>JASXSY010000504.1:0-570828 GCA_034509805.1 Sipha maydis
AAGAAAATGAACCAAGAGGTGCTGTGACATGGCGCGTGATTTTGGCTCGTTGACATTCTACACATGCCCTCGCCCAATGTCTGCAGTCTGCGTCAATGGCTGGCCACACGAATCGCTGTTTAACAAGCTTCGTCGTGGCCTTAACACCTGGATGTGCAAGTCGATGTATATTATTGAAAACTTTACGTCTGAATGGCTTTGTGACAAAGGGCCTGGCGGTTGAAGTTGATAGGTCACAGAACACTAAGACATTCGTACCTGGTAATTGAACTTGCTTGAGTTGTAGTCCAGTGTTTTCTTTTTCGTATTTCTTTAATTCCTCGTCTCCCTGTTGTGATATCGCTAATGCAGTGTAGTCTATTGTCTCTGACAAGGCGTCAACGCGAGATAAAGTATCAGCCACGATATTCTGCTTACCTGGAACATACCTAATATCCGTGGTGAATTGTGAGATAAAGTCTAGGTGTCTGAATTGTCGTGGTGAGCATTTATCCGATTTCTGCTGAAATGCAAAAGTGATGGGTTTGTGGTCGGTGAATATAACAAAATCGCGTCCTTCCACCATATACCGAAAATGCTTGACAGCAAGGTATATCGCGAGAAGTTCTCGATCGTAAGCTCCGTATTTCGTCTCGGTCGCTGTGAGCTTCTTGGAAAAGAAAGCAAGAGGTTGCCACACATCATTGACGAACTGTTGGAGAGTTGCGCCAACCCCGGTGTTTGAAGCATCACTTACAATAGCCAGTCGAGCGTTGTCACATGGATGTGCGAGAAGTGTGGCTGTAGCGAGTTTCTCTTTGCATTTTTCAAAAGCCAAAATAGCCTCTGGTGTCCAGTTAATAGGTGACTTACCTTTTAAATTGGGTACCAAAAGGTCACTTAGTGGTGCTTGTGCGTCTGAAGCTCCAGGTATAAAACGACGATAGAAGTTTAACATACCCAAGAACTGTCGTAGACCCTTAGCGGACGATGGCCTCTTGTAGCTTAAAATGTCAGTGACTCTGTCAGGTAGAGGACGTGTTCCTTCTCTAGTAATCATGTAGCCCAAAAACTTTACTTCTGACTGTCCAAAAACGCACTTTTTTGGATTGACAACCAGAGAGTATTCACGTAAACGCTCAAAAATGATCTGTAAATGTTTGATGTGCTCTTCCTCAGAAACAGATGCCACCAAGATGTCGTCAATGTAGCTGTAACAGAAATCAAGCCCAAAAAGTACTTCGTCAATAAATCGTTGAAACGATTGTGCTGCATTTCGAAGCCCAAAAGACATAAAGAGGAATTCGAAAAGTCCAAATGGTGTCACGATTGCTGTTTTAGGAATATCTTCTTCAGCTACAGGAATTTGATTATATGCTCGGACTAGGTCGATTGTTGAAAAAATCGTTTTACCGTGGAGAAAGTGTGCAAAGTCCTGAATATGACGAACCGGGTACCGATCTGGAACAGTCCGAGCATTTAGAGCACGGTAATCCCCACAAGGACGCCAGGCATCAGTTGTGTTCCTTGATACCAAGTGTAATGGTGATGCCCAAGGTCCCTGGGACGGTCGAATAATGCCCAATTGGATCATAGCTTCAAACTCCTTTTTTGCTGCCTTGAGTTTATCAGGTGCTAAGCGTCGTGGTTTACAAGATACTGGGGGTCCTGGTGTCGTTTGAATATAGTGTTTGGTGCTGTGCCTAATGTCTTTAGGCGCTCCATACGGTCGAGTGATCTTGGGAAATTTCCGTAGTAAGCCGTCGTATTTCGTTTCTCCCACGACGATCTTTATGGATGGTATGGAGGATTCAGCAGCGTGACCATGAGCGGTAAGTCGTGTAACACCATCTAAAAGACATTGATTACGCACGTCTACCAAAAGATTGTAATGATTTAAGAAGTCCACACCAATGATGGGTTTGGATACTTCCGCTATCACAAATCTCCAAATGAAATCTCGACGAAGTCCGAAGTTGAGACTGAGCGTGATAGTACCGTAGGTGTTAATGGGCGTGCCATTGGCTGCTGATAGGACGTAATCGGATTTTACTCGTCGGTCTGGAACAGCACTACATGGATAAACACATAAGTCGGCACCCGTGTCGATGAGAAATTGAGTTTGAGAAGTTCGATCAGTAATGAATAGACGGCGTGGGGACGGACTGGGCTCACTGGCCGTCATCAGTGATGACCCGTCACGTTTCCCGAATTATAGGTACAAGGTTCCTTACATTTTCGTGACTGAGATCCATAACGCCAATGATACCAGCATAATCCATCTGCGCCATGGAGAGTACGGCTCCGAGATCGAGATCTTGAGCGGTAAGTACTTGGTCTTGAGTCCGGGTTACGCGAGGGACGAGTATTGATCGCTGACACTTCACTTCTCAACGCCGCGATTTCCTGATTTATACTCAAGGTAAGTTGAGACATTTTAAGATTGAACATGGCTTCAAGAGTGTCACTTCTCGTTGTCTCGGCTATTTGAGGTAGCAAAGGACCAGATGCATCCGCGATGTTGTCTGCATGGACAGCGAGTTCTTCAAGCTTACTATCTTTAACTATTGCTAACGCCACTTGTATACTTTTTGGTAGGCGGCCCATCCAAAGTGTCTTTAATAATGTTTCCGGGACGGAAGAGTCAGCCAGGCTTTGGAGGTGGCGTAAAAATTGTGACGGTTTACGGTCACCAATCTCAACGCGCTCCAGAAGTTGACGTGTTTTTTCCTCTTGGGAGGCACTAAGACGTTATATTAATTCATGTTTTATTTTGACATACTTACTGTCCGAGGGCGGCGTCATAATTATGTCTTTGACTTCAACTGCATATTTCGGCGGTAATGCTCCAACCACATACCCGAATTTTGTACTATCAGCTGTGACTCCCGCGCTGGCGAAACTACCTTCGACCATAGCAAACCAAAGTTCGGGATCTGACGAAATGAAATCTGGTATTTTGACAGCCACTCGAGCAATCGTTGCGTCTGTCTCTGCCATCACGTCGAGGTCACCAATTTGTGGGTAGTTCGTAAATGGTACACACAATTATTTTGAATAATAATTTATTAATTACTATTTATACAATTACAACACTCGCAAAGAAGGAAAAACTAAAAGTAAAAATTTATAATACGTGTATTAGAAATAGTAACGAAATCAATGTTGATACAAAAAGAAATAATAATAATACATTAAATATTAAATGATCGTTTCGGCGGCGGTTATAATACAATTAGCGATAACGCGGCGAGTACGGCGATAACGTATGTGTGTGACCGCGGCGTCGGATACTGAACGACTGTTGTTGTTGTCGGCTATCTCTCCCGTATATAATTAGGCGATAGCTTTCTTGATTATTCCGGAACATTCTCGATATGATATGTGATTAATATATTTAGTCTCGAATATTCTCGAAATATATAGATAATTCGATAGCGTCGCGCGTTATTGATTGTCGCCACAATACATTTACCACGGTGCGAACCGATCAGAATGGGAAAATTATCGTTTTTGGCCACTCCCTGCCATCGACCGGACACGTGAAAGCCCCGAACCGCGCGCCTGCGCGTCACTTATTTTCTCTGCGCCCGTCAACAAACTGTATTATGTATTTTGCAATGACACCGTCGTCGCCGGACTTTTATCGCCGTGCCTATGATTTATTGGCTCCTTTCGCCGCGTCGCGTCCCCTAACCCCATAAACGATAAATCATCCCATTACATTATTGTGCACGTACATAATACACTACACGTGTGTGTGTGTGTGTGCACGGTGTGTAGTCGGTATAATAATTATGTTAGTCTGTCTATAACAGTCGGGAGCAATGCCAGTTATAAATAAATATATCCATATGTGCGTATGTCATACCCGGAGCCAAATGAGCGTTGTCCAGTGTTGATACCTACGGTCGTTACGTGGCTCAAGTGGTGGTTCTTCCCGTCTACCAGCACGATGCATGCAGAAAACAGATACAGTAGATCAGAGTATAGACGTAATTTGACTTACATTTATGGGGGTGTTAGATTTAAGTTGACCAAAGTGACCCGTAGAGGGCTTTGCCCCTCACATCCCCTTATCACATCGTCTTTCATACATTCATCATACTAACTTATAAATAATTTATAATAAAATAACACTAGGTAATGAAAATAAAACACGTATGGAAGACATATGTATATTCACAGGTACGCTGTGTATCATTTGTTTTATTTATATTTATATTTTTCCATGTGACCCGTTATCAGAGGTTCCCGAACAGAGGTCCGCGAACTTAAATTTAAGGTGCCGCGAAATTATTTGAAATATTTTTTTCAATTAAAAACGGTTTCATGAAAACAAAGCGCTAACCACGGATCGTAAATAAAGAACCTATTGTGTTTCGTACAATATTTACTAACACTGCGATGTTCGATCCGTTTTGATTTTCATACCGGTTCGATCGCTATCGATAAATGTAATACTTGAACTGCTTTTGTTTATACTCAGGTGCTTAGCCGAAGAAAAAACCGAAATTACAACACTCACGATGTACTACTGTTGACGATGGAGTATAGGAGGGGTGCCTCAGAATTTTCGGAAAACAACCAAGGGTGTCGCGAGTTAAAAAAAAAAAACCGTCGGGAACCCATGCGGTAGAGAGATGTCGCGATGAAAATTAATATAATTTTTACCGAGCCACATGTTTATATTCGCCAGTCGGTAAAGTGGTAATTGGAATAATATTTAGTATTTTCATCGGGATCACCTTTCGGCGGGAGCGAACATTCGTATTCCACTTTCCTCTCGCGTACGCCGCAGTTATTATTTACCGAGCGGGTTGCGGTGCTTCACCGCGGGTCAGTGGTACCGTAAACAACTGCGTGTACTGAATTTAAACAGTTATTAACGGAAAAATAATTTTTCTGCAAAGTTAATAAAAAAACAATTAAAAAAAAAGAAAAAAAATCGAGACGTGCGTCAGTTCACTATAGTTTGTTATTTTAAGATAATTTTTGTTGGTTTTTTTTTCCGGTTTTAAAGTTTTAAAATTATTTTAATTTTCACGTCAAAGTAGCCATACCAGCGTACAGTTATTCAAAAACGAAAATAGTTACCCATAATTCGTTATTTTGAATTCGAAAGTACTCAAATAAAGACGATAAAATTATTTTCCACAGCGCCCAAGGCGTATTGATACGCGAAACTTATGATAAAATATTATAAAAGGTATACCCTTACCGTCGAAGTGGACAAAATATTTTTATTTTAATTTTTCCCGTAAGAACCGGATTTGGTGTTTTGTTGACTATCATAATCTAATCTAATATAAATTGAAATAAACGTACGTAAGGTGTAACGAAGCCGTATAATCAAACGGAAGACATTATTAAATAGCATAACCTGATATGAAATTCCATCAGGGATGACCGGTCGTCTCGGGTATAAATTATGTAACTGTTCTAACCGCGTAATACGTACTCATAGCCGTACATCGAATACACGTATTAATGATTTGCACACAGACAAAACCTTTAATTTCTCTGGGAGTAGTTCGCTGTGGGGTCTGCGGTTCAAAAACGAAAATTGCTTACAGCTCTGTGCTTACCTCGTGCGTGTTTGTGTCGGTCTGTACTTTTCTTGTCCCGGACACTTCGGGGAAAACTGCTAACTCAGCACAGGATGTACATGTTTTATAGTGCGCACCGCGTACTCGTGATGGTATATTAAATTGTTCTCTCTTCTTACATAATTCATTTTACGCGTGTCTATTGCTTCGTCTAATAGTTTCTGCGTTACGTTATCGTCCGTAGGTTGTATATTTGTACGACGGTACGCGCGTTTCGTCGACTTTTTCCCGACAAAAACATCTTTCCGAAATGAATCTTATGTTTGTTACAGCTGTACCTGCGGACGTCACAGCATTGTACCGCTACTTCGTGCGTATGAACCATGTTCGAAACCAAAATAATCTATGGTATGGATTATAGAAGCGCGTATGTGTTATCCCGGACAGTTATCTCGACGGAAAAATGTTGAAAGATCGGTAATTCGTTGTATCAATATTTTTTGTTTGCCGTTTCTATACGTCCGTACGAGTACACAGTGTTTAGTAAACGTTCTTGTAACTTACTATTTAATTAAAAACCGTCGTATTGACAGGATCGATCAAAACGATATCAGTACCTCTGGTTACTCGGTTCCGAGTAAATCAATTATATCGTTATTTGTAATTTGAGTGATATTTTTCCAGACCATAAGAGGGGGAAAAAAATAAAAAAATAAATCTATTTCAGCTGACATCGATCGAACTAAACGAAGATATAGAACAACTTTTGATTGTACGTATATAAGCAGACTTGGAGGGCGTTTTTTTTTTTTTTTTATCATTTAACGCTTTTGAAATAAAACCGCACGTGTGTTGATCTTCCGTCGCGTAATACTTTTTCGTGTTACACTAAGTCGTGAGAAACTCATCGTTTGTAGCATCATCACATATGATGCACACGTATGCAAATTCGTTCGGCGAATCTCCGTAGCCTCGACCGCTCGCGTCGTCTTCTCGGGCTGCCGACGACCACCGCGCTTCGGCGAACGAACGAAGAAGACGCACGCGCACGCAAATAGGTAAAACACTAATTCGTGGTCCACGGTTAAACAAAGTGAAACCCCAGACCCCGAGACCTATGCCGCGGAACGCGAGTAAATGTTTATTCGCGATTTATCTTCGTAAAGTAGCCCTCTCCCTATTTCCATCACCGACAATCGTCGCGTGCGTGTATTTTTCTTTCTATTCACGTCCCGTCGTTCACATTATTATCATTATTGCTATCGCTGTTGTCGGACGCGTGAAACGGGATGTTTATGCCAGCACTCGCCACACGATCCGTTCGCCGTGGATGTCCTCTTCGTCGCACACACGATTTCAACCGTGTGCGATGGTCGAGACTTACAGTCGTTCGCTCGATTTCTCCGCGCCAGAATCGTGCTACCCCGATAAGGTGGGCGTCTGGGATCGCGTCGATACGCGGCAGCACGGAAGGGATTTTCGGCCGTGCCCAGCGGGTAACAGATATCTTCCCTTGCGCTGGACTTGTACATTGTTTTTCCCCCGTGCGCGTTTTCCAGTCGCGCGTCCATTATGCAAAACGGGTTTTTACCGGTTGACGAAAACGATGTGTGCGAATTCGTCGAACGTGAGTGCCAGAAATTATTTCCGTTCCAATGCTGTTGCTGGGGTTCTGCAGACGGATTGGCCGAGTCCGTTGCATCCGTTCAATGTTTACTAAGCGGTTTTGCCTAAAGGACCGCATACGATTCGAATCAGTAAACTTTTTTATTTGTTTTATTTATTTCGACACAACAATGTATCAAATTCAGTTGATTACGCTCGAGGAGCAATGCTTGATTTGTAGTCCTCTCCTTGTACATCTATTACTTCGTCATTTCATCCCCGGAGTAACATTTCACTTTAAATATTTTAGTGCATAATGCAATCATGTTTTTGGTCTTATTTGATTAATAATCCTTTTCTTTCTTCTTTATGGCAGAGGTTTTTAGTATTTAAAATAATAAAACTTAAATGTTGGTTAAGTAGTTTTATTTACTTCCATTTTTAAAAACATATGTACAGAAGAAAATGGATTGTTTTCAGCAGCTAATTTTTTCATTTAGTAATATATTTTTACGTTCTATGAACAATTCAAGAAGTGTTGGCAAGGTGGTATTTTACCGTTGTGAATGATATAGTATTGACAAACGGATCTTATGTTGAGAATTTGATCGCATAACATCGTTCACGTTATGGTTTACACTCGCATCTCGTATGAACTAGAAATCTACTTATTTTAGTCCCTTCTTCGATCGTAAAAAAAAAATCTTTTTGTGTTTGTCTCTATATTTACACATTTATACAGTGATCATTATATTTTTCGGATACAAAGGGACGAATTGTTTTCAACTAGTACTCGATAAATTTAGATGTTTTATGACGACTTCAGGACAATGATCATGAAATTTCAAAGTGAAAATAATAATGCTCACACTTTTCCCGTGCACGTTGAACGAGTAGTTGCCCGACGCTTTTTCTACTGTTCTTGGTGATACCTACGCAAATTCTTAACTGCCTTCAGTTAGTTCTTTGTCAGGATAACACGATGGTACAAATTTCGATTTTTCGCATCAAGATTAAAATTCTGAGAACGTTTTGAAGGACACTCTCTTGAATTTTAAGAATACGATTGCTCTATAAGTGGGTCTTTAAACGATAGTCCGTATTATGCCTTAGTTATATACGTAGACAAGAAATGTTGATGATGCGTACACGTGCACCGCAGTATCCCGTTAAATACGTTCGAATTCCAATTGCAAGCACTGATGTGTTCCGTCGGGTTCGTCGGTACTAAAATGTGCTTACATGATACAATTTTAACGATGAGACATGATGACTTTCGATGCGATGAAACCGTTAACAAACGAAATCGTCGAATTCGGGAAGCGGATAAACCCATATTGTAGTCGTCCACGAAAGTTCTATGCATTTTCTAATCTACAACTGGATGTAGTTTTATGACCAGCCGATCGGTCGGAATTCCTCAAAACGCGTCCGAATAGTTGGCTAAGTCGTTTGCGTTGCTGACCGATTAGGTGCATTTTATCTATTTCGAGTCCATAAGGTTTCCGATTGGTTTTCATGAAAAACACGAGCCATTTTTTTTTTTTATGTTTATGAGTTTGCAGTGACAATAGAACGTTTGTTTTTTTTTTTTTTTCGTAATGTATTGTTGCTGAACTGAAAAACTATTAAGAACAACAAACTATAATGACTTATTGGAATGCGTGAATAGAGAAGATGTATTAAAACGTCAGTGCACCGAAAACTTAACCGATCACCGAAGGATATACATTAACATCGGACGAGTGTTTTACGGATACCATAAATAAACTATATAATATATAGTTTATTTATGGTATCCGTAATATTATTACGTACGAAAAATTATGTAGACGATTCTTAGGTCGATCTTTGAACGGAAACGATTTTCCATAGTACTTATAGTAAGAATATGATCTATGAGACAGTATATATATTTATATATATATATATATATATATACATATGTGTGTGTGTGTGTGTGTGTGTGTGTGTATATTTTATTTAAAACGCGGTTGTCGTTTTCGACGACAAAGGTTTTGACTGAAATTCACTAAATATTTATAATACATTTTCAATGGTTCGCATTAATTCGACTTAGTTTAAATATTCATAGAGGTTTTAAAGTTCCATCCTTTTAGTTTGCAGGACGTGCGAGTTTATAATATATGTATGCGGGTGTATAATAAATACAAATATATGCTTCGAAGCGCAGGAGTAGGAGTGAGAGAAAAAAACCATTTGTCAACCGAGCGCGTAAAAAGTAAAAATTATTTATTTTAAAACTACCTACTTAAATACGCATAATATGAATATATGTCTTTGCTGCAACGATATGCGCGCACGGGTTTTGATGTAAATATGCGTCCGCATGTTATTTTTGTCATTATTACTATTATACACGGGGTGCAAAAGTGGCATAAATAAAACAGTGTAAACGTAACAGTGGTATTATTCAACGCCAAAACCATAGTGTTCTCCGCGTTACATAAATGCGAATAAATGAAAAAAAAAAAATAAATAAATAAATAAAAATAGTTTTGATAAACAAAATCAATTCGCTGATGAATTATAAACATATTTTGTTCGATCGACAGTGGTAATAACAATAAAATTGCTCGTGCGTTTCGATTTTGTACAAATACAAATGTGTTCATGTATGAGTAGTGTAAGACACCGACGAGTATAATTTTAACAATATAGTTTATTAGTTTATTTTTTTTTTTATATAAACATAAATTAATAAAAGCTCAGTCTGTAGTATTATTATATTAATCCGATTTCGAATTAAGATAGTCATGTATGTACAAAGTCAATAAAATCGTGACTCACAAATCGATTTTCGAACTCTGCACCACAAACAATATTTTCTTACACACTATTCCACTAAACTACATACGATTATCGAGTTCGCATTTTAGCATTTTACCGACATCTCGTAATTTTCGTAATATTCGAATGAAATCCGTGCTGATCATCGGAAATTGAAAATTTCGATTAAAAGTTAAACCAACCTTATTAAGATATCTGTTTCTACTACTTTTCAACCATCTTCAGAAATATAAACCTATCCGCTCCGCCCTACCTTTTTCACACAGAAACGTTTTTTTTTTCGAGACCAACAGATTTTTAGAAAATATTTTATTTCAGAAAAGAAATTAAAACCATTATGGTTACAATTCAAAGAATATGAAATCACTTTTTCCGAAACCATGAATCGACCGAAAAAAATAAAATGTTCCGTGTCCATTCGCGCACACACGTACATGTTATACTGTCCTGTAGTAACATACACACGGTGTGCATATGTACATGTTACTGACCGCAGAGGCATTTTTCGCTGCTTCAAGGGGAATTCTACGAGGGGCAAAATAAAATCGGCAAATGTATTTTTCGTACGTACCGCTGTGCTGGATTTTACCATCGTTGTTATTGTTGGTTTCGTGTTTTTATTATTTTTTATTACACTGACGTTTTATCGTTGACGTAGGGACGTTGTCCTCGAGGCTTATTGTATATTGCTTTCGAAACCACTGACCCGAGTGACGGTGGCAGTGACGTTAATGGTACACGGCCCCGTTGTTTCGTCTCAATTATACGATTATTATTTCACAGAAATCTTTATGGTTGCGAGACTCGTTCCACATGGTGCGTTTACATTTTGGCAACGGTTCCAGGCTTTTCGCGAACACGAGTCTATGTACGACGAACCGTTATTGGTTAGTACATTATGTAGTAGTAGTCTATTTTAACGATTTGCATAAGTGTACGGGGTTTTAACGTCTGTTAGCGATATTATTTCGCGATCGAATATGTTTTTGTTTGTGGTTTGCGCGCACACGACGCAACCAAATTCGGGTACACGACACGATCGCGGCGTAACTCTTCTGGTCAAAAAATAGATATATCAATAAATACATCAAGTAAATCTCATGAATTATTCATACGTTAGGTACGGTGTTTTTTAAAAAAAAAAAAACCTTTTATTGAGGTTGGCAACGGTTTAAAAATGTAGATATAGGGATATGGATAGACATTTTCAGATAGGCGATTCGGTTACGTATAAATCAGTCCTGAGGACGATTGGTAAAGCAGAGTGTCTTGGACAACCCCTATAATCGATTTAGTGACTCAGTATAAGTTTGTTGTAACATAATATTGTTTTCTCAAATATGTGTGCAAAATTACACGCAATACGGACCTCATATTATACGGGTGTAAGATATCTTTTCAAACACTGACAGAATTGTATGTCATTGTTCATTTTTGCCACGAATGACCATTATTATTATTATTTTTTTTTTTTGTACGAATTTTAATTAACTTTATTCTGTCCCGGTTTCCATAATAAACATTCTGTTTTGTGTACACTAAACAATTATCTGTTTAGAAACTTTACCCGATAAAATATTATTTAAAAAAGTGAACCTACTAGAAAACAGTTATAAAATATTTTTTGTTTTTACATTGCGAGTCATGTGATTTTCCGCCCGTCCTACGTGTACCATGGAGATTTAGACGTTCTCAGTACCGATCGATCAATTGATGCGACGGAGATTTTTAAAACCGATTCGATTCATTAATACAAACGATTAACTTTTGTCGATTGAACTGATGTTTGCAATCGGTTTGATTCTAGTTTGTTGAAATTTCGGGAGACAAAATCAAAAAAAAAAAAAAAAAAGTGAGAGAGATCGACAGCGGCGGAAAATCATGGACGTGCAATTATCTTAATCCAAATTAACAATGAAAATAGCGATAAAATATTTATGACGATTAAATCCAATAATATTGTTATTGCGTAGTCGCGAGTCACTTATGAAAAGTGCTCTCTGTCGCTGATCGTATTACACGTGTAAAAAAAGACCAGACACTTGTACGACGTCTATGATAATAATAATAATAATAATAATAATAATAATAATAATAACGATAATGATGGTAATAAAAATAATACACCGTCGGCCATTTAATTAGGTCGTTTTCCGCGCTCGGGTTTCCGGGAAATGATCAACAACGTTTTAACCATCGGTACGGGTTTCCGGCGGCGGAATGTAAGTACACTATAAATCAACGGCCGCGGAGGGGTCTCGTCGCCACCGCTATTCCGAGCAAGGAATTGCCCACGAGTATATGTGTGTGTGTACAGTCCTCGCGGGGGCTCGCGCTCAGCAGCTTTACGCTGTATGACGCACACGTACGCGCTTCGTCGTGTACACGTGTATAAATGTGCGTGCGTGCGGCACTTACCACCGTGACGCTGTGCTTTACCGAGAGTAAATTATTTTTGTTTTATCGCGACCCTTAAAATCTCTCTCTCTCTCTCTCTCTCTTCCGACCCGTCCCTTCCCGGGGTTCGGTCTTGCACACCAATATCCTCGGCGGGGCTGGAGACGCGCTTTCCGTGCGCGCGACACCTCATTGCACGTCCAAGAGCTTTTCTTAATTCTCGCCGTAAGGGCTGAACTGATACGATTCGCCGTACCTTTACGGCGGAGGAATTAACCGTCTACCGCCGTGGTGTGTCACTCCGTTTTCTCGTTCTCGTACCGCGCGAGCCAACACGCCCCTGCGTCCAAAATCACTACACGGCACCGTACGCGTCAGTGGTGGCCAACGGTGCGGCCCGAACTCCTCTACTGGCAGCTGTGCTGCGCCTGTGCGTGGGGTCTCGCCGACTTTTCGAACAATATTTTTCAACTCGTGAGGTGGGTTTAACAGCGGCTAATTGTTCTGACGTTTTAACTGTTGCGTATACCCGGAAAGTTCGGTCTGCTGCGGTTTCCCGTCCCTTACCACGTGGGCTGCGACCGTCTTGTTACGCGTGTCCGCTGTTCCGCAAACTTCGCGTGGTTCACGAAAGAATGCCGAAACGTTAACGAAACGAACTCGTCGAGTTGTGTTTGTATCGACGGGTTCACCTAACCGTTGTAAATCTTCGTCGTTCAAACGTTATTCTTACTTTCCGACGGCTTTCCCCGCATCACGCAGTGCGCCGATTTTAAAACCGTCCGGATGTATATATCTTAATAATATCTCGCGTTCCGTCGCAACGAACCGTCGCGTTAGTTATAAGTTATGATTACGTACGAGAGCGTGAATTCCGCCCGAGGGAACGATTTCGGTAATAACGCGGCCCAAACGTCCGAAATTATTTTGATCTGTGGTCGTCGGACGCCGTAACAATCTGATGTATAATGTATATATTTCCTACTGCGTTTCGCTGCGGAAAACCTACTGTCTTGTGTACACGTGTCGGTGTGTCGTTGTCAGGGACTGTAACCGGACCGAAAATAACCGGTTATAGAACCGGCAACCTTGTAGTTATTGTAAACCATAACCATTTTTTCAAATATTTAAATAAACTGATCAAAAACCGAACCTAATTTTTTTAGGTTTTTTTCGGTTATAACTTTTTATTTATAAGTACATTTTTCAAAGAAATAATACCATATTTTGTTTGACGTTTTCAATATTATTCATTATTTAATTTATATTTTTTCCTAGAATATTTTATACTATGCATAAGGAAAGTATCACCCGTATAATTTATAATTTAATAACAATTAATTATAGTTTGTATACTATAATATAGCTGTGAATTATCGAGTATTATCCAAAAATATTTAAACATTTAATGTCGAAAATATTTTAAAAATAGATAGTCTTTAAATCACATTTCATAACAGACACAGGATTAACTATTAAGAATGATAATAATTTATACTTAATACTTAATATATAGTTAATATATAGGTTTAACCTACTTTATACCTAATGATTAAAGAACGGACTGATGCAAAATGCATTTTTTAATGAGTGGCATAGGGCAATGCTTTCCAAGTACATAATTCGATTCATACATCAGTTAATTTAAAAATTAAACTTTTATTTTGCATATTTTTGACATTTTTAGAGGATTTTTTCTATTTTAAGGACATTTTTTTATATATATTTGTCACGCGCGGATAACCGTCGAAGATTTTTGTTCGAAAATATTAGCATCATGTTATTGTTCAGTGTAACAAAGATAACAAATTAGGTAAAAAAAAACTTAAATACATTTAAACTATAAAACTCAAAAATAATTCAAAACAATTTTAATGCTAAAACAGAAAATATTTGAGAAGACAATAGAAGTTCTTTTTTTATTGTAATTTATTTTTCTCCTGTTTAATATGTGCGTTAACGGTAATCGAGAACACTCGATATATTTTCGTAGATCTCTGCAATTTGAATTCCGTTTTTCATTGGTCGTCGTAACATAGAAATACACATATTTATGACCTTTAATTTTTTTTTTAGATTCTGAACGGAGTGAAGAATGTATTGATTTTACAATGATGTGTTTTTTTTTTTTTTTTTTTTTTTTTTTTGTGTCTGTCGACACGTTTTGGGGCAGTTAAAATGCTTCGATTGCCTTATGTAGCAACTTTTCTGAAAGGAAAGTGAATCTATTTGGTACTTTGGGGGGTCAAAAGTTAAAAATTTCCAATATTTTTTAAATGCGACGGGAAAAACCATAAAAAAATTTGGGAAAAACGGGAGTTTTTACGCAAAACCAGTTTTTGACATAATCAAATTTTTTATTTTGCTATAACTCAAAAACTAATCGATGTAAATACTTGAAATTTTCACCAAATGTTTAGATAAGCGTTCTTTATATACCATTAAATTTTCAAAGTATTTTGACTTTTATTAAGCTATTTATAGACAATTGAAATTTTCAATATTTTTAAGTATTTTTTTTTTAAATAACGATAAAAATTTTTTGGCTGCCTAGAAAATCTTGAAAATTTAATACAAGGTTTCTTATAAGTTGTTCCTTAACTGATAAAAAAAAATCTAAAATCGTAAGTCACAATTTTTTTTTATAAGTGCTCAAAGTTACAATTTATACGAAATATGTAAAAATCACGATAATTTGCAAGTTTTTTTGTAGTTAAAAATTCATAAAATTTTTTCTGTTCATACTTAAGGTTCAAAATTTTAACACGAGGTTATCTATAAGCTACTCTTCAAAAATCTTTAAAAAAATTTCTACCGGAATTAGAGGAAAAAATTTTATGACTGTTTGAAATTTAAATATTTACGAAATTGCATAAAATAGCGATTTATTCTCAAACGATTTTAAATATTTTTTATAATTCAAAAAGTATAAGTCGCAGATTTTTGAAATTTCTACCAGCTGTTAAGATTGGTATTTCCTTTATGTCATATTTTTTTCAAAATATTATATTGATTTTTAAGCCACTTATAGGCATTTAAAATATTCGATTTTTTTACATTTTTTTTTTATAATCGGTGATAAAAAAAATTTGGCTCGTACAAAATACTTGAAAATTTAATAGAAGATTCCACAGAAGTAGTTTTTAAAGTCATTCAAAAATTATTAAAATCCATAGGCACAATTTTTTTTTATAAGCGTTTGAACAGCGAATATTGACAAAAAATTACATGTAAAATATAATATACTGTATAATATTCTAGACTGACAAAGATATCGGTTTTTTTTAAAATGCTCTAACTCAAAAATGAAAAACCACAACAACTTGAAATTTTCACCAAATCTTTATATTGACGTTCTCTATACATGGTTAAGATTTCAAAGTATTTTGACTTATTTATAGACAATTTATATTTTCGATTTTTGTTAAATTTTTGTTTTTAAACATCTATAAAATTTAATTGGTTGAGCGAAAACTCTTGAAAATTTTATACTAGGTTTATAATAAGTTAAACTTATCGTAACTAAAAAATATTGGTGATCGGTTAACTCAATTTTTTTTTATAAGCCCTTAATTCTCAAATTTGTATAAAATGTGTAAAAATCACGATAATTTGCATGTTATTTTGTAGATAAAAATTCATAAAATTTTTTTTGTTCATACTTAAGGTTCAAAATTTTAACACTAGGTTATCTATGAGCTACTCTTCAAAAATCTTTAAAAAAATTTCTACCAGACTAAGAGGAAAAAATTGTACGACTGTTTGAAATTTAAATATTTACGAAATTGCATAAAATAGCGATTTATTCTCAGACGATTTTAAATATTTGTTATAATTCAAAAAGTATAAGTCGCAGATTTTTGAAATTTCTACCAGCTGTTAAGATTGGTATTTCTTTTATGCAATATTTTTTTCAAAATATTATATTGATTTTTAAGCCACTTATAGTCATTTAAAATATTCGATTTTTTTACATTTTATTTTTATAATCGGTGATAAAAAAAATTTTGCTTCTACAAAATACTTGAAAATTTAATCGAAGATTCCACAGAAGTAGTTCTTAATGTCATTCAAAAATTATTAAAATCCATAGGCACAATTTTTTTTTATAAGCGTTTGAACATCGAATATTGACATAAAATTACATGTAAAATATAATATAATGTAGAATGTTCTAGACTGACAAATGATATCGGTTTTTTTAAAATGCCCTAACTCAAAAACGAAAAACCGCAACAACTTGAAATTATCATTAAATCTTTATATTGACGTTTTCTATACATGGTTAAAATTTCAAAGTATTTTGACATATTTTGACTTATTTATAGACAATTTAAATTTTCGGTTTTTCTAAATTTTTCGTTTAAAAATAAAATATACTTATATAATATTTATAAATAACATTGTATTATATTCTAGACTAACATATGAACTCCGTTCAGAATCGTTATTCGTATACAATGATATCTATCATTGCATTCAAATTTAACAAATCCATTATAATAATGACCTATCCTATAAGCGAGGTGCACTCCACCCCTAACTGTACAGCAGAGCGAGGCCCATCCGGTTCTTTTTTGACTTAATTAGACAAGCACGTGTGCGGTACGGCTTTTTTCTTCTTAAACCAACTATTTTGACCACTTATTATTTTTTGCCGAATTTTTTTTATGAACTTTCGTGGTTTTACATACTTTCCGAAGACCGAAATTCACCGAGTTACAGTGGTTTAACAAAAAAAAAAAAAATAGTAGATGCGCGAGATTTGAAAATTGTTTGACTGTGACTCTGAAAACATATGGTTTTTGCTTGACATTTTTCACCCTTTTTATTAAAGTGATATTTACTCGTTATTTATATTTTGACTACTCTTTGATTCGTCCATGAGTTATAACATGGAGCAGGAAATAACGTAAATAAGTATGTTATTTATTTCATTACGTTTAATGGATCGATTCAATTCTCATTCAAAGTTATAAGTTTATTTAGTTGTTAATTAGTTACACGTACATATTGTTCAAATTGTTGTCCTCTGCGAACAAAACATGATTCAGTACGCCGCATTAATTCTTTAGTTGTTGCAGCTGCAATTTGTTCAGCAGTCAGTCGGTCGCATGCTGCTGTTATTTTATCTTTAAAACGTCGAAGGTGAACCAGAGTACACGGTTATTTACAAGTAACAACTTAAAAATATAGGGCCATGAGATCAGGTGATCGTACTATGGTGATCCACTCAGAGTCCATAAATGCATGGCCAGCGATTTGGAAACTATTTAAATACACACGAACCACGTTAGCATCGTGAGCTGGAACGTAGTCGTGTTGAAACATTTGTTTTTTTCTTAGAGTTACAGGAATATCATCGAGTATCCTTGGTAGTTATTTTAGTAAAAAATTATAATGTTCCAGTGAGCTGGAACGTAGTCGTGTTGAAACATTTGTTTTTCTCTTAGAGTTACAGGAATATCATCGTGTATCCTTGGTAGTTATTTTAGTAAAAAATTATTATGCTGTTTTCTATTGAGTGTTCCGTCTTTAAGAAAAAATCAACCAAACAATTAACCATCACTTAAAACACACCAAACGGCTGTTCCCAAAGCGGTTCGGTTATTGGTTTCTAATGTGGATTTTGAATTTTATATGAGTTTTAGTAAAAGATAATTTAAAATTTTTTTTAGTTTTACATCTACACAGTTTTTAATTGACCAAATTAAGTACTAATAAAAGTTATTTTATTAAAATTTTTTATATACCGATACGTTCAGACTATTAGCTTTTTGCACGTATGTGAATATTCGTCAAAGCATAGTTTTTAATCTTTTAAAAAACGATACAAAAGTAATGAAAACATCTTAAAATATTGACGGTTTTGAGTAAATTATATTCATGTATAATTTTTGTATGTATATTATCTGGAGGTAAGTTTAACCGTATTTTCGTGAAATTCTTATAAATATAAATCAATGCAAAAATATGAAAATCGGTTACGGATTATTCGCGTGAATCAACGGAAGTCGTATTTTAAAATTCCTGGATTTCCATGTATTATTTATATTCATAAAAAAAAAAAAATAATAATAATAATAAAAAAATAAACAAATATAAATAGTCAGAATTCTTATTATCGTTTCTTTTTTTTGTTGACAATTTAAATGCGTACGAGTTTTTTTTATCATAACGGATTCAAAATATGCATATATTCAGTGTTAAATCTTTTAGCGGCGAAGGAGAATGCTCGTAACGTAATGATTCACACTAGTGGTTCTTTGTAAAGACTTAAGAATAATCAAACAATGGGAGAGAATTAGAAAATTTCGAAATCGAAAGAACATTTTTTTTTTAAACATACAATGGAAACAATATATGAAAGATGCTAAACGAATATGAGATCATGACGATTATTCCTAGTACTTATTTGTATTATATTAAGTAGAAATGATTATAGTATATACTATTAACACATAGTTATGTTTATTAGTTCAATCATTGTCATCGGTATCCAAATTTGAAATGTGCCTTCTCAAATTATCTTTCAATCCATTTAATTTCGCGCCATTACCATTTGGCCATTTTATCCATTTGATACATCGTAAAAAATTTGCTCAAATTCGATAATGCAAATCAATTAATAGGAAATAAAAAAACACTACTCGGACTACCATTGTATATTACATTTCTTCTCGAACCCTTTAATTGCTCGTCTCCGCACAGAAATTCTTCCAGATATGATTCGACGCGTCGATCAAATCGATTACCGTGCAGAAATATTTTTTGATTTAGAAATAATAATTTATAAAACGTATTAGTAATACTTAAGGAAAATCGGTATGGAAAAAAAAATCAAATTTCAGATATGCATCAATCACTATGATTTATTATAAATGTTTAATAATGCATTTTTCAGTCGTAGCGGGCCATGAGGTTTGTCGTCACGAATGTACCAGAATTGCCTATACGAAGTGCCGTTTTAAAAAATAAATTCTAGTCGTGCAACGATTCAGTGGCATATTTTTCAACGTAAGACCCGGTTAAAGTTAAACCACTGCGTTAGCGTTTGTGTTCGAAGATATATTCAACATTTTTATTAGACTGAATTTCGCTGATTATATAGCGTCGTACTGCCATTTTATCTTTATTCCAGCGCGTCGCTCCATTCAATATACATATAAAACTGTGTTTGATATTGTTCTTTATGCGCCTTAAAGCTATTATTTATTATTCTATGGATATTTCGCCGTAGCATATACGTATGTGTGCGTGTCTTCGACTATCGCGCGTGCACTTGGAATAGCAGTTCGAACGAGGCGGCACGTGTGACACGTATACACGTATATCAACGTTATAAGCATTTCTCAGAGATATGATTTTGCGTGAAACGACTAAATCGCTGTCACCGGCTTCGAAAATAAAATACAAACGAAATAATAATAAAAAAAAAAAATTTAAACTGTTCTCCGTAACGTCGAAAATTCGAAGAAAAAAATAAATTATATTTTCGGACATTTTCTTCTAAAATATACCTACGTCGAATAAGGTTCGTTTTTAAGACTAGTTTCCTCAACGCTGAAAACAATAACGTTTTGAATATATTTTAATGGAACACTGGATATCGTGCAGAATATAAAACTTATGTTGATTATTATGTTGACGAAAAATAAATAAATAAATGAAAGGAGAAGTTATGCTAATTTTCCGGTTTGAACTGCACAGGTCATTCGGTGCACGAGCGTATCGGTTATGGGCACACATAATGATGATCGCAAACGCGCACGTTTCGTCCGTAATAAATTGTTGTTTCCCCCCTCCCCCATTCGATTCTCTTCCGTTCGTGCGACGACTCTAGACGAAACAGGCAATTGATGAATAGTTGTACTACCGTACGGTCGCGCGTCCACTCATAGCGTTAAGACCATATGATCAGCCTTGTTGACGGACCAACGAAAATCCGAAATCGGTGAAGGTAAACGGGCAGCTTAGGTGCATAGCGATTATAATCTATACACCCGGCAGTAGTATATGGTGCACGCGTACACGGTGCTAGGAAAGTTTATTTCATAAAAGCGAACCATTTCACGTTCGCGTTAATTGCGTTAAAAAGGACCCAAATCATTTCCCGTGACCGGCTGCGAAAAAGGAAATGGGTTTTTTTTTTTTCATCGTTCCTGAATAAGGAACATATCTCGTACCCCGATAGTTGTAAAATGTATTGAACATAATTTACAGTCGATCGAGTTTTTCCAGCCTCTAACGATGTCACATCGAAACACCGAATGTCGCCGCCATTGACTTGACGTAGTAAATATTATCAATGCCACCGTACATAGATTTATAATATCTTTGTATATGAATAATTGTATTTCAAACATATTAGCTGCTGATTGACCGAGCAGATTAAATCGACCGCGCATTAATAACCGCCAATGTTCGACGATTTTAAAGCTATAATTAACCTATTGCCTAAACTAACCCGTTACTGTGATTACATGTAATATTGTTGTAGTTGGAATTTATTCAACTCATTGTCACTCTTATAAACTACAATTTCGAAAAACCTGCTCCCGTATTCTATTTCTATAACTTCTTAAAATCTAATTATTAAATAGTTTAATAATTATTAATTTCTCTCCTATTACGCCTCCTCCTCCTCCTCAAAAAACAAAATCCCTTATTTTCACTACAAATATTTTTCTTTCAATCAATTATTCCTCTATCATTATTGCCTTTTTTACTCTAATCGCGATAACATTTAATTATCTTATTATCACACTATCAAATTTATTACTCATTATTATTATTTAAAATTTCTGTTATTTTCAGTTTGTTTTTTTATGAATAATAACGTACCATGTCTGATTTTATACAATTGTCAAAATCAACTGTAAACCTATAGCACATAATTCAGTAACTCTTAAGCTGTAATAGTTCTTACTAAAATTCTTAGAAAAAAAAATAAAAAATCGTAACTAGTCAAACTAATGAAGTATCTATATTTCTAAAATTAATGTTCTTTTATGTTCTTTCAGTTACTCTTTTTTTAAGAATAAAAAATAAAATTAACGAAATTCTAAAACGTTCTTTCACATTAGTTTCTGAAAGTTGAACAAGATCAAAAGAACGAGTTGAATACTTTATGTTGTACATTGTGCACGCACACGTTTGACTCAAAATATGAAGTTCGCGTACGACGGCGACGGGGGACGAATGGTTGAATTTACCATATACATATATAAATATATATAAACGTATTACATTCACTCAGTAACTGATTTAGCCAGAACCGATTTATTTGAAATATTTAAGGAATGTACTTGTCACTATGAATAGGTGTGTACCAATAAAATCAAATTGCATTACCGTTTAATTGATCGAGTTTTCTTTGTTTAACGTTCCATGTTACTGTTTGTTGACTTGTAAACTAAAATTAAACCGTAAATCTAAAATTGTCGATTGGCGTTTACGAACAAGTAAACTGATAAAAAAAAGGTTTTCATTTTTGAAATAACGCATTTCTGAAGGTAGAACTCTTGGCCGGATAATACTCGTATACGTTTTATCAATTTTTGATTGTTTAGGTTATGTTTAACCGCGCTTAATATGTTGATTTCGGGTGATTACCGGTCGGGGTGTATGTAAATGGCAAACAGTTCAATATTAATCTCACTACAGTACGACGAACATGCGCTTCCTTCTACCCATGCTTTTTTCTAAATCCGAAATAGTTGACGCTCTAGTCCGAAATAGTAAAATATTTTCCAAGCGAGACCGGGTCGTTCAGCTTGTATGTATATATATATCTATATTCATATTGTTATGTACATACTACCGCAGTGGCACATCATACCAGTATTGTATCATATACATGAGTGTACGTGTTGAAATTAACCGTTCATTTCGCGTGTGTGTAATAATTCGACTGTGCATGTATGTGCGTGTGTGCGTGTGTGCGTGTGTGCATGTGTGTGTGTGTGTGTGTGTGTGTGTGTGTGTGTGTGTGTGTGTGTGTGTGTGTGTGTGTGTGTGTGTTTGCGCGTTTGTGTAGCTCGTGTATACTTTATTAATATATAGTATATTGTACATCAAAACGTACGATGGGAGTAGGGACGTTGTTAGTCGTCGTCGTGTATTATATATTATTTCATGTGTGTGTGTGTATGATTCTGCGCAGTGGTGTTGTGCGGCGATGAAGTACAGGCGACGGCGTACGACCGATGACGATGACGAGAGAAGGCGAGCCGCGAAAGGGTTTAACTGCGGTGGCAGTGGCGACGTTGGCGAGACCATATAGCGCGAGCATCGATTAATTAATCACACCGTAAACCCGAGAAAACCATAAATCAAGGTGAACGTTTGACATTCGATACCAATTACTACGTGTTTATATATTATACATATAAACCTATATATATGTGTGTGTGTGTGTGTGCACGTGCACGTGGAGGCGATGACGTAGATACGGAAACTGGTGTAACGATAGGGCGAAGATGATAGGGTAATGCTGAGGAGTGCAGAAAGGGTATTTCACGTTGGCCACCACCTCGAACGCACACGTTTATATATATATATATATTTTATAATGGAAAATCCTATTTGCAGCCAAGCAAAATGTCCTTTTCGAATAAACCACCCAGAACAACGGATATCACTTTATATATATGTATGTGTGTGTGTGTGTGGGTGTGTATGTGCGTGGTGTACAGGCGACGGTGGTGGAGTGTATAAGACGCGCGTTATAAATGAACACCGCTGTTGTTGGGTTTCCGGTGGAAGTTTGGACACCTCTGCACTATTCCTCTATTTCACTCTCCGTCCGAGAGACTATTTCGTTACACTAACTTTGGACATCAAATATATATATTTATATACAAGAGGGTTAAATTATATATATATATATATATATGTTCGAAGTGTATAGTGTCGTTGCCCCGCAAAGCCCCCAATGGTTTTCCCTCTTGTTGTCTTCTTATCGTATTATTATTATTATTATTATTATTATCATCAACATAATCATCATCATCGCAGCTATTAAAGCGTGGGCGCGGTACAATAATAGCGTGCATATACATTGTATACAAAACATGCAAGGCAAGGACAACTAGTGTGCAAAAGAGAGAAAGAGAGAGAGAGAGAGAGAATCTATCTCTCTTTCTAATAATGCGTTTGATCCTGCGCTCGCGTTATCCAAACATCGGGGGCTTTTCTAATCGGTTTTTAATGGCGTTTCAAAGGTCGCCGTCGGGTGATACGCTCGCAACGATTGAATAACTACAAAAGGAATATAATGTTTATGTATGTACGAAACACGCCGGGACACATTTATGTACTATTATTAAACGTATTATTACGTATCGTTTACACATACAACGCAGAAATGCGATGCGCGTGCGTATATCATCTTAAGCGGTTTTCATTTGTCCGAAAATCCGCATGAATTTAACATACACGTACGTACATAAATATCAGTTATTGTGCGAGGTTATAATAAAACGATATATATATATTATATCGTTTTTTCGCGTATATTCCACAAAACGATTCTCTGAGAAAAAAGATAACTTCGTTCGCGCGCACATCCGACTAAGTCCGTAGTGTATTTTTCGTCAACGACATTCTGTATACGATACCTCATATAATATATCGGATATATAGATATACGTGTACGTGTGTGTGTAATCGTTTCGTTCGAAGTTTACTTCTGTACAATAATGAAATTCACTACAACACAATGTCTCCGTCTTCGGGCGGCGTTGCGTTCTATCCTACAGCGTTTAACGGGCTAATTCCCTCGCGTTGACTTACAACCACATTTTACTTGCGAATGCGTTTTCGTGTAAAATAAAAAAAAAACCGTCGACTTCTGCACCGGACAGGACGACGCGTCTAATCGAATCGTAAAATATCATTGCATAAATATATATAATGATCTTTATGGTCGCACTCGGGATATTCATAATCTGCATTCGGTATTATCGTCGCGCGAATCAGTTGAAATTATTGATCGAGTTTATTTTTCAACTCGACGCTTGGTTGTTTCTGTTAGAAAAATACCACAGCGCTCTCGGAAACTGAAAAGTGTACGCGTTTGTGAGCGTAAACGAATCTTCATAGATCTTCGATCTTCATAGATTTGTACAGCCCGCGAATAACTGTCGCGATGATCACTCGCGAACACCAAGGTCGAATTAGGTTCGGCTGGTAGTCAACTAGAATTCATCTGCGCGCGTAAAGAGCGATGAAGTGATAAAGTGATAAAGTGATGATAAAGTGCAAACACATATCGATGTACATACGCATACGTGCGCGATAATTTTGCGACGCGGTTTTTATAATTATGCGAAAAGCACGTGTTCCTTTACGGATGATTCGGATGTATTTTAGAAGAGTGAACATTTATTTCTAAAGCACCGGACACTTTTTGAAAACTACTACGTTCTTATCCAGCTATATTATCTAAACCTTTTAGTGTACAACATAAAAATATAATATAATCTTTCGAGCTCGCCTTAAACTATTGGCCATCAATTACTATTACAAGGGTTCATTCGTTGTGTGTGTGTGTGTGTGTGTTTCGTAGTTTTTTTCTTCTCAAAACCGTATGAATTATTTATGGACAAAAACATATTTATTTTTATTTTTTGCCCTTATCGACGCGAAAACAAAATTGCTCGAGTTTTT
The DNA here is from genome assembly GCA_034509805.1 of Sipha maydis. Lineage (NCBI taxonomy): Eukaryota > Metazoa > Arthropoda > Insecta > Hemiptera > Aphididae > Sipha > Sipha maydis. The sequence continues at coordinate 25,014 of JASXSY010000504.1, forward strand.
CAGACAAATTATCTTGAAAGTCGAACACCGATGACAATAATCGTTAAAATCACATTAATAAAACTTGGTACACCACCGATAAAACGTCGACGGGTTAAACGAACTTACTTGTGTGCAATATTATTAAACACGGTTGTACGATAATAATCCGTTTTGACGAACAACGGTCACGACCGATCGAACGTTTTGGGATTGAAAACGGGCGGCGTACGTGTGCTAAGCACTCAAGTGCGCGAGGGATCCACTAACGTTTAGTAACTTTTGGGGGGGGGGGCGGTGAAAAATATTCTTCGCCTGGGGAAATCCATTCGACTAAACGCTGCAGTTTTAACCCGTTGCGCCGGAAGACGGTAGAATCTTTTGCCCCGACGACGGTTGGTCGGTCGGACGGGGAACGAAAACACACGTACCACACCCTCGGTCTCGTCCCCGGGAGCACCGTGGCGCGCGGATACGGGTCGAATCCGACATTGTCTGTCCATCCGAAAACATCGTCTTATACGGGTCTATCAGCTTTGTAGCAATAACAATATGCACCTGCACAACTCGTATCGTGTTTAATAACCTGACAGTTACACTATTATGTGCCTGGTGCACGGTTAACATTGTCTTGCGCCGCGCCGTGTAAACGCGTCGTTTCCACGTTTCACGCTTCACCGTGAAATGTTTTATGCTCGTCGCGGTTGTCTGCGAGTTCCCTTGTCCCTTTGTAGACAAGCCTATTATGAGGCGGGCAGACGGTATCGTTATTATGACATTATAGCGTGCTAATAATAATAATAATAATAATAATAATAATAATAATAATAATGATGATGATGATAACAATGATAGTGCGCCGTAGCGTGTTGCGTGTTAGGACTTGATCGGGGTTTTTTTTTTATTTCTTACTATTAACATCTGGCTGAGACGACGGCGAACACGTGTACCGTATCCGTCTACATGTAGGACTCGATATTGTTTGTACATCAAATATTATTTTCCCTCGCCCGGCTGCTTCAAGATTGTTCCTCGGCAAGGAGATACTCTTGTACAGGTTTTCAGATAAATTTTTACATCTCAGTTGAATTTCTCAAACGCTTATCCGTGAAACGTAGCGCTTCGAACGTCGCATCCCCTCTGCTGTGCGTACGTGATAAAATATTATTTTTCAATCGCAGGACGATTAGTGACGTTTAAGGACAAGACCAACCGCGTGGGGACGAAACGTACGAGCGTTGGTTTTTATCTTCTTGGTGTTTAACACTTTCGAAGCGTAAATCATATGTTATTAGTACATTAAACGATATGTACGCGACAATGGGAATTATGGGTTTTCACAGCATGAGCAAATATTAGTATGTTCTAGGAAACTTCTTTCGGAAACATTTTCTTACCCACGATGTATGGTTCGAGGTCGTATAGTTAAGTATACACAATGCCGTTAATGGGGTTTTTTTTTTTTTTAATTTTTATTTCAGTTAATATATTTTTATGCACGTCATGACCCAATATGTATGTACAGAGCGGGCCACGGAAATGAATCCGAAAACAGACTGGTTTTTTTTCCACGTTTAATGCGAGTAGAAAGTTCTTGATAAACTCATTTGATCCGTCGGGTAATGCCGTCGTGTACTTGTACCTGTGGCGTAGTGGAGTGTAAGTAAATGTTCGGTGTACTGTTTCTAACAAGTAATTTAAAAACTTGTATTTATGAGGGACAAGAAAATAATGTGGCTGTCAACAGTGCCCGTTGCATGGACAAGTTCAACTTCTTAGGTCCAGAGTTGCGTAGATGACGGAACATCATCAATCCGTTAAATGTTTCGTTTCAACAAGATGGGGCACCTCATCACACTGCCACCGTCACAACGAATGTCGTACGTTCGGTTATGTGCATCTCACGTTTTGCGGATGTGCATTGACCTCCAAGATCATCTGATTTGACGGTATGCGACTTTTTCCTTTGGGAATTTCTTGTGTCACGTGCTTATAAATCGAACCTTATATGTCCTTCAGGATACAATTACAGCGGACGTTTCAATAATAAACAAAGAACCTGCTTCAGCGTGTTCATTTAAATTTTTCGAATAGGCTTGCTTCGCGCTACAAAAATATGGGTATCATAGGCCTGATATTGTAAAAAAATATAAATAAATAAATCGGCACTTATTTACATACGACATGATATTGATAAAATATTTTTGTACGTCTAGGATACACTGAGTTATGTCTTTCTATTTTTTATTTTTATCACTATTCTCGTGGTCCATCCTGTACACATGTGCAGTGGCGTGGTGGAAGAGATCTGCAGGAGCGATCGCTCCTTCAACGTTTGGGGTTGGTGGGTATAATTCTAATATAAATAATAAATTAATAAGTAACACATCGTTTAAATAGTTTACTTTTACTTCGATGAGAAAGGAACATCGATATGTATCTAGAACAAATTATTTTTGTATTTTATAAAATATTTGGTGGGCGTGTAGAATTAAGTCTTTGCTCCTTGTGGAAAAAGAGCTCACCACGCCGCTGCATGTGTGTACACTATATTTAGTTCTGTATTATCATTTCGAATTCGGTCGTCCATTAGTTATGCACAGGTCTATGCGTTTACACATGGTTGGCAATCGTAAAACAACAAGACGTGCGCAGGACCTGCACGCGTCCGCCGTGATACTGTCCGGGTAAGGGTAGAAAAATCTTTTTTTAAACATGTTTTTCGGAGCACTTTTGAATCGAATAAATAGTTTCTGAACATTTACAGTTTCCTCCCTCTGCGCTTTCTCGGTGGACCAAGGGAAAACGCTATTTTTCTCTACCCACGCCCTCGTACGCGTGAACCAACGCGCAGGCCATTGCGGTGCCTCGAAGACGTGTAAATCAGTTGGCGGGCGCGAGAGAACGCCACGACAGTCGGAATGGTTTCGGGTGTCCGCACCTCAATTAATCTGTTGCCGAAACGACGGGATGTATGTGCTGCGTTTAGAAAAAAGCAATTTTCCCCCGCCTCTCTTTCTAATTGCAGGGAAGGCCGTGCTTTCACGACCAATTTAGTACGGATGCAGTCTTCGGTCCCTACACGCACCGCACGCCCACACATAAGAGGTGACCCGTGCACGCTTACACATACACACACACGTATATACATATAGCCGTGTGTCTAGGGCGGCCGTCAGATTGATTTACAGTGACATTGTGTCCGGTAATGGGAACTTATCGTCCTAAAATCCTCGAAACGCTTTTATTTTTCACCCATTGTAACGTTGTTATGTGTGCGCACACGTATAATTTACAAGCGCGTAATTTATTAAAACATATGACACGCATATATGTATACACCGTATTGGCCTTCGAAAAAACTAAAACAACAATTCGGAACGCATCATACTCTCTACAGCTATGATTAAGTCTAATACGCTATAAATGTTGTAGAACGATTTTCGAATAGGGATTCAATCAATCGTTTGCATGTTGTTATTTGTGAGGGTTTAAAAAAAAATAAATAAATAAATAAATAGATGAACTATATGTGTATAAATAAAAACAGCTTGTACATAATAAAATTAACTTTTGAAATGTAAAAAAAATATCGTAATTTTTTTATCGATGATAAAGTGCATAAATAATAGTATTTTATATTTATAGTACCTAGTAGTATTTGAAAGAGTATTTTTGTAATTTATTTTCCGTAGCTTATTTGCAACAAAAGGTTTTTTTTCGATCTGTTACATAACATTTATTTTTGCTCAATATTTTATGCAATTGACAAAGATAATATAGATACATCATCGGTTTGAGAATTTTGTAAACGGTCAGTTATATCAATCAAAACCTGTCAACATTTCGTCAACCGTATACCGATCGACCGAACATGCGATAAAAATGTTGACAGCTGTCAATTTTAAGCATAGAACAAAGAAAATGTCTCAACAAATCAAAAAAAAAAAATAAATAAATAAATAAAAAAATTAATGCTTGTTTGAATCATTTAACATTATTTGTGTGTTTTTTTTTAGTTGTCGGAAAATAAAATTTTTGTTGTCTATTGAATGATTTAGAACTATTCGAGTACAATTGTAATCTATTAATACATTTTCAATACCCATAAGTTTTATCACAAAAAATTAAAAAAATAAAACATTATTATACAAATGCAATTATTTCTTTACATTCGACGTATAGAACTTTATACTTTTCTTTTTTTTTTCACAGGAAATTACAGCAGTATAATTAATTACATACGATGTATCATTATAAACGTATATTTAGATTAGTCAGCTAGCGAAATGTATGCAGTTAATGAAGGAATTTATAGTTACAGGAGTGGAGCAAGAGCGTTAAGAAAATAATTTAAGTCAGGAGTGAGATAGTTTAAGGAAGATATAAACGGAAAAAGAAGTTGTCGGCTAGGAACTTTGTACTTGTTTGGACAACTCGTCGTTCAACACTCTGTTAACAATTGTTTTAGGTAAACGATTCTCTGGAGAGTTATAATGTGATTCCATTTGAAACATTACTCTTCAGGAGTAACTTTAATTATGTTATCATTGAATCTATGCTTAATGTAATCTCTCATGCTATTATACTATATTATACATAGCCGTTTTTAAACAACTTGAGTGGGGTATGGATATCAGATAAATAATAATACAATCGTTCGACAGCTATTCGAACCGATACAATTTTTTTTTTAATTTTATTTCAATCGAACCGCGACCTCAGTAATACGCATGCTACTTTATATCGCGAAAACGAAAACTTATTTGTATGGACATTCAGTACGCGATTGATAAATTCTGTGAAACAATGAATGTTTGAAACGGCTCATATATTTAATGATTACAAGAGACATAATTAGAATATAATTAAAAACATTATTCAAAGGGAGACAAAGGATTCCAAAAGCCGTATTGTTATTGTACAACGTAAACTCGTTTCTAATTTAATAAAAAGTGCCGCGTTCCGTTTCTCTTGATTAACAATATTGAACAGTTTTGACTTTTCGGTTGAATCCTAATCGAAGCGAGCAATATTCGATTTTTTTCTACGGTAGGTTCAATATGTACGTTTTGGTTTTGTTTGTAAACAATTTTTCAGAAAAAAAATTACAATTCACAATACACAGAGGATAATATGGAAAATTGCAACTTTGATTAGGTAAAAAAAAGAAAGAAAGAATGAAATCGTTTTAGAAGGAAACCGTTTTGCATTTTTGTTTTTGATTATACAAAGTCGTAATATTTTTGTACATTGATGTGAATAAGTTTTCGTTTTGCTTTCAAAATATACGCGTTTTGCTATATATTTTATTATAAAGTAAAATACGTCTTTCGTTAATGCTTATAAATCATTATAATACGAGTGTAAATCGTGATATTTTTTAAATTTCAAACGATGATCGAGAACATAACGACGTCTATATATGTGGTAAAATATTTATCATACATAATTATCCGATTTCGTAAATATTTTTTACTTAACCATATTATTTAAATACGGTTGTTGTTCTAGCAGAATGAACTGCAATAGTCCGCGAGTCTTTTGCTAATATCGAACCGTACACAATCGACCGGAACGATGAAATCCGAAATCGAATAACAATTGAAAATACAATTTAAAATATCACGAGTTCTGAATCGCGACGAATGAATCGTATCGCGGCAACAGAAGACATGTTGCCATCGCATAGACGTATGATATATATATTCTACCTAACATTTTACATTTTATTTTTTATTTTTATTTTTAGGAACGTGATATTACCTTTAAGGAAAGCATATTTATTATAAACCCTAAGGTCTTCGTAGACGAATTTCCATTATGAAATTGAACGGTCAAAGTAATGTTGACATTTGTGTTAAACCGCATTATACGCCGCCGGTAACTGGATTATTGGATTACACACACACACACACACACACAGCTATAAACATAACCCTCTCTTCCCCGTCCACCAATGTATATGTATATATAAGTCATTTTTTATGCATTCGTCACCGCCTAACCTTTTGGTTCGTAGACGAAAGAAAAATATGATTCCTCCTCGCGGGTCATGGCAGCAGTTTTCATGGTACCGGTGCATATTGTACGGTTATTGACGGTGTTTTCGCGCGGTCTCGCTTTGTGAAGAAAAGTTTTCTCTTGCCCGAATGCGAACCACGAACTAAGATCACGTCGTCTTGGTTTATTCCGGACGATTTTTACGCCGCGATCGATTGTAATTTACATCGCATCGTTCAGTCGTATTTCGATGTTTCGATGCGAACTATTCTAGTGAACTACTGCAGGTTTTTCAATTACGACAGATACATCTGACAACGTAAATGTGTTGAAAATGGTTTTGATCGAAGTAAAGGACGACGACGTTTCGCTCCGGTATTTTTCAGTAGAAAAATCGAAAAAAAACCACGGAAATAAAATAAATTCGGTCATCGGAGCAGCACTCGTTGTCGAAAAACACGACCGACGTCAACCAGCAGTCGATCATAAAACTAGTGTCGAAGAAATTATTTTATTTTCCCCTGACGACGAATTTATCGCGACGCGAACGCGATCCGACCGCACGAGGAAAACCAACTATATTCGATTTACATCCTGTCGGCGATCGCGCAAGGGAATACGCATCGATCGCGTGATAGGGTTAAAAATCGATCTGACGGCACGCGTTCGCGTATTGCGACACTCCGATCTCGTTCGACTGCCGGGAAAAAAACGGACAGTTGTCACGGGGCTGACGCGAGCGCGCTGCAATACTGCACTCTATTCTCGTTTCATCGCGACTTTCGTACGTAACGATCGGTCTTTTCGATGTACATATTGATCGACGAATCGACTATTTACTGCATACACAATACACGGAACTACTACCAAATGGTCGACTTGTTCATCAACTTCTAAAGTTTTGGGTTCAATACGCGTCAACCTGTTTATCAATCGACCGGTTGGTACTTCCGAAGCATCGATTGGTGACAAAACATTACCATACATCTATCGATTTATCTGTCAATCTTCCATTTGTCAGCAATTCGAAAAACCGATCGTCTCGTGTATCTTAAATGGATTAGAGACGCGTCTCGACGACACGGTTCTTACCACATCTTGGAAACCATCTACACTTCATGTCTGGTAATACATATGTATACATGGACATTTCGCTCGTTACGTACACAGTGTTGCATTATTTTCGTCGGAAAACTCTCGCGTAACGTTTTCGTGATGAAAAACCGCTCGTGTAAAGAAAACAACAGTCAAAACAACAGGAACGGTGGCCGAGAGTACGTCTGTTCAGATGTGGGTTCGTCTAACCGAATTCGTACAAGCGCACGACGACACCCCCCGTATTACGGTTTTCGACCGCGGTCGCGGTACGCTCTGGTTTTCCGTGGACTGAAGGGCGCGGAAAAAAAACCACATCCGCAACCATCACGTTTGCCGGAGGGATTTTTCTGCGGAAACGAAAACCTCTGAAATGCGTTTGACGAAGCATTCGATTTCGCCACGCGCCGAACGAGCGGGGCATTAGGTCGGGTTAACACGCGTGCAGGTTTTCGCGACACGAACAATCGTATCCCGTTACATGCATCGCAGTCGAATACCACTCGGATTCCACGTAACGACGATTGGCGCGTGCGAATCCGTCTTCATTAGTTTGTGTTTTTACGTTATTCACCTATACCTGCGGGAACATTTTACACGACGCATCGATCGTTACATTTTCACCGCCTTGACGTTTGCGAACGACGTATATTTTATTTGCGACCTATACACGTTTCCCGTTTTACCTACATAATATCGGTCCGATATATATATATATATATATGTATATTTTTTTATCGTTTCACTTCCTGACATAAGATATACCACTCCACCGAGTGGTGGTAAGTACAAGTCGTAAAAAAGGGCAATAAAATAAAAGATATAAGTATATATATATAAATGCATTGTACCAAGAGCTCTTATTTAATTTAATTTTTTTTTTTTATTATAATATAATTTATATAAAAGCGAAAGGGATATTTTTATAATTTTCCATCATGTTACTACACTATTAGGCGTTGAACCGGGGAAAATGTACATCAACAAGACCGGACTGAATCGATTAATGGATGGAGAATTTTTCATAATATTCAACCTTTTTTTTTTTTTTAATTATTCTCTGTTAGTGTTTTTTCGCTTTATTGCATACTTGATGATAATCTTACCGAGATATTTTAACTATCCCGTTTAAAAAAAGAACATATCTAAATGCGCGTATACGTTTATAATAATACTTGAAACAACTGAAATAAAAGTTCTTAGGATAACAACACTACAAAACTAGTTGTTATTGCCGCATTTATAGACGTATACAAGCGTATACACGCGCGCCATATAAACGTCTAATAAATTATGAAGGTTTCGAACGTACACTCCCGGACCGGAATTTAATTTGTTTTTAAACCGGCGTGTAAATTGTAAAATGAACTGTTCGCCAGCTGACCACGGACGAATTTTGAGATTTATATTTGGTATTCCGTGAAAAGGACTTTAAGCCTCTTAAAATACCGCAAAAGGATAAAACCCGTTTCAACACTGCGGGATTCCCAAGGGATATTTCGTAATTTTCGAATGGCGCAGTGATTTATCTCTGTTCGAAAATATGTTTTCGCAAACCCTATTCCGAACAAATTAAATTATAGGTAGCTACTAGGTTGGGTAGTTCGCGTGGGTGTGTGGGTGTATTAAGATACTTTACGGGTCAGATTTCACAAACACCCCGATGATGAAGGGGTGTTCGATATCAGTGTTAATAATTACAACGACGCGTGCGTGGATAACGGTATTTTTCTGATCGATTTGTTTCATACCTTTCAATTACGACCGAAAGTGTTGATGATTTGAATTACACGTTACAAAAACATTCTTCGCCGATAACGACATCAAATTTCCTATTCGTAATAAGAAAAATGGTAAGAATACAAACAAAAATAATAACCGTACTATTATTCTTACTATGGCTGCAATAATGAGATGGTTCTCTGTGTATTTTACATAACATATTATAAATATATATTATATATATTACAGAAACAAGGAAACAGTGTTAGAGAAACATATATGTTAGAGAAACAGTATGCGTAAGTACAACCGAAACGGAAAGATAGGGGCAAGGGGAAAAGTTCCTACATTTTACGTTTGATACAGTTACAGTAAATAAAAGGTGTTTATATTTTTCAATTCCCGTTTTTTTGCGAAAATCCGTTATGAAATGAATTAAGGAAAAAAAAGAAAAAAATACTTCGTAAGATCAAATTCACCTAGTTCCGTACTTGTACAATCATACGCGTAGAAGTTTGAAGGAGAGATCGATCGAATCCGCGGGCAGCATTGATGTCCTGCGACCAAGCCGTTGTATCGATACAATAACAATCGTTCCATAACCAGTATGTCACGTAATGCCGTGGTTCAACTGACATAACTGTTTTTATGTGCTCTCCGCTGGACTGCAAACGATATCGTACGAACGGACGCGCATTTTACGCGCATAAAAATCGCAGATATGTTGTTCTGTCGAGACCAGCGGGTTTTTATTCTTATTCTTGGTCTCTTGCTCGCAGATCTTCGGCCCTGTCGCCATCCCTCTTTGGTCTAAAACCGTATTAAGATCGCGACTTGTTGCTAACCCGGCGTACGTTTTCAAAAACCGATACCGCCTTGTACGTGAAAAAATACTAAACAAACATCGAACGCGTGTCGAGAGACGTAAAAGATAAAATGCTTGTTTGTCCCAAAAATCCAACCGGTCGAGTGAAAACGGATCGGCGACGGAATCGCTTTCGAATTTCCGCAAAAACCATCGCGTTACCGTCGGTAGATCGAATTTAATTAATTTGTTTAGTTATCACTGATGCGAAAACATGTTTACAGGCTAACGTGTTTTACGCTTTGTATTATTGATACGTTAGTATTGGCCATTACGGTAATACGAAAAAAATGCGAATCGCTGTTTTATTACAATGATATTATCGTACCATCTTACATAGTCGTGGACGCGTAATAGCAATATGATGTTACGGTTTTTTTAAAAAATGTTAATGACACGTAACGTGTTTGCACGAAACCGTGCTGTGCGCTCGCACGTATATTTATTCATACTTGTACACAGTGGCGGATCTAGGAGTTTTTTATGGTGGCTACTTTATTACATAATATCATGTTCTATGATATCATAGATAATTTATAAAAAGTAATGTTTTGACAACCGAGCAGCCGACTTATCAGTTATCCTGTTCTAGCTTATAGGAAACCAGTGTACCTCAAAATTCTGCAAGATCGCCGACCGGTTCTTGTTACGACACGGCGCGCGTTCTGGTAGTGACTACCAGGTAGTCCATACCAAAAATTTGCCTGTCGGGGGATTATAAAAATAAGCGGAATGGTGTATGCTTCAGCTCCCAAGCACCCCCCCCCCCCTAAATCCACCACTGCTTGTACACGTAACATTCTACTTCAAAGAGTGAATAACTGTTCGATAAATACTTTGAACTAATGAAAAAATCACCATGTGTTTTATTTAATCGATTAGAACCCTCCAAAAACGATTGATACTTTTCGGATCAGTTATTGGACATATTTTTTTTTTCCTTTCACTTTCAGTACAAAAAATAAACGCAACAAAAGAAGAGAGAAATTTGAAAATATTGAACTTTTTTTGTAAACTTGAATTACATTTTTTTTTTTTTTTAATTCGACTGATATACATTGATCATTTGAATGTTTATATCTCGAAAGATTTGTATGTTAGAGATAGTTTTGTTTTCGGGTTGGATAAAATATCGTTTACCGTTCTTTAGTTTCATCACATACGTAGTACGTGTTGTGTACGCCTAATTAATCAAACGTAATTAATGTTTGCATTTCACAGTAGGTATATTTGATGTAATAACTCAAGGCTTAATGTAAAAAGTAGAATTCAATTACTGCGAACCGGGTATACGCGAACAACAAAAAGAGCTACGTATTAAAAACAGATATTGGGTACCATGAAAATGTATACAGCTGATGTTCGGGATGATTGTTTCCTTGTTGAAACCTGTACGGTTGATTACATTATGATCGCTTTAAGGTCAAAGTTTGAAATTCTTTATAAGAGTCGTTAAACACATGTATAGCTATGCTCGTGGTTTGTAAACTATAAATTATCGATTATGTACGACTTGTTGGTTCAGAGTTGAGATTTAGTGAAGAAGTGTAGACAATAAAAAAAAAAAAAAAAAAAAAAAAAAAATATGAAAATAAAGATTAGTGAGTGGAATTGTATCTATATTAGGAAATAGTTTGTGAAGTCATCATTATAAGACGGATTTTAGTAAAATATAAAAAAAAGTATACATAACGAGGAAGAAAAAATTAAAAATTCAAGATACCTGATGTGTACAGGAAGTAGTGAAACATTTCGTTTTGACGAGAATCCAATTCAATTATTTCCAAGCACGTAAAGCTTATATTGCTTTATTTATTTTTTTAAATTCGTATGAACACTAAATAATAGGAAAACACGTTGACTGACGGTAAAGACATCGCGGTCAGAACTCGACATTGATTAGACTTGATATGATATGTGAAACCCTGATAACCACGAACGATATGTTTAAATCATTCCCCGGTGCGTCGCGTGTTTGATCGTAGCACCGGCCGCCGTCGTCACGTCACGGTTTCTACGCCGAATGTCCAACGTTTGAACTCTAACCACGGTCAAAATAAACGAAATTGTGCATCAGGTGTTATCAAAAAAATCGTTGATCGCTGACGATGGAATGACAGCGGAAAAAGAAAAATCCGTCAAAACGCGTGTTTGAACTTGTTTTACGAAAACATACTTTCTGCTGCTCATCGCACGTTTGTAACTATTATACCGTCCGTCGAACCGATTTTCGCGTAAAAGCTCAAATCAATCGATTCGATGTTCACGCGCAATCACGTCACGAACATTTCTGTTTGCACGCGCAGGATTCGTTTGCATGCATGTAAAAGTTTTACCACATATTGCGCAACAGCCTTTGTATCCATCGCTCGGTGTAACGTTGCAGCCCACACGTGAACCCGATAAACATACACGTACACCTGCACGTGCGTGGTACGGAGGATCGCGGGGGAATAGTCGACGAGTTCACGTCCCATCGTCGTTCGAGTAGTACATTAAGCACGCTGTACACAACTGTTTTCCGGAGAGGACACGTAAGTCAATAAACACGACCGCCGCGCAGTTGGCTAAAACTGGTGATAATTGGAAGTTATGAAAAAATTATAAATTTAGATTTTGATACTTTTCTTATCTGGATTTAGACTATATGACTTTAAGATAATGATATTGATGTAGTATAGACTATATTTTAGTTTTGTGATAACTGATAGCTTTGGTGGACGTTTACGCGGTCGGGTGATTTTTCAGTGACGTCCTCGGCGAGCACGCGATATCGTTCGTTAGGGCTGTGCTGGTTGCAGTCGTCACGATATTATTGAAACGAATTGCGATCCGAATATTTTTGAGTTTCCGTGACGGGAACACGAGATCCGAGACTATATCTACCGGCGTCCAAAATATGTTAGCATATAAGCACGTACAGCGTGCGAACGGTATCCTGACGACGATGATGATGATGATGCCTTTCTCTCACTCTCCTGTTCCTCCTTCTCCGCTCCCCGCACGCTATTTCTTCGTCAATACCGACGTGGTGCATCAACGGTGACCGCCAATACAAATTGCTCGATTGTCATCGAGTGACATTTTACGTCGGACGAACCGGCACCGGTAATTGTTTTTGGAATAATTACACTTCCGCGTCGTACGCTCGTGTAGTGTACAGATTATTGGTGTTTCGACGGTGGCCGTCGCATGGAAAACGGGCTAGGGACGCGAGGGACGGATTATTTTGATAACGACCGCAACGTCCGGCGGCAGTGTCATAATTAACGGTTAGCGTGCGCCTGCGTTTCGTCGCTAAACCGTGCGGCGGCCGGTAAAAAGTTTTTATTAAAACCGCAACGATGCGTACCGACCGAAATATCACCGTTATTTTACCGGGCACCGGGGGTCTACGAACAGGCGATGTCCGATCAGCTCTCCGTTCGGTTTCAACGTTACCGCGGCTTTGTGAAGTAATCACATGCTAGGACGATGCGTTGTACATCGTGTCGTACGACGGATAGGAACGCACCCGGAGTTCTTGTTCTGAAACCGATCGTTTTCCTGTAGACGAACCGTACACGTACGCAGCTAAAAGTCGTATAGTCGAGAAAAAAAAAAAAAGAAAAAAACCATTTTAGACTTGTCGATGCCAGACCGGAATCAATGTCAGTGCCAATGCACATCTACCAACGTTGCATACACTGTTATTATCATTATTATTTCATTATTTATGTTTGAAGTATTTGCTTACTGGGCAATATAATAGAATGAGCTGATAGCAATATGAAATGGTATACACTATCGTATGGTATCAACGGGTTGAAAAAAATAATAAAAACCAATGAAATGGAAAGGAACCGACTTCCAAGCAGTAAACAGAATATTCGAATAGAAGGATTGAGTGTATAATGAATTATACCTGTGCGTGTGCCTATTTTCGAATTACGTTAGAAAATAAAACGCCTTAAAGTCGACTAGAAATTCGAATAGATGTATTTTATTATATTTTTGTTCTGCAAATCTTAGACTGATCAAATGACACTCTGAGAAGTTTTTTCTTGTCCCTTCTATTATCCGTTGGATGTATGGAGTTTTTATGTGGCCTTTCTCTTCTGGCTTTACTCTTTATTTTCCTTCAATTATTTTATTGATCCAGTCCTTGTTTTTTCATCAAATGTCCGATGCGTTTTTCTTTCTCTTATCCCTAATAAATCACTTCACTTATTAATTTCCGTCCATTCATTCTCCAATCCGTAACTTCATTTCTAACTATTATCTGCACAGGGGATTTTCAATGTTTATCTCCAGCACTACGGTTCGATCAGTTCGATATACTTTCTTCCGTATATTTGAGTACTTTCTATGTGATTTCCTATGGAGTTAAATTCTTATTCATGGCTTATTTGACCTACCTTTCGAATGTATACTAAATGCAATATATTAATTTTATTTTCTCCAATTGTAAAATTGTATATAGTGTACAATGTAAAAAATACTTTTATTTTTATTCTGTATTATTAATTTATTACTTCTATTTCTTTATAATTCTATTTATTAATTTATTAATGTATAAATACTTATAATATTTATTAAGCTCACGTAATTCGTGTTTTTTTTGTTTTTTACTTATAAATTAATAGAAAAACTTTTTTCATGATTTTTATATTAACTTTAGCAACTTTTCTATCAATTATTTATTCTAAACTGTGCAATAGAAGAAAAAGTAAACAAACCAGATGAATAGGAAATACTATCAATTAGTGATCAGTGTACACTTATCAATAAATATATATGTATATTTATAACATAGGAATAAACATTGAAAGAATTGAGGTCACAAGGAGTCTTAACACATATCAGTATGAAATTTGAAAACAAGTGTTTAGAAAAGCATTTAAAAACATCGTTAAAAAGCACGCAAATAACCATTTAAAAAATTTAAATTTAAAGAAACATATTTAACACAAAAAAAAGTAAAATAAATACCTGCAATAGGAAAAGTTTCTACATTTTCTTTCCACACGAAGACGATAAAGTACTATGTCTTTTTTAACTGAGCTGAATACGCGATTAATGATTGCCAAAAATATTAAAACAATATAATGTAGTCTGTACATATACATTTATTCAAGTCAGTTCATATCAAATTAAAACAAAACTAGAAATAAATGCATATAATGTATTCCTATTTAGCGCGCGTTTGTATCTGTTACCATTGCCGGTGATTCTCGTCGGAAGGGCGAGGACGACGGACGAAATCAATCTTTCTCTCTTCCCCATTCCGGAACTATAAGTTTTTTTTCGGACGTTCGAGGACGGATTCACCTGAGTTGTGTGTACACGACACGACGGTGAGACGGAATCATCGGTCAGCGGCGGATTCAGCGGTGGTTGGTTCGAGTGAAGCAGTAGGCGGAGTAGGCTTCGGACCTCGGTCGGTATCGCTTTGGATAGGACGCAAAAATCGCGAACAACGCGGTTCGATAAGATTATTTCGGGAACAAAACGTATACACGCGTTTATAGATGCACACATGTAATAAACCGATCGACTGACGAACGACATCGACTGTTTCAGATAATCGTATCTGTGGTTAAGTGTTTTTTTTTTGTTGAAAATTTCGCTTCTCCTCCCCATTTCCCTGCCGGCAATCACTTGGTGGCCGACGAAAATTACCGCGTGCGACTGGCGTACACGTACGATGGGCACGTGAGCATCGATTGGACTGAATGTGTTCTGTCGCTGACGTGCGATAGTGTCAACGTTTCGATTAATATTAATTATTATAATTATTACCATCGTACGAGGCGAAAGCAAAGGACAAATGTACCGCCCCGAGCAAGTTAATATTTATAAACTTCTAAACGATTTTCGCGTCACAATATCTTACGATGGTCGGCGGGAAAAAGGACGACGGCTCGTGTAGAACGACATCGCTGAGCGCACCGTTATGTGTAGGCGTTCAGACAGTAGTACACGATCCCGTTTATTTCTCCCCGTGCGAGTATCTTACTCGTATAATGTATTTTTCGTACGTCGTACGAGCGTGATCTTAAATCATATGACATACAAATATATATAAATATTATACGTATTTTACATTCGCACTCGCACGTTTTAATTGGCAAAATTAATATTCGGAACTCGTGTCGTCGTCACCAACGATGAGTTTCGCGTACATAGAAGTATATATTATTATTATTATAACTACGCGCGCCCGGATCGTCGCAGCTACTAGTGTAGTATTATTAATACTGTTATACATTTTCTGGTATTGTGTGTATATTGTTTTACGGAGAGCGCCTGTTTTGTTTCCTGATCCGTGTGTAATTTATATAATAGTCTTTAGTTGGGAATTATTTCGGAGTGTGCACATAATGTATTTGATATATTTATGTGCGTGCGTGTGCGTACGTATATATGTATACAAACAATGCGCGTACTGTATTCTACTATAACGCAACAACGTATAATGTGTAAATTATAAAACCTTCGCGATCTCTTACCGTCAAAACAGATTTATCTGGTCGTGATAGGCGACGCAGTGCTTTTCCCAGTCGCTTATCGTCTGCGAAGCGTGTGAGTGTACGTACACAAATAATACATCTGTGCGCGCGACAATCGGGCTTAACGGGAAACGGAACAGGAGCACGTGCTCGCTAGAATATAATAATGTACTTTTCGCGTGCCATACGATGTATGGCACACAAGACGAATCCTCTGTGCGCAATGTGACTTCGGTACGGTTAAACAGCAGATTTTCGCGATTCGCCGGTACGCGCGGTCGTAATTCATGGCGGAAAAGTAAATACTGCATTTCCTTTTCGTTAGCCGTTAGCACGCATGACTGACCGACAGTCCAGATCAGCTGGACAATCGCAAGACGTATCATTTTAACGACAATACGAGTAATTCGGTTTCCAAATTACTTAAAAATACTACTCGTACGTAAAGTGCTTACGCCATTACCACTCGGCGCGAAAGGTTTGTAATGCTCTTACATTTAAATCGACGTTTGTCATCTGTTCAGCTTTCCGGTTGGTCTTATTGGATACCGTTAAAAAATAACTTTATTTCGACGTTACGTGTTATTGCTATTCGGTCTACTGTTAAATAAAAGCGAACCACGCGGTGCGTCGCGATATTTTCCGCCTTAAACCGGCCGATACAGGCGAATGTTTCGAACTTATCCGTCTGCTGAGTGGTTATCCGTTGACCATAGGGGATGGGAAAAACATCGTGCAGACGTGTGGGTTCATGCGGGCAAGATATGAGCGTGGAAGATTTTTCGTTACTTCGCGTTCGGTTTGGACATCGCGATCGCCGGGTGTAGCCCGCAGAGATTGCTCTACGCACCTTCTGCATGCGCAACACGTAAGGACAATTTGGCGATTGTGTTGGTTCTGACCGTGAGGTTGGAAACATGTTTTGTGTGTGAACATCAGCGCAATTTATCTGCCACGAACGAACTCGGATGGTCGAGCTCGTATTATAATATCGATAATATTCCGGTCGAGAAAAACTTGGACTTTATTGCTTTCGCTGGTTTCATTTTGTTCGGCGATATAAAGTAATCGCAGCTTCGGACAATGGTGAAGCTAGAAAAAATTTTGAGGAGGATCTTAAATTTTCATATCTCTCCTACATAAGTGACAACTTTTCAATTATTAATAAGTGGATTAAACTGAAGTATAAAATGTGTTACTATTAAGTTTATGAAAACGGTGAAAATTGTTTAATGATGACATGAAACAACATTATAACTTAAAATGATTGTGTGTTCTGCAAAACAATAGATATATATCGGGGAGGTCATAACCCGTTAACCAACCCTCCTGTCTACGCCAATGGCCGTGGTTATAAATATTTTAACAGGTTGATTGCATCACTGCGCAGAGTAAAATTTTTTTTTTTTTTTTGGTCGCATGGACTGCAGCGGAATGTTTTTTATTTTTTTATTTTAACACCCTATTGGATCATCCCGCGTGCCGATATTCCATCGTTTTCAAAGTTATATTATTTGTTGGAAAATTTTCCTTTAATTGCAAGGCCACAATAACTGTTATACGTTTTTACATGATAAAATTATCGTAAAAAAAAAAATAAAATTATAATAAATAAAAGAATTCAAACGAATTAAAGTTTTAAACAAACCAGCGTTCGCAGTGGCGGTAAACTTTTTAATTTTTTTTTTTCGAACCATAAATTATAATTGGCATGTTCATCGTTAAAACGTAGCAACGATAAGTTCATAACTTGTGTGAATAATAACATTGACCATAATAACGTTTTCGAACATATCTCGGACTCGAAAGTAGAAGAACTATTGCGTAACATTTGCGTAATGTTAGAACTCGACAAGTCCTACAGTTCTATAACAACAAATACCTAAAGCCGAAACGTTGAATTTAGTAATTTAAACGCATTTCTAGATTTGCAATTACCTCGACCGTTTCGTCGGCCAATCGAAATGTCAAATCTAAACTGTGCGCAGAACTAAAGGAATAGGAATTCGTGCGTCGCATTTTTATTCCGCTCGCGGTCCGAACCTTTGTGTATTAATATGAGTCGAGGGTAATTCGAATTTTATCTTGAAAACTAATTGCGGGTTACAGCGATTTAGATTTTTAAATATCGTAAGGGTCATTGCGTCCCGTTCGAGTTCAATCCTCGGTCCGTACCGACTGAAATAACGCGCAACATTCGGAGACGTTTTGGTTTTTACACTGGGAAGTATACGTGGAAGAAAATGAAAAAAAAAATTAAAATGAATAATAATGGTAACAATGAAATAAAATGTATAACGAAAAGCCACGTACGTCACCGTTAAACAAAAACAGTGCTATTGAACAACAATAGTCGTTCATCGTTGCCGCCGCACACAATGGTCCGAAATCATTAATCACGTTTTGCCGTGACACGTGATCCGGACGGATAAAAAAGTTACTCGACATTATTTTCTCGTGTCGACTAAATGTTTAACAACGAACACTCACTCGTCCGCGTGCGCGTACGCATCGAACGCAACGACGTCGGTGTAATGATACCGCGTTGCCGCGTGTCAAAACGGTTTCGTCTTAGAGTGGTCACAGAAGAAAATAACGTTGACTGGTACTCGTATACGAAACGATCGGTTTGTTGACAAACGTAAGATCGACGGATAAATCGATATGCGTACGGTAACGTTTGGCAACCGATCGATGATCGACGAATCGATGGTTCGGAATGGTACCGACCGCGTCGATCGCGGAACAACGGTTGACGCATATTTAGACACGCGTAAACCGGTAGAAGTCGACACTGGTAGTTGCGCGTGTATAGTCAATTCGTTGATCAATTCGTACTCCGACGAGCCGATCGTTACGTGTATGGTACGCTTAAGGCGACCGCTCGTGTACACGTTATTTCTACACGATATCTCTGTAAAACGAGAACCGTGTTGTCCATCGTGTTATTATTTCCTCTGCGGCGAAACCGATGGTTTGACGACGTTGTGCGCGCGCGCTCGTATGATTTCATCATCGCCGAGTCCCGTACGACAATGCGATTAGCGCAACGGCAGGACGGATGAATAACAAATTATTATTTTGCGACGCCGCGGCAAGTATTTACATATTATTAAACCCCTCCGATTAAACAACACTCGTTTTTGGGCGCGCGGTCGGACGATTAAGAAAACTGTTATCCATGTGTACCGCCCGCTCGGCCGTTGGAACATAAATTTGATAATAAAGCTTTAAAGGTTTTGCGACGTTTAGAAAATATATTTACCTGTACCTAATTTAGTGGTTTGTGTTTATCGTTTTCGCACGGATACGATGTGTATCACGTAGCTACACGTTGGACGAGTACGTTGACGGCGACATAATTCGGCAACGTGATTCAAAAAACTCTCAGCGTTCACCGTACAGACGTCCGAATAAATATTCCGTTTACCTTGCTGAAAGTAATATTTATGTTTGTATTCAAACACGTGAACTTAATTAAATGGGTCGAATAGAAAACAAACATGGTGTAGCCGATAGCATCCGAGAAAATAGTGAAGCGGACAAGTGTTGTTCATATTAACAATTTACTAGGAAAATCACGATTCGCTAGTCATTACCAACCACTGAAGATAAGTGTAGAAAGACGTAACGCGGTAAAAAAAAAAAAAAAAAAAAAAAAATGTAAAATTAAATAATCGAACACTGCGCACTAACGAGTTTAAATAATATATTTCTGTTTAAATAGGAGCCGGTGAGTTCACGTTTTTTTGAAATTGATAAGAAACGCTGTACATAAACAGTTATAGATTACTGTTCAACTATATTAAAACTATAGTGCAAACTCGTTCTGACGAAGCGTAATTTTAAAACGTCAAGTAAAAGCTTACGTGTTTAAAAACAATTTTTATTGTTGTTTTTTTTTTTTTTTTTGTCAACCACTACTAATAAACACTTTTTAATATGTTTATTCAGGTGATATACTTATTTAACCATATATAGAATCATAAAACGACGCTGCGCAGCTTTATAGCTAATAAAATAATAAATTGATACGTACATAGAAACACCGTAATAAATAGATAAAAAGTTCTGTGTCATAACGCAGTTTTGTATAAAGTACATAAATATCGTATAAATAATTAAGACGGACCCGGAACGCAATAGCCGAGTAGCTTGTTAAATAATAATAACGAGAGAGGTCTGAGCTAACGTGACCATTAATAGTGTAGGTAGAGTCATAAAATGCGTTTAGGCAAAAAGCATAAGGGATTACGAACGCACGCTTACTACAAAAACCTGGGTTTCTTTTGAAAATTAATTTCGCTTCGTCTTGAGTAAATTTTTTTTTTTTTATAATTCCTTCGTTCACGAGCAATACGCGTCCGATATAATATTCGTTCGTTTTATACGATCATGCGATAACGTCGCAAGTCATGCACTTACTCGAAAATTAGGAGCCATGCAACGTACCACGTTATAAATATCGAATTGTATGGAACGGAGAAATAGTATTACAGTTATTACCACTGTAATGCGTTGCAATTACGTCAGAGCCTTTAAATAAAACTGTCAATTGAAACTGATCGATCGTAGGAAAGTATGACAGTGCCAGAGTCGACGGGGATGCAACGCAACGAGACCCGAGGTTGATATATTTTTAAACGCGAGTATTCGATGTTTTTCAATTTATAAAAACAATACATTTTACAGTCATATGCCGAACAATGATCCAACAGATCACACGAATGCTCGAAAAAATTATAAAAGTTTTCGTTGGACATTGATTTATTTTCCACTCGTCAGTATCGTTATTACAATTCCGTTTCAACGCGAAATGAAAAAAATAATAGTTTCCGATTACGTTTGTTTGGATAGATTTCTTAAGACTCTTATAGAATATTCGATGGTGATATATTTTCGATCCGTTAAATTAACAGTCATAATCATGTAAGGTTATGTGTGTCACTGAAAAAGTTTAAGAACTCCGTCTGAGACCCCGGTGCATCGCGTAACCGTTAAGTCCGCCATTGCGTGGTGTGCACGTGAAGCGGTCTACGATTCGAGTTGTTATGATTGATTTTCGGCACTGTGAACACTTAGTGACTTTTGTTCGCGCCCCCGCGATAAACATCGATCACGGATCGTGACGAACGCTAAAACGCGTTAGTTGAAATGCACTATTCACGCTCGAAACTCTGTTGTTTTGCCGACGCAGTATCGTCCATCGACGACGAATCGATAGGACGTACGACCGAACGAACGTTTTTACCGAAACGATTAGCGCAGTGACAGGCGGTACTGGTGGATCGGGATGTTTCACCGCGTCCGGTCGTCGTGAAAACGAACGTCGTCGAAAGTGGCTCGTGATGACTGACGAAATACTTGCAACTGTGCATGCCGTAAAGTTTGCCGGGAACAAGAAGAGTATAAAAACATTTGGCCGCGTCGTGGATAGGTCGCCCGCAGGGGTCGGGGCTGTCTGAACGTTTTGGGGACGACGATAAATCATCGTTGCATTCGAAAAACGACTCAAAGAGAACTTGAACGGGATTAGAGAGAGAGAAAAAGTCGCTATTCGAGACTCCCGGGTTGTTTCGGACGCAGTCGAATCGACATCGTATTAAAATTACGAACGGATTCACCGCAGTTCAGATAATAAATCTCAATATCCGTTCGGTTGTCGCGAAATAAAACGTCGCCGTGCATCCGCAATGACAATAAAAACCGCCGTGTGATCCGAACATTTATTTATAGCGAAAGTTTGATTTACCGGCGTGCAGAACGTCGTGAACTCAGCATTTTGTTTCCGAGCTCCTCGACCACGGAAACCTCATAATTCCGATTAATAATCTAAATCCATCGTCGTGCACGCGAAATCAACTCGCTTCACGGGTTGATCGCGTGAAATTCCCGAGTGTATCCACCGGGCCTTTGTGTAGATGCATCAATCATTCTCGAAACGCATGTCATCGACAAAACGTAATGTTGCCGAAGCCTTTGTGCAAAGTGAAACTATGCGAAACGGGAGCCACCGCGGTTGTTCGCGAGTAACGCGATTTTTTTACCTTGGAAACCCTTTTTGGCGTCGCCGAATCGCGGCACTCGTCCGTCGATTTTACATCAATTGTACGTGATCACTAATGCCCATACTCCGTTCGTATTATCGTACTCAATAACTGTCTGCCCGCGGACGTTGACGATTTTGTACAAAATTGTTTTCGTATTTCAAAGACCAATTGACAAGCGTTAAAAAACGATACGTGAACGTGCGTGGAGTCCAAGTCGAAAGTCAGTTTTCTCCCCTTTTATTTCCATATCCCGTTTGCGTTCCGTACCGCGGTCCGAATAATTGAATGGTCGATTTTTTACGGTTGAAAATTCTGAGTTTCAACAACACCAGTCGACTGGATTTCAATCGATGTGTACGTGATACAGGTAGAGCGCGTCGTTAATTTTCCCGTTATTTTCCCGTTATTTTTCGGTCATTTTTATTGACGTCGTAATAAATGTGCGAAAACGACCTCCGTTAAACCTTTTCAGTACCTACTGTGCGGCCGGGTTGTATTTATATAACGGAACGGCACGAAACTTTTTCAAAACTATACACCAAAACAGTGGACAGCAATACAGTACTGTATATAACTTCGTTTAAATGGTTGTAAAAAGTAATAGGTTTGCCGACTTACAAAACCCTACTGCGAGGGAGAAAAATGTTACCGTGCGAGGTGCTGGGTTCTTCGTGTAGTCTATTTATCGATTTGGAATGCGTCGCGAAAAAATTATATTTACCTCTATACATGTTTATGACAGGGTCGTTAATATTTTATGTGTCAGCCGTTATGTTCATATGAAATATTCAAATTAAAAAAAAAATAAATAAATAACCAATTATAAGTTATCGAAAGTAGATGACTTCGTCACGCGAGAAATACGCGCGCGCGCGGGCGTTAAACTTCAATACCTATACTAAATATGTTTTCACGGTTTACTAACATCTGGATCGGATGTAAGACTTTTAAAATTTCTGTCGAAAACATTTTTCAGGAAATTATCATAATATTACGCGTACATACTTTCCGATCAAATCGCACGCGTGGTTGGTTGAATCGGTTTGCATAGAAATTCAGGATTTAAAATATTTAAATATCGCTGTGATATATTATTACTATTAATAATAATTTATACATTTATTCAGTCGTCGGAACTCTCCGTTTTGTTCGAAACTCTGCACGATATTCGGTGTTACAATTCATAATCCCTACGCCTTGGGTTTTCTTCAGTGGGTGACTTGCGAATCTTTAAAATTTCAAAACACATTTACGTCATATTGTCTGGAGTATAAATATATATATATATATATATATATATATATATATAAGTACAACGTTCACTGGCTATCCAAGAACTACCGATACTTCAGGTACGCAAAAATAAGCGGTTTGAATTCATTGCGTTTCGACGTAAACGCGTACAACGGCCTTAACTGTTTTCTTTTCTTTCTTAAGCGAATAAAATATTTTTCACAATCGGCACGTGTAAATAGCCGAAGAAATACTTTTTGTTGTGGGTTTTGAAAACACGTGGAATCTATGTTGTTTCGGATTTACCGACAAATTCGTTAGGAGTCGGCCATTACGGATCGATAATTATTTTTTCATTAGGAACGCCGAGCGAACTGTGGAAACGAGTTTTGTTCGAGATTTCCGTTCACGTGCTTTGCGTTCGAAGTAAGTGATCACGACTGAGAAAATATAATTGTTTTCTGAAAATTTGTGTGCTCTATTTCAAAAACGTTTTCCAAAAGAAAAACAACGTTGTTCTACTGCACCCCGCGGTTAAATGCCGAAACTCATTGTTTCTCGACGGCGTAACTCCCTAGTCGAATCCGAAGAGGTCGAGTGGACGAAAAAAATCCTTACTGAAATGTACTTAACGAGTTGCCACAAATATAGCTCGGGCGTTGTTGAGGTACGAGTTACGTCACGACTGGACTCTATTGATATCGATGTTGTTCAGTCGGAATGAGCTTATGAACACCATCGAGTTCTCCACTTAATATTTCAATTATATCCAAAGGCAGGCGATCTCAAATCACTTTATCGATTTTATATCGTACGCAAAAGTAGCAGATGAAAACCGCGCGAGTGTTGACGCCTGTCGGTGTACCGTAACCCGACTTGGTGCGACACTTCTCGTTTCGCTCTGAATAAAAAAGCAACGATAAATCATCGGATTCTGAAAATGGTTCTGAGCACAGTGCACAATATTTCCATTATGTTGCAGTTTATCTTATAGAACATAAAGACATACACACACATGGGCGTTTTATAAATTTTTGAGTGCTCGTTATAACAATATTTACGATCAAAATTGTTGAGATTTATTGAACAAAGCATAATGAAAGCAGTGATATAATAGTATCCTTGTATAAAAATTATAAATCGTATCATATCTAATACCTATAAAGTCTTCAGTAGCTATGGAAATGAATTCAAATACTTCCCGGTCGTAAATAAATCAAGTCTTACGAATAACATTTAAAACAACTACAGCGGTAAGAAAAATAAAAAAGGAATATTTACAAATGCATTGTATTTCACATTGCATTGCATTATATTTCACATATTTACTTAATACTATAATTAAATATTTATATATTTATGTTATGTTAAGTTTAACGAAATTTGAAGAAACATAATTGCATAGAATATTTATAGTTTATTAAGTCTAAGAAATTCTACACAAAATTAATCAATAGCAATCACTAAATTTTTTAAGAATTTCTAACTTCATAGATTATATTTTGGATTCCAGTAAAATAAACAAAGTTGAACTTAAAAACTGGTACATCGTAATTCTTTTTTAATAGTTTTGCTACATGTTAGGAACTAATAAAAAAACTACATTTTAAACGTACCATGTGTTCTTGATTTACTATCTATAGATCACACACTGCACGGAATCTGACAAAACTTTGTTTCTCTTCTATTCGAATAAATGGAAAATAAAAAACAAAAAAAAAAAAACAATCGTGATCGTTAAATCAATCAATACGTACAATACGTACCTTTTTTTATAAACCAATTTGGAATTAATAAATACAATTATGATTTTTTTTTTCGATTTGTAAACTTTGAAGTTTTTTTCAAAAAAAATAAGTATAGTTTCATTAAAATGTTTTTTTCAACCACTCGTTTCAATCGTCACGTGCTAAATTGTAAAATTTTTATTTAAAACATTTTATCTGGACTCTAATAAATTTAGACGTATACAAAATGGTCGTATTTTGTTTTTTATTTTATTTTGTTTTACGAGCTATCAGTAAAACCTATGATAAAAATACTATCATAATAGTACAGCTGTACGTCAATAGTTCCGCAATTACACTGCATACGTGTTAGTGTATAATAAAATCGGGTAATTAGTCGTGGTATATATTTGTATAGGTTATACGATAAGAACAAGAATGTAACATTAACTCTATACAACGGATAGTTAACGTTGATAGAATTTATATTATATCATAAACGTGTACATAATCTGTGCAATAACAATGTCAAAATTATAACGATGAAAGAAAAGAGAAAATAATGTCAACAACTATATTAAAATGAACGCAATAAACGTATTCAAATGTATACGTTTGACATAATTATAATATGTAATGAAGGCATTATTTACGGGATAGACAATACGTGCAAAAGTATTATTGGATTAATTATGGCTTTAAAGTCTTCGAGATATTTGTTGTTTGAGTTTTCAGGCGTAGTTGGCGGTGATATTGGCGTATGAAATACATTGTGTTTGTTATTAGCATTGGAAATCATGATTCTCAAAGACGATATGACGCAATCGGTAGGTAGTGGGATGTTTATTCGATTTGGGTGCCAATTGATTCGATTTGATTTTGGGTTTTCGCGATATTTTCCGATACTTTGGTACACATTACCGCCCTTGTAGCAATCTGTGTGCGGTTCTGAGCACAGAGCGCATATCGCGGGATCCGATGGTGTTTTCGTGCACTCTGAGGAAAAACGGTTATCACCGTTTCGACACGACGAAGGGACGACGGTGGCGAACATTACTTGTGTGGAAATTGTCTCGGCAATATTTGCATTGTTAAGGGGCGTATTTTTTCCTCGTCGACCCGATATTGGTTTCGGTGCGGAGGACCGGAAAACGGTAAATGTAATTTTTCCATATAAGTGGTTGTGATCGGTCTATTTCGAACCGAATATTCCAACAACGTAATATGCATTTTTCGGGGGTGATAAATTAACGTTTTATTTATTTTATAGCAAGAAAAATGGAATGGACTATACTAATGCACACGTTTTGGCGAGTATAATACAAAGTTTGATGGCACAACAATGCATTGTATTATGATAGTGTAGACATACACAGATATATAGTAAACCTACAGCGTATGGAACAGAAAACACTTTTGCGCGGTGTCGTAATTTATATTCTCTGTAAAGGAAGAGGATTGACCTCAAATAAACGACAGGAGATTAGGTTTTCACCCCCTTATCCTCCAGGTGGTAGATAGACAAGTACTAAAAAGAAAATACTTATACAACTGTATATATATATATATATTTATGTGTTTAAATGTGTTCAAGGAAAAGTTTGAATGTATGTGGATTTGTCATTCTGCCATACGTTCAGAATTCAGATGAACAATTGTACCGTAGAAAAATCTGTTGTAATTTTTTACTGGTTTTATTTTTATTTTTTTATTTGTTTTTCTCTCTCTCTCTCTCTCTCTCTATCTGTCTCTCTCGCCACTGCGAGTCATTGAAA
Source organism: Sipha maydis (assembly GCA_034509805.1). Classification (NCBI taxonomy): domain Eukaryota; kingdom Metazoa; phylum Arthropoda; class Insecta; order Hemiptera; family Aphididae; genus Sipha; species Sipha maydis. Next base: position 51,954 of record JASXSY010000504.1, read on the forward strand.
TTCTTACTTTTATGGGGTAACACGGTTTCCGGTATAATTTTTCAGCGCCTGCACAGTTCGAGAAACTTTTGTTTTATAAAGTGGAAATTTCAGTTCATAAGTCACACAACTTAAAGATAACCTCCAACCCGTGTCAGTTGAATGTACTAAACGTATTCACAGCCGAAGTTTTCGTTGCGTTCGTGAATTTCAATGCATCCGGCTTTTAAACCGTGGCGCTACACGTTGTGTAAACTCTGCGTACACGATATTAGAGCTTTTCGACGACGATCCCCCTGCCCCTTACTCATCTCGCCTACATTCAGTAACGGAATATATGTATATCGCACGTATCGGTACTCGGGTGTCACCTCGCGGTTCTTTATGAAACACGCTAAACAACAATTACAAGCTATTATGGCCGTCAAGCACGATGACCCGTGTCCAACTCGTTTGTCTCGTACATATTATAAATCAGAATCTTTCTTGGAAACTTTAGCGTTTCGGGAACAGAGATTATGCGCAAGACGAACGGAAGACGTTGACTTCGAACCGTGTAGGTGGTTGTCGTCGTGATAAGCGCAGCGACTATTTTCGGCACCACCGGAGCCCTTTACATAGGGATTGGCGAAAGGGCTGGAAATTCGCGGTATTTCGCTGTAACCAATATAAGTCGACATATGGGGGGAAAAAACCGGGGTGCTAAATTTCACTAGGGTATGCTAAAGACCCTCTCGTGCACTCCCGGTTGCCCCTATGACCACTGTTCCAAGTTTGTTGACCTAGATTAACAGTCCGTGTACCGATTCGGAATTGATTTCGTCCGAGAATAAATTAAAAGTAATTTCTTTTTTTTTAGATTTCTTTTTTTCTTTTTTTTTTTTTTTTTCGTTACAACGTTACCGTGATAGTCGATTTTACGATTAAACGTCTGCGCGGGAATTACCGTTCGGACTAAGTCCACACTCATTCATGCCTATTGTTAAGTGTTCACTGAAAGAAAAATAAAATAAAAGTTGAACATTCGAAATAAAAAATAAGAAATGAATGCGTACAACGTTTTAGGTGTTGTAGCTCGTCCCTGGGTGGTAGGTGGAATGTACAAGAATGTCGTTAAGAAATGAGTTTCTCGAGAGAACATTTACCAGTAAAGTGAGGAATTTATTCCGTCGCGCAGTGGCGCCGTTTTTGTGTTCTCTGTTGGCGCGCGTATAAAATAATACATATATATTCCCCTGTGCCGCATTATAACAGTAAAATAAAAAAATAATATTGATCATTTGTTTTGTATTCTTTCGTTGTAGAATGCACAGCTTTTACCAGATATAATATACCAAACACTTATTTACATTTTATTTAAAAGTTTCAAGTATAAATTGAAGCATATTTTATATTATGTACTGTACACATTAGAGACTTTTTTCCCCCGCTACTTATGCTCGTCGTTTTCGGATTTAATTAAACTTCCATTGAAATTCAAATTTTATTAATAAACAGAAAGAATAATCGAATCTTTATTACACCGAAATGATGTGTTCGGTCCGAATTCATAAGAACACCCACAAAAATCATATCTACTCGAGGTTTAGTGGAACTTTGCGAGTTTTTCACACAACGTGAGTAAGCCAACGATATTGTAACATGTGTACTAGAAATTGGAGATCAGAATACATTACGACTGCACGAGTATAATGTTCAATCTTTACTTAATCGATTTGTAAATCAACATAACATTGATACACCGTCACGGTACTCCGAATATCAGTGAATTCGAATCGATTTCAGTATTATCCGTTTAACATAGCTATTACCATTATGTTACACAAAAACCATGTGCACATCGAAGTTCATCAGTATTTTATAGCCAGCGAAACATTTACATTCTGTAAAGTCTTCTCTACTACTCATACGAACGTCTCCAAAAGCACTTTTCCAAACACCACGGTTCTATAGCTTTGATACCATTTACACAATCTGTCAGTTTTTTTCCATAGGTTTTATTTTACCTGACCACCGTGGTTTCATGTTACTGCGCAAGCTTCTATAATTTGTTTATTATATTCGGTATTAAAATTATAAACCGATGTCCCGTCAACGACTACTATGCCATCGGTGTGGATATGATAATCGTTTTCTCGAGTCATTATCACGACCGGGTGATCGCGAACCACATCGCGAAACCAAGACGAGTAAAATTATCATCAGCCCACCCCGCCTCACATCATATCCTTTTATATAGCCCCGTGGGTTATTTCCGACACGTCTCCAGTTTCAGGGCCACCAAAACCGTATTATAGACTTGTTTGTTTCTTGTTTGTCCTAAGCGCAAACAAGAGCCGTTTCCAGTTACCAAACGGATCAGCGTCATTCAATCACTGCGTTCTTTAATCTGCCTACCCACAGTGTATCCGTGTAAAATATCAAAGTTCTCGTATTCTCCACCGCTTGTATAACGATATTCTCTTTCTCTCTCTCTCTCTCTCTCTCTCTCTTTTCTTTATCTCCTCATCTCTCCGTCTCCCAACCACCACTCCGTCTACAACAGCTAACCAAACCAAATATATTATTATTATTAATTGGACCAAGTACCCGTTTAACGAGCCATGATGGGATGGAATGTTAACGCCTCTAGCGGCTCGGTCCTTCATTAACGTCCGGTGCAAAAATTAATCATTAATATGCGCTGCGAAACACCTTCTATTTATTAAAATTAAAATAGCGACGGTAGTAGTCATTGCGATTCATTTTTCTTTCCAGTTTTATTTCGTATTTATTTATTTTTTTTTTTAGTCGGTTCTTTCTCGTGTGTAAACATAGCAAAATATTCGAAGCTCACAGCAAAACAAAATCCTCCTGCGTGTATAGTATATATAGTATTGTCTTACACGTAATTTTTATGGTAACTTTGCTTTTGTTTGCCAACTTTTTATAAGTGGTCTCTTTATTTTTATTTTCCTTTTAGAATACACAACTCATTTAAATGTTGTCTTAGGCTTTCTAAAATAATGCAGTGAAACCTCGAAAAGACGAATTCGATCGGATCGTGCAAATTTTCCGTGTTAACGGAGTGTCCGTCTTGACGGGGCACAAATAATTAAATTTCTTTAGAATTTTTTTAGTTCCTCGAGATAAAAAATAGAATTTCGAAAGTTTTCTATTTGATTTTTTGATTCTTCATAGTTTTCGTCTTTGTCAGTATTTTCACCTTAGTTCTCAACCAATGGATATAGCCGAATCACGGGCATGCTACGTATCGAGTTGGTCACCAAAGTGAAGAAATTGTTTTGGATCATCCATCAATAGCGAAAAAATATCTGGAATTTCAGTCGGGCACGGGTACCGATTGTAGTGAAATTAACTAAATAATTTTAAATTTAATTTTTCATATTATATTTCCATCTTAGCGAAAGTTTTCAGCTAATTTTAATACGAAAACGTGACAATTTCTGATAGCGGTGCCTCAAAAGTATTTTCAGGTGTATCAATATATTACTATACTCACCCGACCCTCTAATAATTAAAAATTTAAATAATTTTTTTTTTTTTTTGTTTTATATTATAGGTATTAAAAAATAATTCCGTCTTGTAGACGTGTTACTGCACTTGTATCTTTTGAACGATAAAAACATTTACCTTTATGCTTTAACGTTTACGATACGTCTTACGGGAACATCCAGGATTAAGTTTAAAGGTGAAAACCGTGCCAATAAATTTTCGTGAGAAATTAACATTTGTGCATAGTCGTTCAGAATTTTTCCACAATTAACGTTCCATTAGCGTTTTCACGTCGAAAAGATAATCACGTTGATGAATCACGTTTGGGCGAACGTTATAACAGAAATTCGCAATCGCGCGAAAATTATTATTGCAAACACGAGATACGAGAAAAATTATCTCACGTGTTGCGTAGCCATTTTCTGCGCGAGTTTTATCCAACCGGAAAAAAAAAAAATCATAAATTTGTTAAAAGTCCAAAACCCACAACCGATTCTTAGTAGAAAACTCTTGTGAATATTCGCGTTTACATATATTTGTATGTGTGTGCGTGCGTGGTTGCGTAAAAACTTTACGGCAGGCGGTTTCATATCACGGAAAATTTAGCTTGGTTTAATTCGCAAAAGGAAATCTACTTACATTTTCACCCCTCTCAATTACTTGTCAACAGCTGGAGTGTTGGTGAACGGTGAACGCCCATTGAAGAAAAGCAACGTATCGTTATAATATACGTGCGCATCATGCGGTCGTAAGTTGTGAATGTTGCAGACTTGAAAAAATAAACTATTGTATTTCGCGGGGCGCTCGAGAGAAATAAATTATTTTGATTTATACCCATTTGAATTCTATCCTTATATCATTAGACTCACGTACACACAATTTTGCTTTAATACGTTAACCTGAAATCGGTGCACGAACTGAAACAACATATGAACTGTTGTTAATAAAAGTATATCAAAACCTACGTTGAACCCTACTCAAAGCATTGCTTTACTTTCAAGTATATATTTTAATTCGTAACTGTTAACAAAAAAAAAAAAAAAACTTTTAAGTATGAGCCTCATTAAAAACCGTGAAAATAAAACCCATTATGTTTTTAAGCTGTATGATAATTTTTATGATATTATAATATTGTCGTGTTTTTTTTTTCGTATTATTATTTTCGCCACGGAGAAGGGGCGTAATAAAAAAAAAAAAAAAATATCTTAATTTGCATTTTCATTACGCGAAGGCGGTGACCTCGTTTCCGATTGGAAGTTATCTCGTTAGAATAACGATTTTCAATATATTTTATACAGACGACATAGCAAATATATTACTCCGCGAAACGTTCTCGAGAGAAGAAGTGTAAACGTGCAAGTATATATATATAAATAAATAATGCCGAGCGCCTGTACGTTTATCGAAACCGTTCGGGTGCTGAATTATTCTCGGTCATTTTTAATATTATAACCTCGCGCCCCGAATCCGTTAACGCGTCGGTAATTTTCTACCCGGGGCGGCACCGTTACCAGCGGTGTCTCTCGGCGCGCGTGGACCGCGACAACGTCTTGCAACGTGCTCCAGCGTCCGCGGGATCCGTCCCGGTGGAACGGCGACACTTTTAGCGCGTCGGTGGTCGGCCACGTCGTTTCGAGTCAATTTCGAGGATGGCGAGACGGGCGCAAAACGGTCGATAAAGAAGAAGAAAAGAAGAATCCGTGTGCACGCGCGTGTTTATTACGTCGGACCGGTACAACGACTTTCACGATCGGGAAACGGCCGCGTGCGCTCGTCCGTCGCACGGCTTCTTCGCGACGTTCCCGCCGCCCGGTTCCGTCCTGGGCCCGACGACCGCGGCGCGCGCCACCCGTCCCCGGCACCGCAACGGTTCGTCGACCACGACCCGCCCGCCCGCGGCCGCCGTCACCTTCATGAACCACTTGGTCATCGGGTCGGCGACGGCGGGTCGCGCGCACGTGGGCAACGTGACGGCTGCGCGCCGGCGGCCCGGCGTCTCCGAGTGCTGCGGGCACGTGGACAGCGCGCACGCCCACCGCGTCGACGGCCGCGGCTCGCGTCGCGTCCCGGTGCTCCTCGGCCGGACCGCGGTGCGCGGCGTGAAAGACCGGCACCGCAACGTGCCGCGCCCGATCGTCTGGTCCTGGACCCGGGTCACGGTCACCAACGAGCCGGTGCTCCTGTCGCCGCCGCCGCCGCCGCCGCCGCTGTCGTGGTCGCCGTCCGCAGGTCCGTCCCGTACGCCGTCGCTTCCGACCAAACCCAGAGCGACCGCCGCCGGTCCGCCGTCGACGCCGACCTTTGGCTTTCGCCCGAACCATCGCGACGGTTTCCGGTGCTTGGTCGTCGCCCGTCCGCCGCCCGTGCCTGTGACGTCTGCGAAACCGAACGCGTTCGTCAACACCCGGGGCCGCCACTAACCGGTCGGTCACCAGGGCTCGGATATGTTGTTGCCGTTCTTAACGAAGTGCCCGGAACGGGACCTGGGGAAACCTCGGAGCAAGCGTACTCGTTTCGTTATCGTTCGTATTTTTTTTCCCACGGGAAATTCCGAAAAAAAATCAACCGTCGGACGAACCTGGTGGAGAACAGCGCAATAGTTTTGAAATCATGAAATCGCACGGTGCCCGCGATTTCGGATCCGAAACCCTTATCGTTGTTTTCTAAGACAAAACAAGTGTACAGCCTACTCCGCTCGTTTTATCATTAATTTTTTTTTTTTTTCAGCAGTCAAATTCGACAGTTGGCGAACGCTGTGGAATCCGAGCCCTGATTATAATGTAAATCACACTCTCTGTTCGTTGGAATTCATTTGGCACTTTTTGGAACCGCGAGGTTATCGATTTCGAGTGTCGTACAGAAAATTCATTGCAACGATTGTGATCAAAAATATATATCGCATTTTTCTTATCGGTATTATTATCTCATATAGGATACAAGTTTGTTTCACTGGATATCGGGAGGTTTTTTTTTTTTTGACATTAGTAGGTAAAAAAAAATAAAATCGGATCGAATTTCATACTGGAACTCTCGCCACGTGTTGATAAGAACACGTGTGTATACGAGTCGCATTACACGGTTCAAATGTGAATGCATTTGATCATATATTGTTTTGAATCGTATTTTCCGCGTACGGTCGTCACAATGGAAATAAAAATAAAAGAAAACATTCCGTAGCAATGGAAACTAATTAATCGGAAGAAACGATATATTTAACCGTTCCTCTAAAAAATTTGTGCGTTATTATTCACGAACGAAATATTACGTATTCGGGAGGAAGGACGAATGTAATGACAACGGGACGGTCTCGTCAAATTCGATTTCGTATCGATTATTATGATAAATACTTCTCTTTCCTTATATCCCCTTTCCCTACCTTACTTTTTTACCCTTTAAAACATCGACTATCGAATAATATTAAACATAATAACTTAAGTAAAAATTTACGTGCATTTCAGACGGTGTCCGCGAGGATACAAATTGTACGTATTTTTAGCGTTATTATTCTTCTTAGTCATCCTCGCGTTGTTCGGCGCAACACCGTCGTTTTCGAACGAATCATCTCCATATTCGTCTATGACGAAATCCTTAATCGCAGTCCCGTTAACGGTCGACGGGATCGCATGTTTGGTCAGGAACTTTTCGGTTCTGAGCAATGTTGGTAGCCCGCAGACGAGAACGACAATCCACAACATATCAACGATAGTGTATAATTATTGAAATTCGTACGTTTTATCGTATGTTTGACAATTTCGGACAAAAAGCTTTTCCATAAACATTTTACTAATGTTATACTATATAGACAACACACGTACGTAAATAGATAATCACTCACAAAGGGAAAAATGAAACCGTTTGTCATGGTGATCATATACAAAAGTGTACAAATATGAAAACAACTGTTGAAACGTCAAAAACGTTGACTTATCAACAGTCAACATACGATTATAGAAACGTTAAATTTGCGATGGTCAAATTTGTTAATCGTTGGATTTTTCCCCCGATAATTCTTGCAATTTATCTGATATCTATAATTATCGTAAATGTATCAATCTAATGTTATACCTCTCGTGTTCATTTCTGGCTATAAAATCGAAATCTTAATTAATCCTTAATCAACCTAAATACCTATACACTGTTGATGTTTTTAAAAAAAAAAAATTGTATTTTTTTAATATTACTGGTATGGACTGGATGGGAGATAGTTGAATAGACTGTTCGGTAAAAATAATCAAATAAAATACGACAAGAGCGTAATTCAATGAATACGAGTCTGTGAAATCGAACCGTGAACGGAGAAAACATATTTTTAAACTCTGAGCGAAACAAGGAATGCGTTGTTTCAACAATTTCTGGTCGACGAATCGTTCAAAAGTTTGGTGTTCTATACAGCATGTCTTGTATATTATGGTCTAAAAGAGATCACTTTTAGAATTTTTCGGAACTTCTAAGGAAAACTTACATTTTTACGGTACGTGTTTGTTTAAAAAAAAAAAAAAAAATTAAATAAATAAATAAACGTTGGTATTTTTGCTCCTTTGAGTTCAATCTTTCAAATTTTATCTACGAAATTAAATAACCTCTTCGTGTTGGAATATTTCATATTACGGCGTGTCTAAAAAATGTGAATACATTTCACGCAAACGAAACGCAATGCAAAACGACATTGGTTTCCCGTCTCGGAACAACAGTCGATATTCTTTCATCGAGCAAAGACCGATTGCGCACGAAAAGTTTAAGTTTAATCATGCGTCGAAATACACATTTTGCGCGTGATGACGAGTGATTCATTTGAAAATATCATTTCGGCCGCGTTCGAAGTTACGACCCGGTATAATAACACTGCCTTGCCCCAATGGCTGGTCGACGACGACGACGACGACTAAACGCAAAACGAGACGCAATGGAACGAACGATTGTACCGAGTTACATAATATTACGATGCACACGACACGTGCGTGCACACGGATGCGAGCAGATCCCAACATTAACTTTTTGATCACGGTACTGTAAAAAATCGGGGCCCCGTTGTATTCAGTTATACCATAATCCCTACCATTTGATTATAATATTATAAACTAAATATCAGTTTTACAGCTTCTTTATCATCTGAACATTTTTTTAGAATCCAGAAAATGTAAATTACCTTGAAACGAATTATGGACAAGCATATACCATTATATTTTTAATTTATATTTAGTCGACTGCGTAAAAATTATAAAATTGTTATAATGTATTTATAATTTATTATAAATACTGATACGTGGTGTAAAACATTCATACTTATCATCACATCAAGGACTATTTTTAATATAGCTTTCCATTTTTCTGTTTCACTAAGAATCTGTTTATGTAATTGGCCATCTAGGCACTCCGAAACCTAGCAGAGTCTGTTGTACATATATATATGTTTGTATATATTATATATTATAATTAAATATACAATATTTATTACGTCTTTAGTATAAGGCGTAATAAATTATATAATTTGCATGTGCCCCAGGATCATAGACCTCACTGACCCCCCCTTTACGGGGGACCTGGGCACGGGGAATGGTCGCAAGAGTGTTTTCGTCGCAATCGCTGTCCATTCAGCCCGGTTCGGGAAACGGCTGGGACGTTGCAGAGTCGCGATGCCGTCTGCGCCCGTTCGACGGTGTACGTTGAAAAGTTCCTGTCCGCGAACAACGTTTATTGCGCGAGACGCGTTTGCACCGCGTTCTACGCCGTTACCGGTATTGGTACGCTTTTTAACTGTTTCGTCCTCGCGCGGAGGGACCGCTAATTCTGCGCGACGCAACTCGCCGTTTAATTTTCTCCGGACCGGAGCTGCGACGAGACGTGCCGTTTTCGCGCGAAGTATAGTCGCACCGAAATCACGCGATCGTTTGTACGAAAGCGCGACGTATTTCGAATATTTGTATACGGTACGGAGCGGGGCGGTACGTTCGGCTTAGCTTATTCGAAGATATCTTTGGTTCGTGTACGTCGTCATTCGACGAGCTGTTGGATCGACGAACAATCCGTAAAGGACCAAATAATCGCGTGTGTATATTTTTTTCCCCGACGGGGTGACTAGTTGTAAGTTTGAGGTCAAGGGATTGAAAATGTTCGGCAATTTTTTTCCATTAATGATGTTATCGATGAAGCGTCCACGGACGACGTACACAATCTTATGTACGGTTGCAAACGGGTGTGCTTTAATTGGTCATCCCATGTGGCAATATATCATATCTTGACGTTCCTGCGTATCGCAACAGATTAAAAACGATGACCGAAATAAAAATAATATGTGTAAAAATGCTTGGTCGACTAACGATCACTCGACGACGTGAACTAGAATCAATTAAAATTAAATTAGTATCGCGTATACCGATCATAATAATAATGACCCAACGTATTGTGGATTCGCCCGTACAAGTATACATATATATATATGTTTTTATAATTCAATCAGTTTTACTTATTTAAAATGTTCATACATGATTCGTTGGTAAAACTCATTTGACTTTTGTAACTCTATAAATATAATTGTACAACATGATCAACTTTTTCGACTTACCAACTCGCCAATGATATGAGATTTTTATGTGCTCATAGTTCTTTTAATCTACGAGTATCATTAATTTAGTTCAAAAGTATGCAATCAATATTTACTCGAACGTATTAAGTCATTGAACTCTTTTTTGAATTAATAATTATAGTTCAGCGCCAATCAGATATGAACATGTTTATTGTAATATGATTGTACCGACTGAAATAATGTTGATGCTAATTAATTGTAGATCAAATGATTGTTTAATTTATTGGATGTAAACGATCACATAAACCTATTCCTGATTTATTAACTTGATAACTTAAATATTTTAAAGAAAAATCTCATCGCATATAGACTTATTTATTTTTTATTTTTATTATTGTCAAAAGACTTTTGATAGCTTGGACCATTACGTATTAATTTATATTTATGATATATTTGAGGAAAATACATTTATTTACGTAAAAAGTATTGAATGTTCGCAATGATTTATTAAACTATTGTATGCATTGTATTTTTTTTTTCATCCAGAGTTTAAATTTAAGATTTTTGTTTCATAACTTCATAGAATTAAAGTGTAAATGGTATTGTGCTTACGCGGGAGAAAAAATAATATTAAAATATCGATTAAAAATAAAATTCTATTTTTAAGTGTTTTCACTTTTCACTATACGTTCGACACACATTACGGCCTTAACTCAAAGTAATGTACTAAGAAAAAATGAATGGTTTCGGTTCGAAATCACCATCTGTAAGGACTCGCGTTTTACAGGGTTCTTATGAAAATTCGTCTGTGTTCGACTCTGACGCCATCCGCTACATTTTTCTAAAGCGTTTCCAATCATGTCTTTCGAAACCGACAATCGCAAAATAATTTACTCAAGCACGCAATAAAATCTATATTATAGGCTGATGTTTCAGGTTTTTTTTCTACTCGTTCTATTGAAACGCGAAAAAAAAAAATTAAATGCACATATAAATATATATCTATAATTTTCTCCACCGAACGTTCGGCGTATCTGAACGCGCGACCGATGCAGATCGGCTATTGACCCGGCCGCCCACGACGATGTGTTTAATATATTAATAATTAATATTAATGTTTAGTAATCAATTGAAAGTGTTTCCGAAACTGTCGTTGGCTGTGACATACGGTCGTACGAACTGCACGCGTCCGTCGCGGCTGTAACGGTCGCGCAGGTCCTGAACGCACGACCCGTGTACTGCGGTCGTCGGTGCGCAGAAGTCGACGGAACACACGATTCACGCAGACGTTCGGCGAACGGTGACGTGGCCGAATATCGAAATCGACCGGCAAACCAACGCACAAAAATTAAATAAAAACCAAACGAAACAATCACGTTGTTTCTGAGCGAAATCGCGTCTTGCTCTGCGGCCGTCTGCTACCGACTGTCGGCATCGACAAAACGAAAATAACGAATCGTAGCGCACGACGTGAGGGTTCGTGAAACGGACTGCCGATTTTGTTTTCGGTTTTGTTTACGACTTTGCCGTCAGCAAGAGAGGTGCTCTGGAAAGTGCACTGTATACACACAACGCAGTGTATTATGCGTATTATTTTTTCTCGAGAACTCTTATATACATACATATATATATATTATATGTTATAATGGTCGATAAAATAAATTTAACCAAGCACGAGCATTGTCTAGAGAATATTAAGTCGTCGGGCGAAACTTCTTCGCTCTCCGTACACTTGAAATGACTATACTTTTTTGTTTTTGAACAAAAAAAAAAAAACAACCACCGGATATGAAAGTCCCGAGCGTTTCGCTCGCACCACACGCATTACATGTTAAAAGGAAAATATGCTGTGTTTGTACATTATATATGTATATGTAAAAATAAAAAAGTTTGTTCGCAGTAAATGAGGGGAAACCGACGTATGCAACGTGTTGTGTGGATGTTTTAAAGTTCTGATCAAACGGGAATGGGAGTAATGCCGAAAATGTATATTCGCGACGATCGATGGAGCCGAAAACAAATAACAACACTAAACGTCATCTGAATTTCGATACATCTTTTTTACACGTTTTACCTGGCTCGTATTATTTATTACCAGGCACGTCGATCGGCACGCGATTACAAATTTCGATTCTCGTCCGGCACGAGTAAAGTGAAAATACGTATATTTTAAAAAGCAATTTTCGCTCTACCTGTTCAAGTGAACCGACGAGGTATGTATAGCACGATATTATTGGGATTTTCACTCCGTTATTCTCGCAGTGACGTATTTAAGAGGATAATTAGAAGAGAGCGTGATTGATTTCCGGACCATTTCTACGATTATTCCGTACGATTACGTTTCGTTATAATTACTGAACATCGATATTGTATTGGAAATATAGCATTTTACAATAGCGATAGCATTTTTTTTTAATATTTTATTATTTACTTATAAATATGTAACTGTCACCAATATATTTTGCGAAAATGTACAGGACAATTATGGAGTGCGATCAAGTTTATGGATTAAATCGTTCGATTCTATCAATTCCAAATACCCGTTTGTTATCAATATGAATTTTATTAGAGTGCAACATGAGTCGTATTTGTAAACGAACGATTTAGATTTATGGTCCGATAAAAATAAATGTCCTTACATGTGTTTATAATTGACACCTTCACCGTAGTTCTTTGGTTGTCGTAAACGATGAATTATTGTCCAACATTTTTTTCGTGTAAGTTATGGTGGAATCATGATGATTTGTGAACAACAGAGTGAAAACAATGTTTATAATATTTGAGTTGGGTTATGAAAAACGAATAACGTGAACGAGATCACTATAAATGGGATTTCCTCCCCACTCAAAATAAGTTGTCGAAACCGTTAAGTTATTGAAGTATTATTACCATGTATTCAGACGTAAGAACCAAAACACCCACCTGACACAAAATAAATTATGAAACGCTTTTGTTTGAAAGTATTGTTTATTTATTGTCAAATGTATCAATCACGGATTGGTCGGACCATTCACACGGATCGATTTAACGAAATTGTTTTTTCCTGATATCATTATGTTTCCGTGTGTCTCCCGCGGTGCCTTGCTATACGAGTAATCGAGTGCTGACCTTTCGGATATATTCCGGTTGTTTCGGTCCACGAACAAACAAACGGGAAATCAGACGATGCTCTCACCGCCGAACGTTAACTAGGGCCGGACCAATTAGCATAAGTATACACCGGTGGGAAAGCAATCAGCAGTACGTTCACATCGAAGATACAGCGAACGTACACTCCGAAAATGGATCCGAAACAACGTCGGAACACCCCACACCAGATACACGAGCGACTTTCAAAAAATCGCGTTCGACGCGTACGCTTATGGATTTCATGACAATACTATTTTCCCGATGATAATTAAAGGACGTGAATTAAGTCAACGAAACTTCTACGCACTTACACGCGGTGAAACGCTATTGAAAATAACAATGACATTTCTCGTCATACCCTAACGTTGTCGTTTCGACGAGATCTGTATTTGCTAAGCGAAATAGATTCCAAAATTATTACGAACCAATCTCAACTAATTTTAAACAGCTTCGTTCGTCCAGTGTATTTTTGCATTATTTTATAAAAATTTGTTTTCTCTGTATTATTTTTTGTTTTCGAAACGATTAACTGAACATTTGCCAGTAACGATATAGTTATTTCGTACGAGATGCAATGTTTCCGATTGCGTACAAGACCGACGACAAATTAATTTAAAAATACCCCAGAAAACCGAATGATGAAAATCATAGTCCTCAATACACGTCATTGACCGAACGTTCATTTCCGCCGTAATCTGCAATCGTTTTTGATTATAATTATAATCTTTCATCTCAAGACTGTACCCGAAATATTATATTTGTGGTACCGCAATTGTACAGTTTCGAAAATCAATTAAACGCTAGAATGGAAACGATCGAGTTTATAAGGAAACATTATTGTAGAATATTTTACTGCCTTTCACGGTTAATTTCAATTTAATTTTCTGTTAAAGCGAATTTCCATAACAATTATTCGCGCTCGGACAGTTATTTATCCATCAATTATACCTTTTCAATTGTTTACTTACAATCAGCTTAATTAATATTTATGATTGATTGTATAGTACTTTGAAACAAGAAAAAAGCTAAAGAATACTAAATGTTTGAATTCTCAGAAATACTTAAAAAAAAAAAAAAAAAATCAACCGTAGGTCGTGAATAAATTTTAATTTAATGCGTAAATCAGTATTTGTAGATATTATAATAGTCTTTAAGAATATTTTACCGACCATTTGAAATGCTCACGTTATTATGCAGTTAAGCGTTCAAAGTCATTAGTGTAAACTACTTAATATTATTTCAATAATTTCGATTTGTTTGAACAACAAAACAATAAAATATCGATTTCAATATTTTGTATAAGAAAATAAATTTTTAATATCGGGTTTAAATGGTTTTTCTTTTTTCGTATCGACAATTATTTCGCCGATATTTTTTTATGGACTATAATTAGAAATACCTTTTACTGTATAAAACTAACTGGTAAAACGTTTTATAAATACATTTCGACGTTTAGCTGTTAATTAAATGCACAGAATCATGACGTGTACAAAAGCACTATCATGTCTTACGAGACCTGCATTGATAAACATCAAAATGTTCAGTATTCGATTGAACTGTTGCGAATAACAAATGCACACCAGACGTGTACGGATACAGTTGATATTCGTTTCAGGTTTTGTCACGTATGCAAATTGTTCGCGTTTCGTTGCACTACATCACTCGGCTGCGATGCGTTGCGAGCGGAATGGAAACAATGACTTACTCAGCTTGGATAACTTGAAAGCGTCCGCTGTTTTGATTACGTCCACGTATGCTTGCAGTTCGAATCGTCTCTCGGTGTTGTTCTGGTTGTGCTTGAACACAGCCAATTTGAACGCGGTCTGCACTTCATCGGATCCTTGCTCGAAAATCGCTCCTGAAAACCAAAACGACACATCGTCATGTAGTACGCGCGATGAATTTGTTTTCGGGATAAGATAAAACGAAAAATACGCGACGCCGTCAGACTTATTGCGGCGCAGGACTTATGATGACTGCACCGTACGGTGCAAGAACAAATTCCTTAAGCCTCTCCGTATCTCCCTACTCCTTTATCCATCGGGCCGGCTGAATATTTATCCTCGGTTTCGCGCTCCGCACAACTGTCTC
This sequence comes from Sipha maydis, assembly GCA_034509805.1. Taxonomy (NCBI): domain Eukaryota; kingdom Metazoa; phylum Arthropoda; class Insecta; order Hemiptera; family Aphididae; genus Sipha; species Sipha maydis. The sequence goes on from JASXSY010000504.1 coordinate 67,171, forward strand.
TTTCGTCTCCTACGCGAAATCTCTACACCCTGTGCTCTTCTCACGGTCCGGTGCACATTTCGTTCGGCTAACCCCGCCAAGGCCGTTTTCCCCTGTACGTACCATTCGCAGTGGCGGACGTGACCGAACACACCGTACCGAAAACCTGATTCGTATTAAATCGTCCAGAAAAGTGTTATTATAACGGTCGTAAGTTTTTATTTTACCCGTTAGCCGTGTCCCCCGTCCCGCTCCCATTTCACTTTCTTCGCATTGTGTTCTCGAAAAATGCTTAAGCCACTCGGTCCGGGTCACTTCATCGGTTCACCGCGGCCGCCTTCTCGTACGTTTGTCTTACTATCGCGCGCGTGCGGTGCTGCACGGGCCAACCGTTACGTTTTCCGAAATAGATGCCGGAAAAATATGATACGTCTCCTCCCGTAATTCCAATGAAAACCAATCATCATATTTAACCAACCGACATGATACCAGTCGGTTTAGTCGATCGAGAAGATTTAATCCGGCGATGTACAATGCTATTGTTCATCGAGAAAATTGTATTTTTATCGAACCGTTTCCTGAAATTCCTGCTCGTATTCCGCGATACCGTTTAAATTAGTTTTTACCGTGGGAAAACTACATTTGCGTTCACCGTTTTCGTTGTTCGAACCGTAAAGTTGAACGGACGACCGAGGTACGAATAACACGTCGTTGGACTGTACGTAAAACAATCAAATCAGCTCGACATGCGTGTAATACTTGTACAAATGTGGCTACGAATTTTAGTTTTAAATAATTTAGCTTATGTTAAATTTTTAACGAAAAAAAAAAAAACAAACTATGCAATATTTTGTTCACGGCACATATGGAAATATATTCTTTCTCGTCTACCTGCGGTAGATCGCGGACTTAGTGCTGTTTGTACGTAAGTGTATGATTTAACTCTAATAAAGTATCAAAGTTATACAAAGTTTGACATAATACGGTGGATACGTTAATACATAATCCTGACCTAGCCTTAACGTACTAAAATCCGATGAATAAAAAAAACTAAATTTAACCCTTTTTAAATTAGCCTATCTTCTCCCCACAGATCTGCACACAAACATTCATCTATATATATCCGATATCATGGGTGCCAATTGACAAATAACAAAACACCAAATAATTATTATATTAATTTTATATATTACCAATGGCAGCCACTAATAAATAAATATTCTCAAATCTTATAACCCCCATAGCAACCTTTTATAAACAAAAATTTCTATCGTAAATCTCAAAATTCCTGTTTGAGCACCTCCCGGGGTTGGTCAATCCCCTTTTTAAACTTCACAGAAACCATCTACATATCAATCTTAATATGCCCTAAATTTTTTATCGAAATCGGTTCGGTGGATCTTGAGCTATAAAATTTATTCAAAATTTACATAGATTTTAATATATATAGAAGATTATAATTTTCAATTCTCATCGAGTGCCATGTTTATCGTAGAATGACATTGTGTTTATCAATAATCTTTTTATAATCTTAATTGATTTTGATGTGTTATTAAATACCCGTGCCATAGAATAGCCCACATTAGTAATATTTATCGATTAGTGTTCAATAATGCACATTATGTTAATATCCAATACACGACGATGTATTGCCAACGTACGCGGCAATCGTACTTATATAGTTCTGAACTATAATCGGATTGGTCGCGATACAATAAAACCATATCGATACATATTTTTGTAAATTGAATTTTCGCTAAGTACGGTCGTTCAATATAGCTACGCAGTCCTGTCCGATACAACAATAAAGCCGACCGAACCTTATAATACAGTTTTAGACATCGTAATAATAATAGTATTGTGTGTGTGCGATTTAAAAACACCATTGTGGACTACACGACCGACGTATAACTGTACTGTTATGTGAGTTCAAGGTTTATTAATTTTTTTTTTTCTTTTTTCCATCCCATATAATTCGCTTTCGGCCGGGAAAATCACGGTGCACAAACAACACGGTTTTCGAGTTCACGATTAATTTATTACAGAAATATTACGCCTATAGTAGTCGCGCGGTTACACAATACTACGGTAATATGACCATAACGGTAAATGCGAGAAACTGAACACTAGTCAATCACCTAAGTCGCATTTATATGTACCGAGTAATCGACGATTAAACGCAAAAAAAAAAAAAAATGTTTTATAATTATTTATTTTTTCACTATTGTATCTCCGTAATATCAATTTAAAATTATTATAAACTAATATTCTAATAGCACACAAGAAAAGTAGGTAATAAAATAATAGAAACGTATCAATGTAAAGCCAATGCCAAGACTTTTGATGACGATCGACCTATATTCTTAGAGAGACCGACCGGTTGACGATCCCTACATCTCAATGCAATTATTGGTTTCTGTTAAAATCACGTTTAAACACGCGTAAACTAGGTTTCTCAGACCAAAAGCAAGCATTGAATACAATTCGACTTGCTGTTGCCGACGGTCAAGAGCATAGATATTGACCAAAATGACCACGTCATGACTGTAACGAAGTAACCTACGTTTATGGTTTTTGAATTATTCTCAAAACACGTTGTTATAAATTTCAGTTTCCTATTAGGCACCGATCGAGGAACAAATTCTTGTATTTTTTTTATTTTTATTTTTTTTTTCTAAAATTATCTTTCGGTGTAACCAATACGGAAAGAAGTTTTGCGCTGGACGTCACGAACACTACTGTTTCATCGAAAATCGAGTGTAGTAAATAATGTTACATTCTGCTCGTCTCGCCACCGAATTCGGACTGTGGTTGCTTATGGTGTTTTGGTCGGAGGTAGGATGGGAAATCCGTGTATCGAACTTTGATCTATATACGATATTCAACCAACGATAATATCTCTCGGTGTCCTAAACACGAGAAAAGCTTTTGTTCAGCCCATTTGTTCCGTTTCAGTAATTTTTTTGCTAAAATCCAATGACAGTTCATGGTTTGAAACAATCGAAGCGAGATCTCTCCGACTCGGATCAAAAATTGTTTTCTTTTTCTTCTTCATATTTCGTATATCACTAAAACTGTTTCTTTGTCGGCTGTCCTATGTAAATATATATATATATATATATATATATATATATATATATATATATATATATATATATATAAAAACACACAAACGATGTACAATTCGCTTATACGATCCCAATGCTTACTAACTATTTCAGTACACGTGGGTCTTGAATCAATGGAGCCTCGAACTCCGAACATTTTGGTGAAGCTAAGTCTAAAACTTAACACTCGCCACCCATCCCCTGACACCTAAATTACAAACTTATCGTTAATCCTTTTAAATCTTTTGGGTACCCGTCACCCGCGTTTACGATGCGGGAGCCGCCGATTCGTGCGACGTATTCGTATCATGGGTTCGGCTCGACTGTCTTGAAAAATATGCACCCTTAGAAAATACAACGCTTGAAATTCGACGGGCAAATTTGTAGTCGTAGTCGTACGTTCCACAACGGTACACGAGGTATCAACAACGCGGTGTAGTTTCGTAAATTTTCGAACAAAATTTTACCGCGGCTGACTTATTCGTAAGAGGCATTCACAACAAGCTGTACGACGTAACGGAGGAATAATGCAGAAGACCGGTATTAGTTTACTCTTTTACGAAAAAAAAAAATGGACGACGATTACCATATGCAATAGTACTAACATTGAAATTAAGGTTTAATCTTAATTATAAAATTCCTCGAATTCTCATTAACATTAACATAAAATAACATTAAACCGATGCTTTGTACTGGAACAACGTGCAGTGTTGAACATAACACGAGTCATTATTCGTTCGCGAATTAATGTTACCAGTAATGTAACACTGCGTCGCTATTTGGTCGGTTGTGATAAAATTTTACGCATAAAACCGCATAAAGCCAAAGTTGCGAACAAAAACGATTGGAAAAATAAAAATAAAAAAAAAGTCAATAGAAATGTATGCATAATTCACGGGGTCGGGAAGTGAAGCACGTCAATCTTCATTAAAACTACGTTAATAGTGAGCCCGCTATGACGGGAAGAAAAATAAATAAATCTTGTTGGATTTTCGAAGAAAATTGGGTTTTTACGAAAACCGTTTAAGCCACAGGCCTTGCGAATGTAATAGGTAGTATTGGTATAACTAGCTGTCCCGCCAACGTTGTTTTGCCGTATATTTCTAGTACTTCTAGTACGAAAATCTGTACAATTGTTGTAGTGTAAAAATAACAAACATATTGTTAGTGTATTATTGGGATGGTGTCTATGATTGAAACTGTGTGGACAATGACGGTTTTTGAAAATTACATAACGCCGGCCATTCATTTTTTTTTAATTTAACGCACTACAATTTTTTTTTAAAAAAAAAAAGCTATACGTGTTTTTCAACTTCAATGGAAGTCTACAGAAATTGACGTTTTCTATAAATCTAATCTTTGAGAACAATCGAATGCACGATTTTTTTCGTGACATTGTCCACGGCTCACGCAAATAAACTTGACGTTTTGCCCACGCGTGATGCGCTCGTATCTATGCCGCAAACACACATCGTTTGACCTCGAAACTCAATGACCGTCGTTGCGAATGCCAATCCGATTGGCAATTGAACGTCACGCTAAAACTTTCTCTTTTAAATACTGTTGTGTTAAAGATCAGCAAAAGCATTTTTAATTATTAACCTAACAGTTCGGATCGTACAGATGTCGTGTGCGCCAACCATTTGCCCGCTGTACATTTCGTAATCTTAAAACGAGCACTTAGTGAGTTGTGTGCGACGCGGAAGTGTTCTACATTTTACTCGGCCGTAAAACTTTGAGCGGAGCGAGTGTTTCAATGCGATTTTAATACATCGAGACGGCGCGCGCCCGTTTGCCGCGCGCGAGGTGATTTGACTTAATAACGGCGAGAAATGCACGGTCGTGAAGAGCAACACGCTCTCGGCGCGTTAAGTGTAAACGCCTGCGCGAGAACAAGTTCTCTCCGGCGAAGTACCGTTCGCCGAAGAATGCAATACGTTTGCTCGACCCGTTCGGGTAAATTTCACGCCGTCGTCCAGCGCAATGTTATCGTGCGCCGGTATTCGTCGGGACAGTCGTTGTACAACCGCGGCTGCGGTCGGGGCGAACGCGCGTGCGGATCGTCGGCCGGTCGCGAACACTGCTGGCTTGAACCAATGGCGTGGTGAACTCGGAAAACTTTCAAAGACTAGTATATCCAGTCAGTGACTTCTTGACGCTGACGTTCGTTTTCATCGATATTAAAATATCTTTTCGTGTGTTATTTATCTAAATCCTTAATTACGAACGTGAAAGATTGCCCGACCACCCAGTGGTACCCACCACCCCCTCCCCAAAAAAAAAACTGAGAGGCGGCCGCTACGCCACTGGCTTGAACCGACGGCCGCGCGACGCGACCGAAAACGCCGTGAGCGTCCCGATCGCGTTGATCGAAGGAGCGTTTTACGCGCGGCGACCGTAAACTATAACGTTTTGCACAGTCGTTTTACCATAAACCACGACGTGATCAGATTCGAACACTGTGTACGCGTTGCGGTTCTAGGAACGCTGCAAATGATATGCGCAACGTTGTTCATTTCCCGTCGTAACATTTTCTGTTCGTGTAACTTTCTGATGTTACGTATTATCTCTCGGGGAAACGTTATCCCCGAGTGCGCATACACACACACACACACACACACACACATATATATTATATTATATAAGTGCGTACAATTATAAATTTCGTTCCGTTTGTTCGGATTAAATCGTGTCTAAAACATTTGAAACGGACGCGTGTGCGCGATGAGTATAAAATGTTTGCGCTAATTGCGTTATCGTCATAAACGTGCTCGTGCGTTGTGTACGTTCCGTACGGTCGGGGAAACGCATCTCTCGTCGTGTTCGGAACCGGAGACGCGAACGCGCAACGAGTCGGAAACGAACAAACACAAGTCGGACTGGCGATATTTCGCTCGGGAAAACGTTCCGTCACGCGTATCTGTGCAACGCAAATGCGCGCCGTGCACGCGAGAGGGCGGTTTTGATTCATATTTTCTCGTTGCGACATACTTTCTCGCTGAACAATGGCTTCAAAAAGTCAAATTGTCTGGCTAAAAAAAAAGACGCAGACGGTTTTGATATATGTGTATTATGTTCGGCCATCTATCATTATGTTATGTAAAACAAATAGCACCGGATAAAATCATCTCCCTCCGCAGCTCGTTCCGCGACCTTTTCTTATACACGCACACCCTTTGTATGGACTTTATTTTTATTTTTTTTTTTCTTTGGCAGCCAAAAAAAAAAAAAAAACATAACTATACACGCGCTTTTACGTTGTACGTATATGTGCTTGCGTGTGTGTGTGTGTGCGGGTGTATATATATATATATACAAATAACTATTACGGGTTACCGTTCCGACGATAAACAAAAAGGCATTTGTCGGTACAAAATAAAACGGGGCTCTGATAAATTGTTGTTGGACCGCCGCCGCCGCCGCCGCCGCCGAGAGATTGGCTTTCGACCTAGCGAAGATGTATAATAGGATTGGTGAGTGGAGAGGAGGGAATCGTGTATTTTGTGTACACGTATCGAAGGGTGGGACCGATGAGGGGTGAAGAGGAGGTTTGTGCGTGTATATACCGGGGTCTCCGACGTAGTCTCGTCCTCAAGACCAGTGGGCGGGCGGTGTATAAGGAACGCTGGTAGTAAATTTGTTGCCAAAGACCGTGTCCGGCGATTGTGCGCCTATAACGAATAAGGACGGACCGGTACGGACCGTGAGGCGAGGTAAACGTTCGCGAACCGGGTAGTTGACGTAGCGGTATCGCTACAGTGGTAACAGTAGTATTTGGCTAGTAGTAGTAGTAGTAGTTGTACTCGTCTCGCGTGTATTCGCGTACGTGTGTGTGTGTGTGTATATATATATATTTGTAGTTTATACTTTTGCAAAGGAACGCGCGTATATAAACGGCCGGCGTGCAAAAGCGCTGAGGTCCCATCATCCATCTAACGTGTTTGGTACGGGTCCAAACCACGCCTACCGTCTACGTAGCTCCCTTTCAGCCCACTCTCTTCCTCTCTCTCGATATCTTTCCGTCCGTACATCTATCCTTTTGACCTGCGGACCCCCTTCGCTTTGTCCCGCGTGAGCTTTTTTTTCCTCTTCCCCGCCAGTCGCTGCCGCGTAGTTTTTGTTTTCCGATCGGCCAGGTTTTCTGATGTAAAACAAATTGATTGCCCCGGCTTTTGGCCCGTTTCTTTCCTTCCTCCACTCACGGTATCCCACATGATCCCTCTTTTCCTATCTTACACACACACACACACACACACACACTCCATACGAGTAAATGCGTCTTCCGCTTTATCAATCCTAATCCGCTCCTCCTCGTCCATTACCCCACTCGATCGGTTGGCCTCCATAGTGGTCCCAACGTGGCTCCACAGTCCGCTTTCATCTCGAGACGTTCTCTGCCGCCCAACAATAACAATGCAGGCCATCAGGTTTGCGTTTCAGTCGGCCCCGACTGCTTCGTGTTTTACCACTGACCTAGATTTCGCTCCGTTCGTTTTTCAAAACGGAAACAATGAGAATCGTCGTTTGTTGCGGCCGGATGAATCGGAGTGAAAACAATTAGGAGCGAAACAGTGTAGGCACTGAAATACATTGCCACCGGCAGCCCCATGATTCGAACGCGATTCAAAGGGTTACAGAAATAATTCAGGGCGCGCAAACCCACGAGGTGTCTACACACCCAACGTAGTAAAAACACAAGAGTGTTGTAGTGAAAACATATGCTTCTATAGCGTCGTTAGAAACATATATTAATTGACAAATGTAATTCTTCTGGAAACGCGAGCGCGTACTATTGGAAAAAATTAATCTTTAGTTTTTACTACTGACGTTACGTCACACTTTGTTACATATTTATACGTTACTCACATAACATTTTGTTCACGGTAAGATATAAAGAATTGTAATACTGCAATAGATACATTTTCGTTTACGAAAAATCCACTTATATGGAAATTTCAGGTGATACAAATTAATACATTCACAACCTTAGTGTTTCGTTATGGATTTAAGGAACGACCACTTTCGACCCTCCCCTCCACGATCCTCGTAAAATAACGCCACTGACCAGGTAAACGTGGAACACGTGCTCAAGATTATTTTTATTGCTTGAAACGCGTGCAATAGTGGAAATCGTTAATTTTGCTACAAGTCATTCGACGATATGTTTGATTACGTATGCAGTAACTAGATAATCGTTTGTGATTAATTTTTCTTACTGCAAATCGCTATTTCTGTCAGTTTCACTGTTCGTAAAATAATTCGGGATCGATTCGAATCCATTAAAACCCTCGGTGGATATGATATTTCACGATCCGAATAATGTGTTTAAAGCGTACAATTAAATTTAAATCCTTGCCATGGACAAGTAAAAAGAAAAAAAAGTTAAATAAATAAAACTCTTCTTGTCGCGGACAGTCAACGATAATTTTATTCCAGTCGGGAGACTAGCTCACGTTTGCGAAAACGCGTAGACAACAACCGCAACGGGACCGCATTGTTGTCGGTTCCCATCGATCACGGCACCCTGCACGGTTCGCAAACACGGAGATCAAGGAAACCGTGGCAAGCGCTGTTTCGACGCGCGTAGTGACGGCTTCGCGGTAACGTCGCAAACGGTGTGTACCCTACGACGCACCCGCTACCGACCGCGTCACACGTGTCTCCCGGCCGGCGACCGTTTCTCCCGACCACGCACGTGCATGTTGGTGCTACCGACGATTATAACGTTAGTGATAACAACACGGTTCTGAGCTCGAGGATCGTGGGAGGGGGAGCGAAAAGATTTGCCGGAGACGGGAACCGCGCCGAGCAGATATTGTCCACTAAAACACGGTCCGTTTGTCACGTTTTTCATTAGTCCGTTGCGACGACCCTGGCGGAAGTTGAAACCGTTCGTCGGCGGACCGGACCGTAGAGTTCGGGCTCGTCGTTACCGATTCTTTGATTTCGATCAGCGACGAGATGTACGCAATTTTACCAGCTGCCGCGGCACGGATTTTTCGACCCTTGTTCATCTCTGCACTCGGCGGCTTCACGCTCAGCCGAAGATCGTCGTCGGTTGTACGCGCATTTCATCATTTCGTATTGTTACGAACGGGCGGTAGAACATAGGGTCAACGCAATCGAACGGTTGTACAAAATCGTTCGATCAAATGCATACGGTTCGAGCGCGACAATTGTTCGTGATTACGTGTATCCACGTCGACTTAACCTTGAGGCGTAATTGTGGTGACCGATACGCGCAGAAGGGTGCCGTGAAATGGACGCTACGTCGGTGCCATTGGATACAGTTCCGCCCCAAAAGAATTGTAACGAATCCAAGCGTGCCGCACGGAAACACTAGAAAATGGATTCGATCCCTCGGTACATGCGTCAGCAATTAGCATACACTTCTATCGTCTCGCGGTTAGTACGTTTGGTCTAGAACACTTCATATCGATTAGTACGACCTATAAATGCGGACATTTTTTTCCGTTCGCGAACCCTCGGCGTCGTTGCAAAGCAGACATAACTGTTCGCGCGCGCAGTACGCACTCGTTTTGCACCCGACCGCCGTCGCCGGTGCATTTCATCGTCGATCCGACGGGTTTCGCGTAACGTTGATCCGCATTTGACTCGAACACGAGAAGGATATTTGTCTATATCATTGCACTCGAACAGATAACCAACGACGTCACGTTTCTTTCTCTTACAGTGGATGGCCGGCGCCGACACTCGTGTGAATACACAACCCCAGCTGTGCAGCGGACTGGCTGAATCACGACCGTTTCGGTGTTGGTATCGATTCATTCGGTCACGTTTGCGTCGTCGTCGTCGCCACGAAAAAGAGTACCCCGCGCGGACCAAGGGCGTCGCTGTGAACATATTTGTATTCGCTGGTCGACCGCGAGGCGCGTGTCTCGTTACACTTCAAAGTCACTATACCGAACGTGCCCGGGCGATTGCAGTAATTTCGTACCGCGTCTTGGCCGACCCAGCGGTGCACAAAGCAGTGCGCGCGTTCTGAACCTGCAGCGGCGCAGTACCGCGGTCCGTGGTCGCGGAAAGGATCGATGAAGGGGTTTCGACGGGCGCCGCGAGGAAGCGGAATACGGGGTGTTTTAATTAAATCTGGCCGGACGCGAATCGGACGCGCAATCGTCCGGCGCTGTAATATATAATATATATATATATATATAATCACGTGCGTGTCCGATACGACCGACACGCGCCCACTCTCGTCTCTCGTTATCGCCATCGTTCCGACCGATTGAACGTATCGCCATCGTAGTCCCCCGTAGCCGTATTCGCAGTCAGCCGCGCGCACTTGGCGATAAAACGCGTTCGTATTTGTATCAACAGGACGTCGAGCGCGCGCGTAGAACATCTCCACCGCCGTTGCTGTTCGTATCTGTTTTGGCTCTTCCTATCTGTGCACGCACTCATGCGGTCTAAATACGGAAGACCTACGTAGACGCACTCGTGTACGTGTATAACGTACGTTGACGTTTGTTCGTGCGCCGTCGTGCCCGTCCGTCGAATATTTCGAAAAATCGTCTCGCCCCAGGATCCGCACGCTATCGGATCGCGGTTCCTAAAGCAAAACCTCTCGGAGAAATCGATTGGCCGGAACGGAAATGAAATACGTGGAACGTTGTGGTTAATTGATTTTTTTGTTCGAATTCATCTCGCGAACGGATTCGCAACGATCGGAAACGTTTGTTTCGGCCGATCCCCGCGGAGACAAAGTTATCGAAGATGCGGTGGAGTTTCGCGACCGAAATCACTTCTCAGAAGTACGGATTACCGCGGTGCCGATCCCCGGTAGCGGGTACGCCTCCGCACTGTACGGGATCATCAAGAGTGATTGTCAAGATCGATTTGCCGTCTACGGTTGTAATATTTCGCGGCGCACACGTTCTACCGACGACGGAAGGTCTCGCGGGTTGTCACCAGTAAAAAATGTTTTACCGATTTCGGTTTCGTTTCTCTCCAAACGTTTGTCGCACCGAACCACACCGCTCGGATCTGCCGCTCATTGTACGTGAATCGGATCACTCGCGGTGCACTAGGATACACTCGAAACTAGGCGTTTTACCAACGGCATCCGACTCAACATTTTCAGTCACGTGCTCGTAGTCCGGGTTTTTCTTTTCCCAGAAAAATATGTTATACATTAACGTTCAAACGCGTAAATCGAATCGGTTTTATATTTTTATATTTTATACATTCTTGTAATAAATGAGATAATACTCGTCGAAATCGCAGGACTAATGCCGTGGCCGTGCTCGATTTTCTCGGTCGATCGGTGATTGCGAACTGCACGTGTCGAAAATCGAACGAACCTGTAGCGAAAAAAACAACCAGTTTTCGAGTTCAAAAGAAAAGGAATTTTTAGACTGGGACGATGCGCACGGCCGTTCTGTGCTCAATATGGCCTTCAGTAACATAATACCGCCGACACCTTACCGTTTATTAGACACGGTCGGAAATCTAATCCAGTTCGTCTACCGCGTTTTGTTCGTTCCGTCGCACTATACAGCTAATTAATGAAAAATAGTCGACGTTGTCTGTTCCTGACTTTTCGTTCTTTGCCTATAATGTATTTACAACCGAACCCAAACGTTGTTAATATCGTTCCATTGGTGTACCCGAGTATACTTATTTTGTTTTCAGTTAAAATGAACTCAAACGTGATCGGATATTAACAATTTGCACATTTATTTTTTCACGATATCTCACACGATTGTTTTGCAATTGATCACACCGTCGATTTGAAATATTTGACTACAGATTGAAACCGCAAACATGTTGTAATTCTTATTGAGTAAATCACTTATTGAGTTGAAAAATTGTTGGGTCTTATTAATGGTATGGTAAAATATTTTAAACACTGATGATCACTGTTGCATATATTTTATTCGAATTATTATTTGTTATTCTGTAATAAATTTGAATAATTTTAAGACCATTTTAAATCTGAATGCATTAAATTTAAAAAATAAGAATTCAATTACTAGTATCTAACAAAAACACATATTTTAAAGTAAAGTCATGGTAAGACGGTCAAATTTATAATGAAATTTATTTTTCTTGTCTGTACTACACTAAAACGTTTTAATACTTACACATATATTTATTTATTTATTTTTTTTATTATACTTATAACAACATAAGTGATAAATTAAACGTGCTTTTCGTAAAGATAACGGTGTTTGCTATTTGTACTAATTTTAATATCACACTCTATTATTGAAATTATTACTATTATTATTATTGTTATTATATTTTGAAATATTATGCATAGGTTTTCAAAATTATAAACTAAATGTATGTTTACGTAAAACAGTTGTTGAAAATGCAATAAAAAAAAAAAAAATGGTTTACCAGAAACGTATTCATTAAATCAATACAACGAATTGTGTCGATTATCGATTGTCGATAGAAATAATGATGGCCGTGAAGTTGACATTTTAGATTTTTTGTACACAAATTTAAACCGTAGCGCGGACGCATTTTAAACGAACGAACGTGTTGTACTTGCGTAACGTGTGTATATATTTGACGCGCCAAGAATTGAGTAGTAAAGTAGAATTGCAGATTGATTATTTTCATTAAACATGTCGTCGTTGTATTTACGTTTGGAACATTTTTAGCTGCAAGCGCGCCATGAAGTTCGCGTCGACAATGACGTTTTCCATTCGATCGCAACAATACCTACAATAAGCACAGAAATATCTACACTTAACGAGATGATTTCTGCACTGGCCGCCCGCAACGTAGGAAGCGTGGAAAAGTGTAGAAGTTCGAGCGGAAACATCCGTTCCGACGGGAAATCGTTTTCATTTTATAAAATATTAAGCTTGGGTACGAATAGATATGCGTTGAAATAGGCGTTGATTGTAAACGCACCCTAAGTGTGTTTGTCAAACGCGTCGAGAACAATTTTCATTCACAAACTATTAATGTACGCGAGAACGCTGGTACGAAAACTAATTCTAAGTAAAATTACTGTTCGTTTCATTATCTCATACAGTAACACAATATTCGCTTGATTAATAAATTTCAGTGTAAATGCGTTACTAGTTCGAAAACCGTAAATTGATTTGCTATATTAATTAAAATCGAAATATTTAGACGGTATTTACATATTTTTCTACGAAATTAATAAATTGTACATCAACATGTGTTTATGCATTTCCGTTTAATGAAATCATTAGAGCAATGGTCGAACAATAAATTCAATTGTAATTACACACCGAAATTCCGTATTCGTAAAGAACAGTATAGCATATAAAAGGATGACGGAGAAGTATACTTTTCTGATAGTCGGCTTCTATAAACATAACTATTATACTACTATTAGATTTCTATAATGATAATAATAATTATTCGGCCGTTAATGATTAATTAATTTTCGAATGATCTATGTATAGGTATATCACGGATAATGTTAAAATTTGTCAAAAATCGATATTAAACGGATAATATTGACGTTAGCCAATCAACAGTAGACAATGTTAAATGTTATACATTAAAAACGATGTAAAAGTTTTGTCTTAACTCTGTGTGCTAGGTTGAATTTATTTTTATTTCATATTTTTAGTCCGTTTATACTTTTCAAATGATCGAGTGAAATTTTTTATTCAAAAGTGTTATGTAGTTGTGTACAATTTCAACAAAAAGAAAAATATAACAAAATATTATCGTGTATTTGAAAAACTAATGTTGGAAAAACAAAAAAATTATTCTTCGTATTCATCCAATGATATTACTTAAATATAACAATTACACCAAAAAGCTGTAACGAATCTCATCGTTTAAATAAATTAGAAATAATTATTGTTCGGAGGAGAAGGAGAAAAATTAATAGCACCCGTCGAAAAAGGTAGTAACCATTTACTGTACTGCATGAAAATTAACGATTTATTTAAGATATACTGATCGAGTCACATTTTAATATTTGAAACACAGAGGTAAGCACTCCGAATTATGACAGAAGTATAAATATGGCGTATAATAATAAATAGTTATGAGATTTATAACATTTAAGTTGTATGTTTAAATTTATTTTTCAAAAAATGTTTAACTAAATGTTTATCAAGTCATGTTCTCAACATTGTTTTATCTGATGAAATTCTCATTAAAGAACTTATTTATTATTTTTAAGGTACTATCCAAAGATCTTTAAATAATGTTGTTTCGTACAATTGAAAAAAAAAAAACATTAGTCAATTTTAACAATATTTATGACGGCTACCGATAACGGTATTGTTAACATTGACCGGAGATAAAATGACATTATACGTATATAATTCAGATACCAATTACTCACCAAATGATCAGCGTACGGACAAAACTATTGTACCGACCTATTTAAAATATTGACGGAACGTATAGATGCATAGGTACAACAAGAAACTAGTAGCATTTTGACGAACATATATAGTTTTGGGCTCTGATCCCGGATTTAAATATTTTTTTTTAATTTTTTGATAGCTCAGAAATATTTTATGGTTTTTGATATGTTCGTTTTGACAGCGACCGTGTTCGATATAAACGTCGATTAAATATGATATAAATAAATTCCACTAAACGTATTCAGACGGTACGACTGTTGTGCGGCTTTAACAGTAGTACTTGTTCTAATTCTTAAGTAGAGAAATATCATCCGGACGTTACACTAAAATGTTGTCGAAAACAAATCTGTACGGAAAACAATAAATAATGCATTAGAACCGTTGTCGACGCTCGTAACCAAATGGTTTGTTTTTAAGAATTGTTTTTTTTTTTCATTTATTTATTTTTTTTTTTTTCCAAAACACTTCAACGCAGTCACGTCATTTGAACGAGTAATTGGGTGTCCGGATACAACCGTTTTAAATACAATACGTCCATGTAGCAATATTGCGTATACATGGCGCCGTCTTTGTCGTAGTTGATGGATTAATATCGATTATAAAAATTTCGGTTTAATTTCAACCGCACCGGTTAGAATGCCATTACACGGTTATTGTAATGTGATATTAATATTGAAACAATAATGAATAGACATCGATGAGTGCATTGCATCTCTGTCCATTATATTTCGGTATAATAACTGTGTTCATGAACTCACTGTTGTACAACCGCAGCGTACACCAAACGATAACGTCGTGATAAGTTTTGAATGTTATTTATTAATTAGTAATTTTAGTAATTAGTGATTAGTAATAATTGTACGAATTTTAACCTTTATAAAGTGTAAACAAAAAACATTATTGAACACGGTAACGCATTCAAAGTACTTTTATTGTTGATCAATCGTCCAGTGAATATTATATTATATAATAATTTAAAAGGGAAAAAATACAGATTCATCGAGTACATTTTATTACTAATATAGTTGCACGGTATCTACATATTAGTGATTCTCGGCAACGAAGGAATATTTTACAACTGCGGATCGAAATCATTATTATAAAACAGCGGGTTTAATTAATGTTGTATGCATATCAGATCATTTACTACGTTTTTTCAGTTAAATTAATCAAGTTGATAATTTAGTTAATACAGAAATGTAGTTTCGATCCTAGGATGACGCCTTAACACGAGGAAAACTATAAAATTTCAAAAGAGTAATATTTTTTATAGATAAAGAGTAAATGTTATAGATAGATAAATCCCGAGTTTCATTTTTATATAAACTGTTCTAATATAATAAATATAAAGTATATTATGGAAATAAAAAAAAAAAACAAAATAAGTAAAAGTTAAAAATTAGTATATAGTCGATAGTCGTAAATTAATATATATCAGTCAAATATATACAAAATCAGTTAAATTTTATAATTATTTTAATATTAAAGGCTAATAATTTATTTATTTATTTATATGTTTAAACTATTTGTTTATTTATTGATTTATTGTATTATGATGTTTTAATATAAATTAAAAATATAGGTGCGCATCGCATATAAAAAAAATAACTTCGACTGAATCAAAGTTCAACCATACTAAGAACAAAGTTAAAAATTAAAAACATCTAAAATATATTGGTAGTTTCAATTTTGAATTTAAGTGTACCACTATGTAAACAGATAGTTTATTTTTATTTTTTTCATAACATTATTTTATCTTATACTGAACAATATTATTGTAATTATTATTCTCAGATAGTGGATGTATGATTTCTAGATAATAAATTGTAAATTGAGTGTAAAATAATTTAACATTAATAAGTATAATATATTGTTTGAAACAAACATATATATATAAGCCAATAAAACATTTCCATTCCGATTCTGAACAAAGAAAGGAAACTATTGGTATTTCATGACGTTGAATGAAAAACTGTTTATGGTTGTCTAATTTTATGAAAACTTTTATTGATCAAAAATGTAACATTAAGTTGAGTTGGAAAAATATTGAATTCTCATTATTTTGTGTGAAAAAAGAATTTGAAAACACTACAAATGAAATATAATATTACTGCATATAGCTTTTGGATTAAATTCCATTATTCGTATTCCGTCATCGAATACTTAACGAAATTTATATTGATTTAACATTAATTTTTGTATTTTAATATACTGCTCAAGAAAAAAAAATATATAGACAAAAACAATTAGGTACTTTTAATATGATTAGTATGTGTAAGCTTGAAAAGTATGTTAATGGTTTTCGGCAGAGTATTCGATTTTCGGTAATTAAAAGGCCTTGTGTGCGTGCGAGAAATCGATTAATGTGGATTTAACAATTATTATTATCTGGTTAACTTAGTAAACATTATGTTAAAGTATAATACGACTAACAATAAGACCTTTGTTATTTTAACCGAACAAATTGTAGTACGAACAATAAGGGCATGAATATATTGTTAACAAGGCGAAAGTAATTCAAGTAGTGAGTTATTTAATTTAAATATTTAAAGCATGAATAGTCGAACACCTCTATATTTATATTTTTGGGATAGCGTTTTTATATTGTATAGAAGTAATTTATTTACAAACTATTCACGCATAATTGATTACTCGAAAGGTATACTAAATAAATATAATACAGTTGTTAAATAAAATAATATTATCGTGTTTGCTGCGAATGCCCTTATGTTATGGATTTCTCGTCGACGATAATATTATAATAACTAATGATTGATGTTACTAAATGATATATAAGATAAGCAATTTTATTTTAACACGTTTCGGGTAATTGTTTGATATCAACAAAGAATTTGGCGATGTTTAAGTAAATATTCGAAGTATTCGATGGTCAAATATTTCTAAACAATTAAGGGTTCTCGTTTTATGTTTACGATAACACTGTAATAATAACAACCATGTAGTTTGCGTTAACATTTTTAAATGATTTTTTGTTAAAAAAAATACGTGCACATATACGTTACATAATGATTTATCATTTTTTATGTCAGTTTTCGGGTTCTAGAAAATATTAAAAGAAAAAATATATATTATTATAAGAGTACGTTTATGTGTTGTCTAGATATGTTTATATCGCGCCAATTCATCTAAGCGTCCACTTCGTAGGGTTAGGAGATTTGTAATCGGTCGGAAACTAAAAACACGGTTTTACTACCGTTCTCAGAAGTATTTCCGGTCTTTTTCAAAAGGTTTAAAGCTGTCTCTCCTCTATTCCTCTTCCGCACGGCGCGTTTGTCTCTATATTTACCCCCCCCCGGCCCTCTCTCGCTTTCACTATTTCGCGTTCAATCTCTCTTTTTACGCGTTTCTTTATTTTTTTTGCACCCTCGTGATTTTTATTTCGAATTAAATGACCGGGAAACAAGGAATTTGGATCGCGTCCAACGCCTGCGGACCAGACCTTTGAACCGGTCTTGGGAAACGGAAATTCTCTTATCTGAAACTCGGTGGTTACCAGACCAATGCCAATGGCCGTTCCGGTACCGAAAAAAAAAAAGAAAAAAACGCAACGTAATCTCTACTAGAGTATTAACATAACCCCACAGGGCCGTGTGTGTGTGTGCACGCATATCGGCTGAGCGGATCTGGGAGTGCGTTGGGATTATCCGTACGGGCATCGAGTAAAATAAAAAAAAATAAAAATAAAATTCCGAAAAATCCTCGTGCTACCCGTAAATAATACGACGCGTGTACCTACCTAAAGTTTTTACTAGGACACCCACGCAGATAAGAGAATAACTGCAGGGGTTAAGTAACCGTTGCGTGGCAGGACGTAAATAAATTATATCTCAGGACGGAAAGGTGTGTAATAAGCAGAAAACGCTGCGCCACTACGTGGCAAAATGTTCCCGGAGGGGCAAAATCCACTGCGACCGGTACGCACAACGCGCGTATCATGTGCCATTAACATGCATGATTGTACGGTCATATTTATTTACATATATCCAAGTACATCGTAAGCGAAATCAGTAATCTTCGTGTTGATCACAGTGTTGTATTTAATTAGCAATTGCTTTTAGAATCGAATAGGTTATATACATATCAACGGTGTCTACACGTGATGGACTTTTAGGAACGACGGAAAACAATAAAAGCGGTTCATATTTCATATTTCACTTTTTTTTTCTCTCGCCGACATCGTTTAGCCCAAAGAGCGACCCTCAGATCAATTTCAACCGGAAGGTCTTAAGTGAAACATGCTCAATTTAATCTATTCGTATTTTTTATAAATTATCAGTTCGTGTTCATGTTTTACTATAATTTGAAGAAATAAAAAAATTAAAAACTAATACGTAGTACGAGGGATCATTAGTCCTGCGATTATTAAAAAATATTAATCACTCATTAAGTTATTCGATTTTTTTTTAATTAATTACGGAAATTAGTGGTAGCTTATTTTTTTTTTTAAAACTTTTTCTAGGTTTTGACCTTTTACATTAAAACCATTAATTAGTTATTTTTTTGCGCATTTACATTTATCCTTTTATAAATTGATAATAGCTCGTGTCAATAGATATTCATTATATAAATATATGCGTGTATTGAATGGAAAAAATAGAGTTGTACACCTATGTTGGTTATTTTACTAGTGAAATGTTCTACTTCATTATTAAATGATTATTCGTTTACTCGTCACGAACACGAGGCCAATGAATACGTTGCTCAACTTTTAAAATTCAATAACTCACGTGGCTCTGGGATTTCTTCGGATTACGGCTTAATGCTATCTTGGGCACGAGAGAAAAAACCAAGAAAAAAAAAAAGAAAAGAAAAAAAAACCACTAGCGTCGAACAGAGTTTAAAACGAGAATCTCTACAGAGACCCCTATCCCAGCACACGGTTCAACGAATTTAAAGGGTCTGCAGCAGGGTTATACGATTCTTCTTTTTATTTATTTATGTATTTTTTTTTTTTAGGTTATTCTTGTTTTTATATTTTATCCCCCCTTCCCCCTGCGGCCACCGGTCAACAGAACCGATGTAATTCTTTAGTCCCGCCGTTTGTTGTTTTTTTTCCTCCCCCCCTCTCCATTATATATAACGTCATAATGGTCGGCGTTCAAGTCCAGAGATTCCGGAATGAAATATCGTCATCGACCCAATTTATTATCCCCGTCCGCCACGCTCCTTTCTTACTCCGGTCGTTCGCGACGGTCCACTCTCACGCGCGAGACCGACATCCGAATTCTCGAACGCGCGTCACGGGATAAGTTTAACGGACGACGCCGCGAAACCCCGACCGATCGGAAGGCGGACGGTCGACGAACACAATCGAAGCGACCGGATCGCGGTGCCGTCGGAAGTCGGTGAGCGATTACGGACCGTCAGCGTGTGATTCGATTCTCGTGAGACGCACGTGTACAAGTCGCCGATCGGAAGTCACTTGAAACGAAAGAGTCGGTAAACCGACGGACGATGACTTTTTTGTTGTTGAAAACTCCTTTCCGCCGCAGTGTTTACCGTGGTTGGTAAAATTCGCGTAAAAACCGTAGCCCACTGGTCCGATCGCCCGTGGCTGTTTCACGTGTTCGCCGTCACGCGTATCGATGTCGTCGACGAGCAGGTGCGTGGCCGCGCCAAGACGATGACGGGGCAATGTTTAACGAGGTGGCGGCGGCGGCGGCGGCGACGGTCAGACGAAACGAAAACACACGCGAGATCGCGGCGCGGCGGATACGCCCAAGGTTCGATAAAAGTCACATGCTCTGACCAATAAACATTCCAACGATATCTCGCCTCTGACCCCCTGCCGCCCCGCGACCGCCGTCCGCGACCACACCGACCCGTGCCGACCCGTCCTCCCACGCCCCCGCGCGTAACCACCCGCCCGGTTAGAAATGACCGTCGCCGACGCCTTCGCGTGCCGATCAATGATTCCCGTGCACAATAATATTATCGCGGATGCCATCTTTTAACGCTTTACCCTCTACCCGCGAAATTGATTTCACACACACACACCGTGTGTTGTTTATCGGTGTGCAACGCTGATCGCGACCGGAGAAAACACGATTTCGTCGTTTCCGCGCCCGCGACCGTGTCATACCACCGATTGATCACGTGCCCCGGCGCGCCGCCTGACATTGAAAACGGTGTGCTGAAACGGCGATATCGATTGTCGTCGTAACGCGGCCGCCGGTAAACGAGAAGTAAACTTGCCGTCGGGGGGGGGGGGGTGGGGGAACCTAATCGTTTTCGGGATCGGTACTCGACGGGCGCACGCGGAGGAGAGCACGAGCAGCACCCGGTGATCGCGACGCGTCTCACTCCGCCTCCCGTCCGATTAATATCCCTACCGTCGCAAATACAAGCTCGTAAACGAAACGGCGACGCACGTTCCATTTCTCTAACGATCTAACGGGAACGCCGGTCGGTATCGTGTGAACCGTGTCGTCGGTCGGCCCCGCAACGGTAACGTATCGACCGCTGATCGACAACTGTTGCCGGACGCGCGCGCACGTATTGCCGTCCGAAACGTCAACTTGTTTTCCCGTACACCGCGCTAACGAACACTGTGCCGTCACCACGGTGATAAACATGTGGCCGCGAGGTGGCGGCCGTGTTGGCGCCGTTGCGGTATCGCCTACGCTTCTACACGGTGTTTACGACCCGCGATCGAACGCAATCGGATCCGACTGCAATCGCGTCTGGCCGGTACGATCGCGTGTGCACAACGTTTTCGCAGAACAATTGCTGACCGGTCGGCGAACAAACGGAACGTCCGTCGATTTCAACGTTTTCGACGGGTCGTTGCGAACGCACTTACGCGCGCCGTTGCAATCTGCAGCCCGAACGCGTTGTCGCGATGGTAAAGAAGAAAAAAAATAAAAATAGAAATAAATTAATTAAATAAACGAAAACATTTTACCGACGAGATGGCAATTAAATCTGCGCGGACCGTTTGTCGCGGACAAGTAGATCGGAAACAACAGCGTTTCCGTAGTTCTACGTAGTCGCGTGAGTGTGCTCGGGACCGATGAAGTTTAACTGTTACTACTATGTGTATTATACGAATGTATAAATTACTCTGTTCAGTAAATTTAAAATTATTCTAGTCATTTATTTCGGGATTTTGCCAAAAAGTAAAAGCACCCCGTATGTAATAATATAAATCGCCACTGTTTGGCACAAATTCACAAAGTTTAATTCACTACACATAACCTATATATATATATATATATAAATAACGAATAGTTATGATTGTATAAATTGCACATTGAATTATAAAAAAAAAAATAAACAAAACATGTACGTCAAAAAGAGTTATTTCGCATCGTACGTCGGGTTAGACTATGTACGTTTAAATATATGCGTGTGTTCAAATTATTTAATTGAATTGATTGGTAAAAAATCAATCCAATTTTTTTGAATTTCATACTTGACCGATATAACACAACAACTAAGCGATTGCAGTATTTTAAACACGCATTGGTCGACACGAAAAAACTATAAAATTAATAAATGCACACACATACCGTCACATATACGTAGGCATCGCTTGTACGATAAAGTATTATGTACTACCGTCATGGTTGTCTTAACTTCATGTACGACCACTACTTTTGTTAAAGCTAAACATATATATATATTATAAATAGATCTGTGTATATGTATATCTGCGTTTGTGTGAGTGGATTTAATAATAAGAAAAATATTCTGAATGGCTGAAAATATTTCTTCGCTCGTCATTCATGTCAATCATACCGTACACAAGATGGACAGACAGACGCCACTCGTGTACTTCGAATACATTTGAGTTTAAACGCGAAAAAAAAAATAAAAAAAAAGAATTCGACACCCCGTCTTCCAGGGTGAAAAACTTTTGTATTCAAATACAATGTTGGATACCCAATGATGACAAAGGCACAGTGAAGGCATTTATGATAATGTTTCTAGGGCCACATTGAACTGTTTGACTGTTCGTTACTATTATCTTCGTATTTTTTTTTCGACACGTCTGTTCCGAATTAACGTAAAATGTTCATCGATAAAGTCCCGAAAAGATATCGGAAGGACTTACGTGAGTTTAACACCTCCCCAAAATGGAAAATACACCGTCGAAATTTGTCGGTACTACGATGGTGCGAACCTGTTCAATCCCGCAACGGTTTACTCGTATATTTACTATTTAACCTCGCTAAGAACAGCTTAAGTTCCATCCAACTCCAAAAGCATTATATTTACCATTATGCTACTTATATAGGCGGGCAAGAAATTTCATTTCGGCGTAGTTGCCTCAGGTTCTGGTCGTTTACTACTAATCAGAACTTGTTATAAATTACGGCCATTTTACATAGAACTCAGGAGATTTTCAATCAAATAGTCATATACCTAGAAAGCGCTCCAACTGACGCACTCTACGCAAGCTCGGGTGTGTAAAACACAATCATTTCGGTTTTTGAGAATTTAATTTTGCCAAAATTGTAACAACAATGTAAACCATCGCGATTAAATCAGATTTATTAAGTACTCTTTCGAAGGTTTTATCGGTAATAATTGATTTCTTTAATCCCCGCCTCTTCCTCCGAACTTTTTTCCGTCCACGGCCATGAACTCGATCCGCGCTTTTACGGCTAAAACTATAAATTCACGGGAAAGTAGCGTTGCCTATTGGTCAACGAAAACAGTTAAAAGCATTCCTCGGAGTTAAGGATTGGTTTTTCAGGCATACGAATGTTTCCCGTACGGACTTTCGTCTTTCACATTAACTATTGTGCGTTATCGCGATGAACCTATGTTGCGCGTTTTCGCCAATCCCACGTGGTGTTACGTCAAATCAGAGATATATATTTCCACGTTCACGGTAAAACATACTGGTTATTGGCAATACTATTACCAGGTCGTTGCAATTTTCACACCGCGTGTACGATGTCGCACGTTACGTTGAAGCAAGCTGCGATAAATTTTGTATGGGAAAATCATGTGGACAGGTCTACGGTGTCCGTATAGGGTGCCTGTGTTGCCATTGCAGTTTTCGAAAAGTCACCGGTAGACAGACACCTTAGGCGGTACGGATTAGTACCGTGTAAATTGTTTTGTGAGTACACCAAAAGGCTATAAAATATGCATTCAAAGGTTATGCATCAAACTCCGATGAAATATGCTCTTAAAAATGCAATTGGTTTTTTTTTTTTTTTTTGTAATCACAAGTTATGAAATACGGATTTTAATTTAACATAAAATAGAAGCCTGCTCGGCGAGGTAGCATCATTAGGTTATGTACCTGGGATACCGCTGAGGGCCAAGTTCAGTCACGTCCATGTTGGAAATGATGTTGTTTCGTTCGCTATTGATTTGTGTTTTTGATAAATTTTATTCAAACAACCATTTCACCCCACGTGCTCAACTGCCGTTCAATCATTCTAGGCGGTCTTAATCACATTACACTGCATGTTCTCATTACACGTCCTAAATTAATAATTCCGTCGCAGAAGTTCCTGACGTGGTTTCCTTGAACTACATCAATATTCATTCCGATCCCTTGTCGTCGCTTTGTGTTTACAATTTTTTTTTTTTTTTTAATGTATAGGAAATAACTATTATTAAAATCGTAGAACACTCGTCGCAGTTTAATTTTACATACATTTCCCAAGGCTAACCACTGCGGCAGCCGTGGTCTTACGTGCAAAGAAGTTATACTAGAGCCGTTTGACGAACACATTTTCCTTTAGTAAATCGGCAATCAAGCAATCACAATAATCGTTGATTACGTTTGTCAGTCATTTTGCTGGTTTCGCCGCATTCAAATAACACCCGAACGGAATCGGCCCGAGTGAGTGTACGGATGCAGTGAATTTCGACTTTAAGAATGATTGATAATTTCTCAAACGTTATGCGCACATTATGAAAGTGTTTAGTAATTAATCGGTAACTTATTAATTGCTCACTGAACTAAAATTATTTTGAAATATAATGATTTATGGTCTTCTTTTTATTTTTTACTTTTAAACATAAAATATCTCTTGTACGAATGGTGCATATTATTAATGTTTCTTAAACGCTACGTTAAACGTCAAATAAACTACTTTTTCATTTTTTTTTTTTTTTCAATATGTTAAGAATGTCGTGTTGCTTATTGGTATACCTCTATTAAATTAATACATTGTACACACATTTAATAAATATAAGTATTACCTTTTGACGTACATTATAATTGTATTTATAATTGCTCGTTATTTAATTTAAAACTGAAAATATTAATTCGTGTGTAAACGGTATTTACAATTCATATTTATTTTTTAATGTCGTTAAAAATTGATTAAACGCAAAACTAGGTCGTGCACGCGTAAAATCAACATTTCCCGTAAAAAACAAATACGCCCTGACTCGCGCAGTTGCATACTATCTTTTTTCACAAAAAACACAAATAAGTGTGTTTAAATTAATAATTTCTTCTTCGGTCGATATTAACAAAAAATAATTGTTCCTGATTAAATGTACCCGACTAATGCGAGTAGTGACGAGGTATAACTAGACGTCCAGTAAGTCATTCTCACAATTTAAATTCTCGGACTTTCGATATTTCGTTAGCATATTTTTTTTTTTTTTTTTTACTCCAAATAATATCAAAACTGTACATGAACGTATTTCCTAATAAAACAACAGTGCACGAATTATAAAAAAAATAATAAAAATCATAGAAATAATAAATCATGAAAAACACATATCGTTAGGCGCGGATATTAAACAACTACATCTGTAGTCTCGGCATTTTCCTTTTTTTGTTTATTTAAAACAGTTATTATAATTTTTAATCTAAAAAGTATAATAATAATAATAATTTTATGTTAGAATTTTTCATATTTTTTAAACAATATTATGTTTCAGCAGAACAAAGCTCAGGTTTCAATTTATTTAAGAATTTTCTAAAATAATTAAATTTATTACGGAAAAACATTTTTAAAACGGTATACTCAGATTGCACAAAATTATTTAAAAATATGTAGTCACATAATTAAATTTTTTTAATTCAATATTTTAAATAAAGTGTAGAACCTTTTACCGCTTATAGAGTTTTCATATATTTAATTTTTTTTTTGTTTTTTGTAAATAATAAAAAATATAATAAATAGATTATGTACAGTATTCAATGTAACATAAATGTGTTTTTTGTAAATAATACATTTATGTTACATTGAATACTGTACATAATATATTTATTATATTTTTTCACGCATTTATATTTTTTTACTAATTTAATGGTAATCACATTTATGTACTAATTATTAATTATCGGGAAAATTGATTATTATTCGAAAAATAACTGATCCCTAAAATATATATTATACATTTTAAACTATGCACTAGTATAATCTATAAATTATTTAGGTATTCTAAAATTAAATTATGTGCATGTACTGTGTAAACATCTAGAAAATAATGATAACATCGTGCATCAGCTACAGAAAAGACTGTTGAAATTTTATGAGGTGAATTCGTTAAACTTTTGAAAAGTAATTCTAACTTAACAATTGTTAACAATCAATAGTATGTTAACAATCAATAGTATCAGAAAGAAAAGTAAAGATTCTGGAACAAAGTAAACTTTAAATAAGAAAAAATAAAAATAAATAAATATATATATATATATATATATATACACACACATAATGGATTAATCGTTAGTAATTATTATCTCTGCAGCTAAAAAATTATGCATAAGCACTAAGAGGAAATTTAATAAACGGTTGAAACTTTTTAAGGTTCTCGAAGAATTAAACACGTTAAAATACCGAAGTTGATTACTCTATCTCGGTGTTCTTTGTTAATTATACCATTAAATATATGCGCGTACTAAATATTTCGGTGTTACAGTGAACGTCCGGCCTCGGATATCTGCAGTATATCTCGCGCGAGATAATAATATACACTTCCGGTTCTCTCGCAGAGTAAAGCGCGCGGGGATGATGTGTCCTCGGTTCATTTAACTGCTGTACAAATCCCTGGAATCCAGATTGCACGAGATGATGTTTTACATTTCCACAATTCTTATTTTATCGCAATCACTTTATAACTATTATTTTCGTATATCTATCCCCGTAAAACTGTCTTACGCGTTGTGAAAAAATTAACTTTCTAAACGAAATGAACAATGTTCGACTGCGCAAAAAGCGACACCCATGTAATGATATATATATATATATATATATATATCACACTATATTTTTAACTATATACTATTACACTTAGATAATCTAGACATGATGTTATATAATATTCGTGTGCAGTTTTATTATTTTTTGAGTTAAAAGTAACGTTAGCGCTGTTAGTGGTCTTCATTTTTAGTGCGCACGGTCATTAAAAACAAAGTGTTTTATAAAATCTATTAAAACATAACGATATCTAAAAACAGTCGAATTATGTTGCCTTATTTATTGTCATTTTTATGATGTATAAAATTTCATAATAGTGATTTGATCGATTTATATATAATACGCTGTATATGTTTATGGTTATTATTTTTTTAATTATGGCAAATGTAGTAATTAACGTCGGATATTTGAAGAGAATACAAACTATCGTGTAACATGACATTTTCATCTCAAACAAAACTCTCGTATATTTATTTAATAATAAACGATACGAAACTTATTGCCGATAAGAAAGCGACTGGGTAACAAAAAATAATAATAAAATACGATTTTATTTGAAATCTTATAGTATACTGCATACTAGAATACAAATGTTGTTATGAAAATCGGGTTTCGACTGAAAATTAAAACTCCAATAGTATGAAGTCTAATTAAACGATTTTATAATGCAGATGTTCCGCTACTTTTACTCGTTGGTTAAACACAACGGGACGCGTCCGAGTTGTGTTAGTTGAAAAACTACAAAACAACAAATACAAAATCCGAATTAGTCTTGTAGTAACACGCCACGCTAGGATCGTTTCCAAAAAAACATTTATGGAGAGAAGATATACTACCGTGCCCATTGTGAACATATCGAAAAACTCAACTGGTTAAAAAATAATCACCACTTTTTTTTTTGTTTCTCAATCGACCAAATATTTTTGTAAAGCGCCTATATTTCATTTTTTCCGGAAAACACGAAATTCGAACGATTTGTTCAAATTACTTGTCTTGTAAATTTTTGTTTTCCATACAACGTCAAGTTTAATATTAAACGGCGTACTTCCAATTATATATTATGTTATAATACAGTCCGTGCCCTATTAACATAATTTAAAAAAATATTTTTTCGAAATGTGCCGTAAACTAAATGAAAATGTTCTCAATTGAAAATAAATTGTTTAAACCATACTAAACGTGCTTATACAATACTGGAACGATAATAATTTTACAAGCCTAAAAACATTTGTACCATAATTGTTATTTTATTATATTTTTATGGAAAGTGAATACATTTCACTGTACTCAATCGTATCTGTTTTCTAAAGCTCGACTGTTCTTAACGACTGTAATTAAATTATTTTTTCAAACATTTTTTGATTAACTCGGTGTGGAGTTGATTAACTTCTATAAAAAAAGAAAAATGTTCACGAATAATGTCCATACAATTAATTGTAAAAGTATAGTACAATTAACGGTCTACATAAGCCCAAGTGTACTTTTCCGATTTAAGAGAAATGTATTTACCGTAAACGCAACAATTCATAAAGTACTGCTGAAAAACAAAAATAAAATGCAAACATTTAATCTTTAGCAGTTCTCGGTATAGAGCTGTAAAATTAAAAATATATATACATACTTATCGGCAATTATCGGATTAATGTACCGGGAAAGGATTATTAACGTTATTTAATTAATTTAAACTTAAGTATTGATGTACCGAGGTAAACAGGTAAATACAGAACGTGTAACCAAAATCTCGTTTGATGGTTATGCAATTAAACACATTCATTATTCAAAACACTTTGTGATTCACGATGTTTTTTAATTTCCAAGAGATATTTAAATTTCTTTTTTATCGCTTTGGTTAACATTTTTCAAAAGATTCAGATGTATAGCAGTATTTTACAAAAACTACCTTTAGCAATTGGATGCTGATAATAGCGCATAATACACTACGTAACGCTAATCGTTTTATCTGTTCATCATATAAAATCGTACGTTCATCGTTTAAAACTTTAATTTTTCAAAGTTTCGTGAAGAATTCCTGTTTTTATTTCTAAATATTGTCTGAACAAAAATGTTATTTTTCGAATAAATTGTATATTTTTCAATCGTCGCGAATTTAAACGTTTAGAAAAATATAACTGTTCGTTCATTTGTATAAGAAGACTATTATTAGTTTTTATTTTGTTATACATGATTCATAAAAGAAATTATTGCTATAATTTGTGTAATATTCTACATCATCCGTGTGATATATATATTTTTACTAAAACCTTACACTTTGAATTTAACCAATACATATTGATGTTATAAAATATAAAGCAAACCATCAGCGAGTTTTATCAAATTATAAAACTAGGTTATAACTTACTACGGTCTCTTCAATTAGTTTAAATTAAATAACTTTATTGAAGAAAACAAAAACAGTTTTCTTTTGTAAATTTCTATCTTTTGAACTTCAGTATAATTTTTTTAATCAAGTTTTCGTTGAAATTTGTATTTATTGTTACTTGCTTCAGAGATGTGTTCATTACAATGTTGTGTTATATAAAAAGTTTATTTTGGTTGTGAACGTGATCACGAATGGTATAAAAACGAGATGAGAAAAACGTTTTTCATATGGTGTACCGCACACAACTATCAACAATTACATTTGCAGTCATTATTTTATTCGTATAGAAAATGTATCGTTGTATACAAAAAAAAAAAAAAAACTAAAAACATCAAAATCTTATACCATACTGATATAAATAAATTATAAAATTCAACGACAACATTTATTCGTGGAAGACATGTACAAATGTTCGATTAACGCATGAAAGTTAAAAGACGTACAGTGACTTATTTTCGAAAAAAACTCTGTTAAAGGTGCACTTAACGTTTATTTAAGTTGAAAAGCTACTTTATCGTAAACGTGTGTTTTTAATTTCAAACTGAAAGGACTGTCAAGTATCATTCAAGATTGAACAAAAGTTATTCAACTTTCTTTTTTTCTTCTTCATCTGTCTAACACAATTTTCCTCTTCGTATGGTACATTACATACATACTTTAACCACTTTTTAAACACCGTACAGCCGGCCGTCACTCCGTGTAATTTAAAACGAACGTGTTCTCCCTTTGTATGTAATTTCAACAGTAGCGGTATTCCGATATGTTATATTGCGTGTTATTCGGAATGCGGTGAAAGCCGTAAAAAAAAGCAGTGATCCTCCAGAGAAATGTTTTGGATACCTCTCGCCCCTTCCCCGCCGCCCGAAATAACGCGAAATCCAGGAAGCACGCTTTATTTGGGTCCGTTGCGCCGACCGTTCGGGGACTATAAGTGGCTGGTTTCAGTCAGTAAGACCGTGAAATATGCACACAAACGTGTGTGGGCGCTCGTGCCTGCGAATGTGCATGCGGGCGTGTGTATTGGTAATGCTCGAGTTTGCGGTGTAATCGATGTAGGGTATATTCCGTTTTGAAGTCTACAAAACCCTTGTGTGCACAGTGGTTCGGGGTACGAAAGGGATGCAGGCCGATCGGAGTGGCGACGGGACGCGAACGTGTGGAGGAGGAGGAGGAGAAGGAGATGAGAGGTGGACTGGGAAAAGTCGAGTTTGACGCGATAAATAACGAGAAAATAACGCTATTCTTTGAACGCGCGGCCCGAGCTGTGTCAACCCCAACTGCGCTTTTGTGCGCTTTCGGCTTTTTCAACCCTCATCTCTGATTGCTGCCTCCGCCGCAACGTGATAAATAGGATTAGGGTGGATACTTTTTTTTCCCCCCCACTACTCCGCAGCACTGTATACAATTTACGTCGCGTACCAGAGCTGTTTTCGTTCTACTCGTTTCGGATACACAAAGGTAAGACCTCATCGGGATGTTTTAATTCCGACCGGTTCGTCGAACAGTCTAATGAGAACACCGTCAAACAGTTACTTCAGTTACTCGACGACAACGCCTTTTTGTTGTGTGTCCCACCGGATATCGACGATAAACACGTATGCATACGATTGCGTTATTTTTTTTTTTCGTTTTTTTTTTTTTTCTTCGAGTTCCGAACAATTATTTCACCGTCCGTCCGTAGTTGCTGTGTTACAGTTGTTGAATGCGATTAATCTATTCATCGTGCGGCATCATTAAAAATAATAACCCAGGTACGTTGTACGTTTCCGCTTTACAAGTCCTCGGGCTCCGCGTACCATGATTTGTAGGTGTGATATGGTACAGACACGAAAAGTGTTTGCGAAATTAAGAAAAAACACACTTGCTAACGGTTAAGTTTGTCGACACGAAACGGAATAATGGACGCGGAGGTAACGATTTTTTTAAACGTATCGAAACAAACGGGTTGTTTGGCTGGAGCGCGTTTTCGAAAATAAACTCCGTTCGAAACTGTCGACGACAAAACGATCCTCGTCGTTCGATTATGTTTAAAGTTAAACGTGTCTTACGCACGAGTAACAACATTTTTATTCGAAACGCTCTATGCTTTCAACAATCCTGTCGGTCGTACCACCGGTCCATTAATTGACGATTACACAACGGTTCGGTTCAGAACAAAGGTTCGACCGCGGCATAGGTATTATTTCCTCCGATCTCGACGTCCTGCGTGGACAGCGAAATGTTTAATTAATATTTTGTTCGAACAGAACAAAGCATGCGTGATGGACACGTATTTTTTCTCGGAAACCGCGAATAAACGTGAAAACGATTTACAACGTCAATACGGCTGCGCTAGCAACAGTCGCAGCGGTAGACGGACGGACGAAACAGGGTCGCGGGCTATCGGGATTAAAATATTAGGTACGAAATGGCTAAAAACGCAATTCGGTTCGGACAGATAATCGACTGTTTACAGGACCGAACGCGTAACGAGTTTTCAACGCTCAAATCGAAGGGGTTCGAGGTCCACGTTAACGTGAGCGGTTCCTTATGAAATCGCTTAAGCTTATCGGTCGAGCAAAACAGCAACACTGAAATAGTACTGCAACGACACGATCGTTTTGCGTTCCATTACCGATGCACTAATCCAGTGCAGTGTGGAAACGAAAAGATCGATGTTGTTTATTTTATTTAATTTTCATTCGTACACGGGGACACGCACCGGGTCCGGAACACGACAATTGCCGGTTGTAAACAACGAGATACACGCTCACTTGTAAACATTCACAAAAACCTTTTGGACCCGAGCCAGATCCGGACGGACGCGCGCGTAACGCGGAGCTCATCGTCGTGAAATGTTTTACACGACCTTTGTTTATATTATTGACGTAGTTTATCCGGGTGTTCGTGTTTAATCGTAACGGTCGTTTCTTCCCGACAAAACAAGGCCGTTTGGACAGTGCCGCCGTGCACAGCAACAAGGATAGATCCTTGTAGCGCTCGTCGTGCACTTCCAGCACGTCGGATCGATTTTTCCACCAGAACGCATCGTTGTACACCAAAATATTCAACGCGAAATATTTCAGTTATCATCCAGTAGGTACTAACGAATAGATATATTTACTATCGTTATGCGTTTGTGCAACAATAGTGTTGTGTCATACACATTGTTATCGTTACCGAGTAATGGGGATGGGGGGGGGGGGAAATGACGATAATTATTTACCGAACATTTTTTAAGTTCCACCCCTTCCGCGGAAAAAAAAATTCTGGCCAGGACACTGCGTTTCAATGAAAAAACAATATTTTTCATTAAAACATTTTATCAGCGCAAAAATATTCCGCTTGTTGTATAATTAAAAATGTATGCAAAGTATTGAATTAACAATTTGGTTTTTTTTACACACACAAACATGTATACCCGTACTATGTACACGGCGCGCGTGTAATGGGAAATTTATTCGGTCGTCAACTGTACGGCCGTTTCGGATTAATTATTTTCGCTTTTGTATCTGAGTGTCATAATGACGAACAATAAAAATGTAGCCCGCCCGACGTGTATAGGTAACGTAAAAGCTATAGCGTTTTTTTTTTATTTATTTTTTTTTTATTTTATTACTTGACTGGTGAATTTATGTAGCGATCCGTTACTTATAAGTATAAATCACCTAATAACGAGCAGCTGGCTCATTTCGTTTTCCCGATGATAAATCCGAATTTAAAACGCCCTTGTCGAGTGAATATTATATATTATGAATGCCAGTCAGTGTTTCACAAGGTCGCGCACGATCGCGTACAATTCGTATTTTTAAACCGCAACGCACATTCCACGCGCTTCCACGCGCTCGGTTTTTCCGCGTGCCACAAAGTAATATTATGCCCGACGAAACTTCGTTTAAAAAGCTATGTGCACTATACCGTTCGTTAAAGTTCATTTTATAAAACGGTATTCTATAATTATTATGTAAGCTTTACGTAAGGTTTTTTTTTTGTTAATACAATCGCGTAATCTCAATATGTGGTCCTTTTTTAATCAGTTCGATATCGTATGTATCGCTGTTTTACACGGTCGACGCTAGAATTATTATTAATTTTTTTTTTTTCGGTGGTGACCAATAGCAGGCCAACAAAAATACCGTAAGCGTTAAAAATTATATTTCAGCAAAAAAGGACTAGTAATAATAATAATTATTTCTACGAGTTAATTTCTCACTATATTTTAAAATCATAAACGATTACAAAAATATGACATAACTTAAAAAAACAATTCTGCCGATGAAAAATGGCTGGACTATTACGTCTTAGGTATGGCCAATGGTCACTGATGGGATCACGCATTTTCAGCAAGGGCCATGGCCCTACCTGGCCCGTCCCTGGCGACACCGCTGCTGCTGCAACATTCCGCGCGTTTCGCGACAACAATCGATTAAATAATACGTTAGGTTACGTTGTAAAATGTATGTTCGTCATCGACGCGTGTGAATATCTCGAGTATAGAATAACCGGACACACGATTCCATAAAGTGTACGGGACATAAATTACGCAAATATTATTCAAAACCGTGCGCGATACCTAATAAAAATGCGTTGATTGTGACGTTTTTATCGTCCTAACCTGTGCGATTTCGTACAGACATATGTGTGTGTGAGTAATAATAAATATTACGTTTGGATGAAAAACGTGTTGTTATGATAAAATAATAATTGTTAAACGGTACTCGATACCCGTAAACGCTTGCATAAACAAATAGTTTTAACACGCGGAAACGGAATATAATTAATCGATTAAAAAACATAAAAAAAAAAAAAAAAACGCTCAGTCCTGATTATTTTACGTTTGCAACGTAGAAAAACGAATTGTGGCAATCGGCCGACTCGGAGAGCGACCACCCGGGAAAAGTGTACCGTGATGAACATTGTCCGTACGAACGACGGAGAACGGTACGGACGAGATATCGACGGTTTCGAGCGCGTCCCGTTTTTTTTTTCGACGTCGCTCTCGAAGGGAACGCGCTTCATCCCCGTCGGTGTTCGGGCCCTCGCGGGGTCCGCAACGGCTTGTTCGGTGTGCCGTCCAACCGCGTCCGGACCGCATTCGTAGTCGTCGGCCGTGCGCGCATCGGATCGAACTCGGTCGGGCGTTTCGGAATCCGACGACAAACGCGCCGCAGTAGCAGCAGCACCTTGTTCTCGTCCGCACGACCGATCGTACGTAACCGCGGCCCACGTACACTGCACAACGATCGACGTGCACGATCGGTTCGCGTGTACGGTTCGGTCTGGTGCGCGGGCGGCTTCGGGCGAGGCCGGAACGCGATTTGCCGCCCCGTCGAAACGTTCGATTTCGCGTATCGCTTACATTCACGACACGACACGACCATTGATCGCCCGACGAACTCGCGTACGTCCGTCGCGTTCGTTGTCGCCTCACCGGCGGGAATCCACCGGATGCCGCCGGTTGGTAGAGCTTTCGATGACCAACGAATCTCACACTCTTGTCGCCCTGACGTAGAGAGGACCGTTGGAAACGTTCGTCGTGAACGAAAAACTTGGTGTAAATTAGCGCTCCGATTTCCACGAACCCAGTACGGGTGCCAGTGCGTCCGGGTTATGCCCGATTTTACGGGTAACCGACGTTTTCGGGTACCCGATGGTTTTTGACGCACGTAAACTGTCGAGCTAAGACCTAGCTGCTAGGAGGCAATCAGTATTGTATTATAATCACGCGATTATACCAATAAGAATTATTGCCTGTTTTAATTCAACAACATTATTAACTACCAGTATGTTGGATACCATTTTAAGATCTACACATTAAAGTCTATACTAAAGCCTTGCAGTTAACGGCTACAGTTGTTACCGTTTTGTGAATGGCTACGTAAATAAGTAATCGCAATCATACAATCATACAATACAATTAAGTAGATATATTAGAGCACGTGCGACAATATTATATCGTTATCAGGCGGCCCTTCGTTGTCTTGTGTACAAATGTTTGATTTTAATACAAATATTTATACTAAAAATATTAAGTTTTAATCGATCAAGTTTTTTTTTCGCTGCTGTTCGTTAACGGAATCCTATAGCGAACAAACAGATTGGAGATCGTTTTATCAAAAAATAGAAAAAAGTACACATATTCTTATCCCAATCAGCATTTTAACGCTATGAAAAAGGTGAATTACGTATACATCTCTTCCATGAATAATTTCTTGGAATAGATTTCAACCCATAAATTAAACTAGACCATCGTTTATGATTATTGTGAACACTCTGAGTGGCAAAATTACGTTCGAAATAATTCAGGATTCATTTACATGTTTATGTGTAGGCGAGCTCAAGGGTGGTTCAACCCTATCCCCACGTTTACTTTTATAAATGTTTATTGATTTTAAATTCTAATATAATTTTTATATCAAACGTCAATACGACAGATATCAAGTATTTTATTAAACATTTATTTTTATTTTTTCGTTAGTTGTATTCCCACGATTAAAGATTTATTTAGGTATGTAGAATGGTAATGTTTGATTTTAATTGCATGACATGTCTAACCACTACTTGACGCCGGCTACCGCTTCCGGCGCCGGATTCAAGTCTCAAGAGGCCGAGGTGCAAATATCAATTAGAGACGTCTTACAAAAAATGTGTTCAACATAACACTTATATATTCATTTAATATATCAGATAACTCAATGATATTAAAGGTTAGTAGATTAATCAATAGGTTAAGTTGAAAAAATAAATAAAACGGACAATTTTCAATTTTGATTCTAGAAATCCCTAAAGCTAGGCCTCGAAGTACTAGCTCGAGTGCGTAGCATCCTCACTAAATCCACCATTAAGCACACCATCGCAATATAGTTTATAAAATACGAAATCTTTGATATCATATTAAGTGATAAGTGCTTCAAATCCAAAATTCTAGAATTACAAATCAATAATTACAATATTCTAAAATATTAAAATCAAATTCTGTAAATATTAAAAATAACTATTATGCAATTGTATTCCGATTTCATAAATATTTTAGACAAAAATTCAATTTTTTTTTCCGTAAGTTGTTCTATTCATATAGTTTATTTGTATGTAAACGTTTGCGAAAAATTAACCTTGACTTGAAATAAACAGTTAATATTGCTTGAACCGCTGTTTCTGCTCACTGTATTAAAAAATTACGTGACTAATTAGTTTCAAAAATTGTTTAAAGAAGTTGAGATAAAATATCACAACTTTCCTGATTAGCTAATAAGATAACCTCCGAATTTAATTCATAAAAATAATTTTTTTGGGAAACGGCTTAGTAGAAAACACCTCATAAACTGGATTATGTTCTCTGATTTATAGTACCTATTATGTAGTTGATAAGCTAAATTTGATAAATATTTGGTAACAAAAAAATTGTGTATCATTTATTTATATTCTGTAAAATATATTTAATTTTAATATTGATTCCTACAGACACGATAAAAAAACATTTCAATCGACCCCTCCCCCAGTTTTAAATTCCTGAGCATGCCTCAGCGTTTGTACACCATATTGATTCGTGTATTATTCAAACATCGCGGTTAATACAGTTTCAACAGTGTTCAAATCCACGGTACTTAAGTCGTGTTGCGGTTAATTTATTTTCAGCGCTGTTTAAATCCACTGTGTTTTAATCGTATGAATTTTTATTAACATTGTATGCAATTTTACAATTATTGCACGGAACGGTAATAAGTGATGATACAAACGAACGCAACATGTATACGCGAACAATTTTGAACAGGTATGCGTACCTAATTATAAATATTTTATTTATTTACGCGTTCGGATATTTATGTACGAAACGTTTGTTTTTACGTGCCAAGTAAAACAAAGTATACGTGTACCACCACGGCGATGGTTTGGAAAAGAGAGATTCCGCGAAACCCAATTATGCATGGACCTTAATCAGGATTTACCAGGAGTTGTGCACACCTTAATGAAAGGCTAAAATTACTGTTCACATTATTTTCACTTATATGATTTAATTGAGTTAACCCTAGTCTAGTAAATCCTGGTGAAAGTTCACCGTACACGGATGTACACGCGGCTATGTGCAAATTGGGTTTGTAATATTTTGTTGCACGGGATTTAATCAATTTTTCATTTTATTATTGTATCACGCAAATTCAATTCTGAAGAGAAAATAAACGACCTTTAAAATATTTGTTCGTGAAACGTATGAAAATTAATAATATTGTTTAACAATTTTTAATAATAATTAACTCGACTTGAAATGATTACTTTTCGTAAATCGTTTTATATACACATCTGCATTGAGGAGGATCAAAAGATTCCTATCGAGTAGCATAAAAAAAAATTAAAATGCGTGCAAGTTAGAATTTAAAACGAAATAACGTTTCACAAATAGCATATCCGTCGGTTATGTAGCGTGTGTATGTGTACGAGCAATAAAAAAATATTTGTTTATATTATTGCACTCCTCGGCAAATTATGAAATAATCGGATTAAATTTGAGATCAATATAAGTATAGTACAATTTTTTTTTCTATTGATACACATGACTTAACCATATAAAATATATTTTTTATTTTAATTAATTAATTGATTAACTAAGTGTATTGTTTGAGCTATTGATTATAATCACTTAATACCCATTAGTAAAGCGACCGAATAATAAAAAAAAAACTTCATTGAAAATCACAAACGATCTTACAAATATTTATATAAAACTAAATATTATTAAATCTTCATCGTATTTTTATTGCTCCGTAAATTATCCGAAAGAAGATCTATAAACCCTTGTTATTACTAATAAATACAAACATTGCATTTGTAATAATATATCACTTAAACAAAACGATAATAAACAACATTCTCTTCCATTAATGTTTTAGCGGAAGCTTATATTTTGTGTCTACATTTCATACGAACTACGAAGCTCGATATCAGTGTACGTAGTTCTAAAATCTATATAGTTACATAATGTAATCAAACATTGTGTGCTATTCAAGTATAAAGTGCACGTTTCAAATGAAATTGAAATTATTTGGAATAAAATGATGAAAAAAATATTAATCTCGTTAGTTTCGAAAGAAAAAGTTTTACACCAAAATATTGGTTTGATTATTTAATCCATGAATAATATTGATCTCGTATAAATATATTTAAACTATTATCTGTCGCAAAAGTAATACGTTCTGTCTAATACATTTTTTAAAAAATATTTTAAAATCAACGCAATACTTGAAAAACTTTATCGTCTAATAAGGTTGATATTAAAAATGTTCTTGAAATATGTATCAGCAGTGTACATGGCGTAAAATAATAGTAATATTATAGCGCAGGGGTCGCCAACCAGTCGATCGCGATCGACAGGTCGATCTTTTAAGGAATAAAGGTCGATCGTTGTAAAAATTAATTTTACCACTGTTGATCGCGTGATAATGTGGATTGCCATATTGTATCCTAGGAATTTCCCTGAATTCTCTCAAACTTGCAGAAAACTAATGCCAGTTATGGCATTTATAAAGTTATAAAATCACATTATTGTTATCATGAAGAAACAATAAATATTTGTTCTTTGGAGTGTAGACTTGGTTTTTTTTTTTTTTTTTTGCTCATAAAACAAATCTCTTTCTACACCTAAATAAAGACCTAAGTTCTCCTGGAGGTCGATCACCAGGGACTTAAAATTTCAAAGGTAGCTCACTTGTTTGCAAAGGTTGGCGACCCCTGTTATAGCGTGTCGCGATACGATGAATTGAAATATTTTAATCTGTAATATTATCCAACTCGTTTTCCGTGCGTAGTACGTACTACATGCGTTAGATAATAATATTTCTCTTTTTCGTAGATGACATCACGTCTCGTATAATTGTTCGTATAGATTCAGTTTTGAAAATAATGCAACACGATCAAATTTATAATTGAGAAAACGGAAAACCGTATAGTTCTCACAACAATATCATATAATACCGTCGTCGTCTTTATTCGTGTTATTAATTTCGTTTAATTTCGTTTTATTTCCTCGAACAGACTTTGCGTATCGCGTTTAACAGTGACAGATGATCTCCGAAAGCGATTTTTTTCCCGGAACCCCGAGCGTGCATCATTGTTCCTCGCTACATATTTGCTCGGCGTTGTTGTATTATGCAAGTGTCGTAGACGTGCGGGTGTTAGGAACATGTTGGAACGTTAACTCACGGACTGCTATGGTCGACAGTTCCGACGTTTAGTCTTGTAATACTTCACATGTGAAAATCCGCACGGACATCAATCGTCGTGAAACCTACAGGTCGAGCACCACACGGTTGCGCGATAACTATTCGTGAACAATATCATCCGCTAACGTCGCCTGATCCGGTAACGCGGTAGACGAAACACTGTATTTCCGCGATTACGTGTTGTAACAATTTCCCGTCGCCGTTCCAACTGGGTCGAGTAAGTAACGCTGAACGAGAGCAAATCTTCTGCGTTCAAGTTTGACTTTTTATATCATAATCTTTTCGCGTGTTACGCCTGCGCACGGTGACGGCGTTTGGTCGTCCGACGTTCAAGGCGCGCGCGCACGAAGAGTGTTGTCGGCAACAATATCGGTCCGGGAATGAGTGAAGCTCAGAACGATCAAACACGTTATCAGGTCAGAGCGGTGTAATTCTCAGTCATCCCATGTTCGTCCCGTAGCGCTACGCACGTACCGGTCATACGACTAGATCGTTTCCGCTTTTATTCGTTTTTCCTCTGTCGTCAAACGTATACATACAAACAGTCGACTCTCGCGATTTAACGTACGAAACTGTCGTCGCCTCGTGATGTAACGAACAGTAAAATATATATTTCCGTTCTCTCGGTGTAACGTAATTTTTTCGGCCGAAGCTCTCACAACGTGACAACTGTCGGCCGACAATGCCGCGATCCCGTCACGGTCGGCGAGAAACACCGTCGAAACGTTTTCGCACCTTCACGTCGATCGGCCGCGCTCGGGTCCAATGTCGAGTGCACAACATGGTGCCGCACGATAATCACAGCCGAATCATATCGTCGTGTTGTGTGTACCATTTCGAAAAGTTTCTTTTTTCATAACGTACTCTGACGATTGCGTTTGATTTTTATTGAAAAAAAAATAACCCTTCAAAATCACACTAGACTACCCTCTACATTCCGTTTACCATGCCGAAACAATGTCTGTCTTGTGCATTGTTTGTCCGAAGCGTGTATCATACAATTATAATATCAATATATTCGTCTCTTTCGTTGCACATTTCGTTTTTAGACAATACTATTTTTTCAAAGGTTTACCCCTGACATTTTGGTAGTTTCAACGTTTCACATTTTCACGGCTTTTTACCTTTTAATTCAGTACCGCATGGACGTGTGCTTTTCCTTTTGTAAAATTGTTTAGCCTTCACAACATTAAAATAATGGGTTAAACGTGATCGGAATGATTGCACGTACATTAA
Source organism: Sipha maydis (assembly GCA_034509805.1). NCBI lineage: Eukaryota > Metazoa > Arthropoda > Insecta > Hemiptera > Aphididae > Sipha > Sipha maydis. Next base: position 107,554 of record JASXSY010000504.1, read on the forward strand.
ACAATTTTGAATTCGAATACAAATAATTGTTGTCACTGTAATAATGATTAGGTTTCTAAACATTCTTAAATCATAATAGTCCTACTGAAGATCGAACGCGCCTGAGAAGGGGATATGCTTAGAAGCAAATACCATATGAATGGCTTGACAAAACAATACAACATACTCGTCTAAAAGTTCACGTGTTGAAATATTATCAGGGTCGATGAGAGGGTAGGATAGTGAGGGCTTGAGCCCCGGGGCTAGAACCTCTGAAAGGGCCCGTCGTCTCAGCTTTTTATTCAAAATTATTGTATAATCTCATTCGCCGTAGCATAAGATGTAAATTTTAATATTTTTATTGTACTAAAGTATGTACAAGTAGTATGTATATCTTGGCCAAACAAGTTTAAAAGGGACTGGAACCGAACAGTCCCGGTCCCCTCAAAAGCTCTCAACGGCCCTGAATATTATCATCGAAATTTAGTATCGGGTAGATAATCAACGTTTATCGATTATCGCTTGTCGTAGACGGTATGAGATTGCGAACTGATGAAACGGCTGCATCCGAATTGGGTCCCGAATTTAAAATTACTACACTAGTTGGGACCCAAATTATTTTAGGTACTACACTAGCTGGGTCTCTGATTTTTATAGATACTACACTAGTTCCTGAATATTTTTTTGTAAGTACTACATTATATAAACATTTTATTTCCCATTTTAACAGACTTAAGACTGTTTATGATATATTTAGATAACAGGACCACAGGACCACATATTTTTTAAATTTTATAATTTTAATAATAGTATTGGAAAGTTAGTATAATGTAATAAAAATATTATGCAATCAATGCAATTTTATTAAATTTAAAAGTAAATGAAAAGTACCTATGTATATTATATTACTATAGGGACAACAGACAGACCTAATTCTGTTAAAATGGGAAGGAAAATGTTAGTATAATGTAATACTTACCAAAATATATTCAGACCTAAAACAATTCAGGATTCAACTAGTGTAGTATCTATAAAAATCCGGGTCCCAATACAGTACACTACCTGCGATTAGCCCTTAGTATTCGGGACCCAACTCGGATGCTCCGGATGAAACTAATAATCTTCACCGATGGTTTTAAACATCAATAAAATAATAAAAAAAAAATGTAATCGAATTAAAAATTAGTAAATGGTCAATACTCGTAAACCAATAAATAAATAATTGAACGATAAGTTTATTTATGGAAATAAATATACAAATGCTTTGCTGGTTTCGAATTAAAAATAAATCATCAATTGCTTATGCGAAATCCGTAGAATCGTGACCCAATCGATTTAATCGATATGAAATCCAGCGCCGTCTTTTGTCTTGTACCGTACTGGACCGATCGCAGAGAAAGAAACGACCGTAGCAACGTTCGATCGGTCGAAAATACGGAATCGTTGTTTTTCAATCATATGAATATTTTTAATCGTTTGAAACAACGGAATGTTGTAATATTCGCTGTCTTCGCGCCGACGCCGGGCCGGGGTGAAACGCAGTTGGTGCGTAAAATAAAACCCATTATCGCAATTCATCACGGTATTCCGGTAAACTATTGTGAATCATGAAGCCGTCCTTCTACTGTAATCACGTAAACACACACGTTTATAAACACGCCGGGAAATTACGTGCGCATCTGCGCGGCCATTGTGCACTGCGGTGGTGACTGGTTTAACTTTTGGCTTTTCGACGCGGTACAGCAATCAACGGCTATAACAACAATAAAAACCGCCCGTCCTTTCTCTCTCGCCCTCCCCCCCCCCCCCGTGTCATCAGTTACTTTAGGTACTACAGTGTTTTCTTTCTATTTATCTTTTACCCGTTTGACTTTTATTGTTGACGCTGCAGTTGTCTTAAAAATTAATATCGGCGACTTACTCTACACTGCGGCCGGCAATGCCTATCGCGGATAGGATATCCGACGATCAAATGCACATTGTTTAAAGAAAATATTTGATTATTCTATAATTTTTCGATCTTAAATAACAAACTCAATTGCTCTTTTTTATAACTTTAAATTTACAATTATTTATTTGATTAACTGACGAGTGTTTTTATCGTTTATTTTATTTATTTTTTTTTTTTTTAAATAACATAATATTGAGCTGTAATAAACGTAAAATACATATGATTTTTAATGAATTATACTTATAATTAAAGTTATTATACTCTTTTTAAAAAAATTTACAAAATATATATTTATAAAGTGTTATTCATGTATCACAATACTGATATTCCAATGTGTTCATACAATGTGTGTATTTACAATGAAGATATAATAATATTATAAAGAACATACAACAATTATTAATTGGCTGAATACAATAATATGATTAACATTTAAAAACCGTATTCAGTATTTATACCATTTATTTATCTATGTTTGTTTACAACGCAAATACTTTATATTTATTATTATTATTATTATTATTATTATTATTATTGTTCTGGAATGTTTCCAATACTCTTGTCTCAACTACTATCAAATGAAACGTAAGACAAATCATAAAATAAATCTTATTTAAAATCCAAACAAAATATGTTTTGTTTCGGTTGCGAATATTATTATTATTTTTTCTTCAAAATTATAAACATTTTAATCGAATTCAATTATCGCTTTTTGATAATTCTACCGAATAATTCCATTGTTATTCGTGTCCAATTTTAACAACAATTAGGGATACAAAAGTTAATGAAACAGAATCGAGGTCAATTGCTATATAATTATAATTTTATGTTAATTAACGGGTCGTAATATATATTTTGTGTATGAGTGTATGATGAAAATGAACCGAAAAGTTAATTTAAAAACAATAAGGCAAACCGAATCTGACGAAACCTTCGCCCTAATCAGTTAATAAATAATATATTTTGGATAAAAAGCTCATGTTTTTATTTAAGTTTTTATTGCTTAAACTTTGTATGACGTGTACAGGTTAAAAAATACATTATTTTATCCACAATGGGAAAATATTTACTCTACTACCTAGTTTGAAAATATCGTAATTAAAAACTGAGCCACCTGCGCTATATGCCATAAGTGTAGAAGAAAAAAATATAATTATTAAAACTGATAAGCGTTTATAATTGACAATTATCAAAAAAAAAAAAAAAATCCCAGTAGAAATCAGAAAATGTAAATATATTTTAGTGAAAGTGAATACGAATTCGAATATTTGATAACTAGCTAGAATGGAATTACATAACGGTAAAATATTCACTCCTGATCGAATTATGAAATTATTCAAACTCCAGTGTACTTTACAATCTGAGCTTTAATATTGAAAATCCATACTACCGTACGTTAAAGTGTGAACGTCAGTTATTTTATAAATTATTTATTTAAATATAAACGACTATTATTACTTGCAATCCAACAAAGAAATAATTTATTTAAAACATATGCATGTAAGACTGTTCGAAATGTTCACGTAATTGTTAAGATAACTTTTGGTGTTGGAATTTTTAGTAATTATTATTTATAAAATAACAATTTCGGGTCTAAAAAAAAAAAATTATATTTAAGGCGCAATGTATACTTTTTTTTACATTCAAAGGCTATATGATATTGTATTATTTTCCAACATACCAGCCGAAATGTTTTCATATTTGGCGTATATTGATGTTATAATATTTATAGTTATTTTCGTGATACAAGCTCTACGTTCGTCCATTAAAAAAAAAATAAAATTATTGTTTTCCAAATCGTTGAAATATTCGTAAATTTCCACGGATTTGCGAATCCCGCACACAAGTGTTTACGCACTGTTTTAGAGCTGACGGATCGAGATAATCGATAATAGAGTTTTACACCTATCGCTGAACAAATAGGGTTATTTTTTTTCCTTTATCGAGTAATCGTTGGAAAATACCGGTTGTATTCGATCACTCGGCTATTGCTCGGACTACGGCTTACAAACGGCGCACTTGAGATGTGACAACAGTGTCGATTTAAAATAATACGGAAAACGCTTTTTATTTATACTATAAAAATTATTTTTACTCCACTGAAATTCCGATGATTAATGCGAAAAAAGTGAAGATTACTAACCGGTTAAATTTACATGATAAACACATATTGGTATGCATTGTTCCAGTGAAAAACTACAATCAGCAACAGCACGTAGAGTCTTATTCAATCGTGGGATTTCGGACCGACACACTCGTGAAGAAAAGGTACAATACATCTTGAACGAGTCAATTTTCAAATTAAAACCAAAAAATGAAAGTAAAAAAAAAAGAACTGCGCCCAAATTGAAAATTTGAAACACGTGTGGTTACTTCTGTGTGGCACATGCAACCGTCATAGTATACGAGCATCAAACGTTTCATGAAAAATGCGAATCAATCGAAAACCGACGGTTAAACAGATTTAACGACGTTATTGTACAAACGGAGCATTAAAATCGGGACTTTGATGATGTTAACTCTCGACATCTATTTCCCTACGATCGCTGTGTTTCACGATGCGCACTCCGGATCCCATAGGAACCGTCGTCTTTACAACTCCCAGCCGGTCACGACACCCTTTCAAAAAACAACATTTCTAGGACCACCCTTATCATGTCATCCGTGTGCCCGTTCGCAAACCAAAGGCGCACGCCTATCGCCTGCAGCAATCGACTCGAACGCGGTGGGCAGTGCTGCACGCGTGAACAACAGAGAAATAATGAGAGTTTATCGCTCAGGGATTAGAAAAAATAAAATAAAAAATAAACTACTAGATTACAACCGTTGCGATTACTGACGAGTTCCCGCGCAAGGAGCACGAGAATACGGTGATCGAAAGCAGCCCTTATCCCGTCGCCGATCGGGGGCACGTGCGCGTCCCGTAGTGTTTCGCTAATATCAAAGGCAAATAACTCTCCGCTGTTCTATTATCTACGGACCCGTCCGATTGTCTTTCCGTCCGCCGGCCAGCGTTCCCAGCACCGGATCCCGTTACCGCCCCCGCGGTCCGTGCACGTCTCGGCGTACCGTTCGAAATGTATATTTTACACGCGGTGCGACGGGGCATGGCGGCGGGGCGCATTGTTTCGGCGCGGTACAGCTCCGGTGACGGCTGACGTTGTCCCGCGGGCGCCGTTGTTATTATTTTTTTATTTTTCAATTGCTAACGATTTTGCTATTGGTACCGGGAAGAATAAATCAACGCTACTCACCGAGCGGTATTTTCTCGTACACGCCGCCGTCGGCGCGGGACGCGATCGCTGCTGCGGCAAACGCGACACAGTACACGACGAGGCACCGCGTAACTCGGGACCCGGCCATTTTGCCGGTTCGGACGATACGCACCAACTGGAGATACGTGGTCGGCGGCCCGCGCGAGTGATACGCGGCGTACGGTGGCCGCCGTCGGAGAGACGCACGCGCGCCCGCGACCTTTGCGCGCGCAACCCGCCGCCGACGCCGCATAGACACCCGGTCACCCGTCAGCGCAGGTTGGGGTGGCGGCGGCCGAGGGCGCTACCCTCCACCCGCCCCGTCCGTCGTTCAGCCCGCTACCCCCCTCGTGCGCGTTTCTCCTGCGCCCGCGTAAAAACATCCTAGACGGATGGATCGCGTTCGCGGGATATTTCAATACGCGGTCCAACGTTTCTCTCCTCTCGTCGGATCCACCGTCGGGTTCTTACTTACCTCCGGCGTACTTCCACGTGTGTGTGAATTTGTACACGCACCTGCAAAACTTAATTCAACTCGAGAAAGTAGAAGAAGAATAAAGCGGCGATAGAATGTGACGGACGCGACGTGATTGCAGCTCTGCTGCCGCTGTAACTCTACCGCCTTGTAAACATCACGAAACACATTTCTATGGGATGTATCACGATTGATGTAAATCGTATTGTACTATTATTATATTAAATCTATTGATGACGGAAGCTTATGGACGCAACATTGTGTTGTAAGTTCAGATATGCGATTGAAATCGTCGTTTTTCAAGTCCGTATAACTCGTGTACGTTTACATTGTACAATTTATTCGTAACAATTATAAAAACATTGCTCGCCGGTTACGGGCCATAAGTAAAAAAAAAAATTTAAGATCAGGAAATACTAAAGAAAAAAAAACTTCAAAGCACTTTACATGATCACACGACGCCAACGTTGGACACGTACATTTGTCACTCGACGTATAGGTTAGCGCTACACGACGTGGCGAACTCTCGTGTGAAGATATTGGACACATCGTGTAGCACTCTTATGCTCGTGCGGCGAGTAACGATCGAATAGATTTCGGCAATAAGTATCTCGTCAGACGCGGCGCACCGTCGTGTCCGGCCGAATTGCTTTTCTTCGTCCAAGAATACCTCTTGGATGATTTTCAATCTATTGCAGTGTAGAAAATGTCCTTTCGGCACTTCGACTACAGTAACCGGTAATGTAAGGGAACCAGTAGAACGCCGTTAACAAGTCGGCGAACTATCATCGTTGTCGTAATCTTGTCATGTTCGTCAACAGTAAATGTCGATTTTGTACATAGTATTATTTCAATATTCCGCGATTTTATTTGCTTGGAACTGACATTTGAACATCGCAAAATTTTACCACGTCTTTGACGATGAGGATCACGGCAATCCCGCCTTCGATTACGTGCAGAGTTCCGCCACTGACGGCACGTAGCATTGCGGTGTGCGTTTACACTATTGTTTCCGCTTCCTATTACGTGATCGAAGCGCGCTCGGTTCAGGCGACGTACCGCAGCTGTTTCCGGTGACGGTCGATTACGATCTGTGTAACAGTCTAGGCGGCTTAACATGGTATTAAGTATGGTACGAGCATCAGTATGGTTCGACGGGAACGAGTAATCGTTGAAACGAGCACCGCGCCTAGTAGAGAAGTTTAGACAACACGGTGAATTTCGTAAACACAGTTTTACGACGAACGCATAGTTTTTGAAGTGTTATTTTGCTGTGGGTTCGGAGGGGCGGCGTTATTGCCTATTCTCGGACCAAAGAACTGAAAAATGTCGAACGATCCCTGCGGACGAGTACGAATGAAATGTAGCGACAAGGAGTAATCGCGTTTTACCCGCGATGCATCTGCAACAACAATGCGGTTCGTGTGTGTGCGCGCACGTACTGTGTACACAACGTACACGTGAATCGCGTGCATAAAGTTCGTTTCGATCCTTTGAATTATATAAATGGGGTCCGGAGGGTTCAACAAGTCGATTTGTCTGCGGTAATAATAATAAAAACGAGTGCAGCGACGACGCGAACTGAATGCGCGCGTGGTCCTTTTGTACATTGTGTTCGTGCGAAAACCGTTCCCCAAACTGTTGGAAATTTCAAATATTTTCCAACCTCTCCGGGTTCACGTCCATCCCGTACATACCGTACGTATATGAATGCGCTGTCCGGTGATCTTTTATCCAACCGATGTTTCTTTTAACGATCGAGGTTGATTTTTTCGCTTTCCTCTTCGATTAAAAAACTCGAGTTTTTGAACGATGGATTGTCATCGACGGGGTGAAATAAACATTGCTCAAACGGAATAGTGTACGCCACTGTTCGTCGTTGAACAGTTCATCATTTATAAACATTCTGATCAAACTAGCAGCTACAGCATCATAATGCTTTTTTTCGTTTATGCTTTTAGTTACGTTTTTGTCGATAATATTGTTTCGCCAGTCTTGTACGTAACTCAAACGGTTCGAAATACGTTCATTGCGAACACTACGAGCGTTTCGTCGAATTACAAAACCGTACAATGCAAAAATTGTGCAAACATGCATCGGCGATAACGTCCAAACGACTATTGGTACCGATATACGCCGAAAGCCTTGGAAATGACGAAGAAATAAATAAATAGCGATGTACCGAAAATGTATGCGTCCCGTGCACGGGAAACGTATTTGCTCCTACGGAAGTATCACGGGACAGCGACGAGCGGTTCGAACGACATTACCCTAATATCTTATTGCACCGTAAACGTACGCTGCACGAGCGTAACTTGATTATGATGTACGTAGACGGGAAAACGTTCTCCGGGGAAATGCTAGACGAGGAAACGTCCGTGACTAGTTTTCGCCCGGCGGACACACGCGCGGATACCGTGCGAGTCGGCTCTCCTCGTGTTGCTCGGATCTCGTTTCCCCCTTCCTCCGTCCGTTTGGCGTTCATAAATTATGTACGATTTCATCCGCCGAAAAGGTCTCGCGGACACACCAGGGTGTACACGGAGGGCCGTGCGATTTGTTTGTTGATTTTGTTTTTTCACGTTCGCGGCGCACGCCTTGAGAGGCCCGCGTGTTTACCACCTCGATACGGAACAATGATTGTGCACGCTTCAGGTCAGTTAGTACGTGTTTAGTCGGAAAAATAGTCCGCGACTGCGGTGGCGAAAGGCGAGATAGTGCAGCTAAGTGTCCGAAATTATCTCTCCTAATGTTTCTCAACGGCGCAGAAAAGTCACTCTGCAACGGTACCGAGTGTGCATTTTTAATTCGTATCCGCGTACGTACACACCGCGCGACACGCGTGTAGGATCGAAGTCGTCTGTGTCTACCCCGTACAGCCATGAACGATGAGCAGCGCAATGTGCGACGCGGACGAACGTCGGAGGCCGCTCGCTGTTCATGTGTTCAACATTCGTCCATATTTTTTTTATTTTTTTATTTTTATATTAATTTTGTATCGTAAACCGTTTCAATACTGAAGCACACGTTTGATATTAATACTCTCTTGATTATTTGATTTGTTATTCGTTATTTTTATTCTATCGTTCATCATTTTTCATTCGAGTGTGTAACTCGTGTATAATTCAGCAACAAAAAAAAAAAATTGTCGAACTGGAGATATTTTCCATGCGACTTTATTTATATTATTCAAATGTTATGTTTTTGTTGTTCTCGGCTTAATGCTTGTAGTACTATCATCAACAACAAATGCTTTCAAGTGTAATTAAAATACAGTACGTATTTTAATTACATATGAAAACAATTTTTGTTTGTGATAGTAATACAAGATGTATACGAATAAAATTATGCATGTAATAAAACATAATAAAATTCCATTATCGATTTAAAATATATGTATATTTATTAATTTCTTTTTTGATTTATAGACATTTTTTTATCGGGTTACTACCGATCAATGAAAAAAAAATAAATATTTTTTAATAACCATTTGCTTGGTAACCAACCACAAATTATATTATACGAGTGCGATATTATACATTCTTTCTCTAAATCAATCACCGAATCAAGGGTCTAGGATAAACCGACGCGGAAATTATTTTGGCACGGCATTTTTACTTTCTTAACTGATAATTAAAATATCTGAACTACGATATTGATCTGAAAAAAAATTCACGTCCTTAGTTTAATAAAATCTCGAACGTCTTCGAATGAATAAAACACTTTCAATTGCAGTTACGAAAATACAGCTGATCGACAGGATTTTATACCTTTTATTTTTTATAGATTTTGCTATAACTACTAAGAATACTTGATAGTATTTTGATAATGAATATGAAAAGAGAAAATATATAATAGGTGTTTTTAAAAATACTATAAAACGATTTAAATATTATTATACTGGCTGAATTGTTCGTTATTGACCGGGAAATATTTGACTGTTTTAGATTAAAAAACTTACTATTTCGATGTAAAAAAAAAGTTGAAGCTAAAAATGTGCCAAGTTATCGTATAGGCGTATTCTAATGGTATTTATTTTTAATTATTTTTATTGCATACATTAATTTGCACATACTTCAATTAGTAATAATTACTAACTGGTCGATAACAATCGGTATCTGTCGTGATCTACTAGATAAGATGAGCGCGATCACGTATTAATATCTATTGTTTTGTTGTATTTTTAGTCAGTCGCCCGCGAAACCCGTCATGGTGATATCTGTGAATCGTTTCATTAAAATATAAAAATTATACGTTACAAATACTCGGCTATTGTTTTATTATTATATATATATATATATATATTTCTTTAATTATTTACATGCGAGAATCCATAATTAAACGCAGTTTGCTATGAAACACTAGCAACTATTATTAAAATCGACTTGTTAAACGAAATCAACTAGTTCCTAGGCCACTGAATAGTGGAAAATGTATACATCCAGCCAAGAGTCCAAAACTGTTGTGATCAATCATGGTTTTTGAAAAATACTTTTTAGTATTGTCTATGTTTAGTTTGTGTAGTGCTATAAACACGTTCTCTCGTACAACATAAGCCGCTTGTCGGGTACACGGATAATTGATACAATCGCGTTATCGTAACAAAATGTCTGGAGACATTTGGGACATATGACCGGCCGTAAATTACAGCATTGAAAATCAATCGGATAAATGAAACAACACATCGGTTATTTTGACGACGAAATCAATTATTAGAAACAATCGGTTAGTTGCCACGTTTCACCTTGGCCCAAAAGTGTTTCTAATAAATAGCTTCTGCTGTATTTTAAAGTGTATTAGCGTGATAATTTTGGCTGTTCGCTGATCGGCCGGCGAACGAGTGATATTTGCATTGCATACATGAGATTGAACATGTTTCAATCATCGTCGTTATTGATGTCACAGACTTTTTTTTTTTGTATGACGTAATTGTTGTTAATGTTTTGATCGTTCTCTTGCGTGTAATCGTTTCTGAATAATCGCTACTTTTGGTCGGCTAAAAAACGCCACGTTACGTCGCGCCTACGAAATGTCTAATTCCTCGATACGCATCATTAGTATGATCATTAGTATTTGCAGAAAAATAAATGCTATGGGAAGGCTTTGTTCGAATTTTACCAAAATACTAGATTAATATCGATTAATGAAATTTTTAATCAACGTTATTCACGTTATTATTCACAAGAAGATCAAAAATACTGCATATGAAACAGACCCATCATGATCTCTAGTAATGAGTCGATAAAATAATGTTAAAAATGTGTTAAATATTAATTTTCCCTTAAGCCTCTCAATACGATTGCTCATTATTCTATTATGTTATATATAAATTAAAAAATAAAAATTGATCATGTCATTTATGGCAGCGAGATGGTTTCCTTTATGTTTACTTATTTTCATTTTTATTTAATTTCATAATCATTATTACTAATTTTTTATTTATTTTTTTTGTCTCAATTTGAGTAATTATATTATTATCATAACAATATTGTTGCTCGTTTGAATACGAAATTTTGCAACACTTCACAGTTAATAGTTTATATATATATATGGGTTTCGATTGGGACAAACACGAGTGCAAATAATATTAAATACTTCTTGTGGTAGTAAAAGTTTCTTTATGTTACTATACCGTGTACATGTAATATAAAATATAATTTTATTATTTATTTTTATATTCTTGTCATAGTAAATAAGATTTGTAATTTGATATTACTTTATACAATCATACAGATTTTATTATGTCAACCAAAATAGAAGAGCGTCATTCTATAATCGATTGCATTCAGTTGTGTCGAGATATGCCGGCACTCTGAAAAATTCAAAGATTATTAAAATCCAAAAAAAAAAAAAAATGAAACTCGTGAAATCGTATTAAGAAAATATAAGATAAATGTATCTTGCTGCCACGCCAAAAGCAACGTGGCCAGCGAATATTTTTATCTATAACTGAATGTTGGGCTGTAAAGTTGACAAGTTTAGAGAAAATTAATATTGTACAAAATATTGATACAGTTTAACTGATTTCATATTACTGGTCGTGTAAGTTTCGTTTAACGCAGAAAAAATCGTGAATATAAAATTCTCGTACAAAGCTCTATGTATATGATAAACTTACAGAACTCGGTGGGGAGATTTTTTTTTTTTAATGCGATAAGCATCATTTTAAAATGTTAAATAATATTATTCCACTACGCCGAGACGAGCAAAGCAATGTAATAATCGCTGTCAATTTTTTTTTTTTTTTAATCTTTTTGATATATGTGTACGCCAACGACTGAGTATAATTCATCATAATTGTTTTTATTACTTTTACCATTAATATTTATTTTACACGTCAAACATCTTATAATATACAATCAATTATTATTTATTTTTTAGTCTTTTTTTTTAGTTTTTTTAAGTAAATGAATTTCAGAATATAGCAGACATTTTGATTGAATTTCAACATTACTTTATCATTATCAACAATGAAATAAAATGTATCTAGATAATTGCTTTTATGGCCTTTCTACTCTTTATCTGTGTTAAATAATCATAGTGATTTAACCGTTATGCAAACAAACAATATCTATATTCATTTGATACCTTACTTTTTTTTATGTATTTAAGATTTTGATATTTTATCTGTCGGTAAAATCATGATTAGACAGATTTCTGACAAAACCCCGATAATACGTAAAATTCCTTTGATCCTCTTTCAAATACATAATGAATTCATTCCACCAAGACCACACTTAGTCGGGAACGGACATATTTCCGTATTAAAATTAGTTGATAACGTTCACTGAGACAGAAATATAACTTAAGATGACCGTCAGTCTTATTATCGAATCATGATACCCATATCTTGACCAAAATTCCAGTTATATTTTTTACTATTTATGTTGACGACGCAGCAAACCACTGATTCGGCTACATTGAGGATCAGGGTGAAAACGACGACAAGACTGACAATGACGAAAACCGTGAGAAATGAGAAAATCTAATAGAAAACAACGAAATTGCTATCCGCTATGTCGAGAAACTACAAAAATGCTCCCTAACAGTGTTCAATACTGAGATAATGGATTCAACTTAAAAAGAGCCAAAACATGTGTTGAACGCGTTATCTTTCGAAAGGAAAAGTAAAAAAAATCATTCACAGACTTTTTCCAAAATATATAAATTGTATTATGCATACTGACTAAAAACAATGCATTTATAATCTTATTATAAACTTTATTATGTATACTGGCTAATAATAAAAAAACTTTTAGTTTAATTTTTTGAACTCCGTTAAGATGGAAACCTCGTGTTAACGGGATAGATTGCAAAGAACTTACTTAAGATACACTTCATAATTTAAATATCAGCAGTATTGTTAACGAAAGTCGAAAGTGGTATTATCAATTATATATTTAATTGTATGTTTAAAATTGAAAACAAGTTTAATTTTAAGTTTAATTTTAGTATTTTATTTATTAATACATAATAATATTCATCAAATTGAATATTTATAATGGTGCACTAAGATTTTAAATTATAACATATACACGAAACCAAATTTACCTAGATTTTATATAACATTCTTCTCAATTTCAGTTTTGATAAAAGGATATAAAATTAAATTCCCATAAAACAAATCGGCCATTGGAAGTGATCAAATTTAATTTTAAGACCGGACCAATTGATTTACACGTTTATTTAATAACAGTAACATGTGAGAATCGAATGCAGTACAGATGCGTTATTTTAATACGGTTAAAATTAATAACAAATTACAGTAGGAACAATGGATTTTAATTGGAGGGTCCCGTTATCCGGGTGAAAGGCTCGTTTCTTAGATATTTGTTTGTGTTATACATTACTAATGGCTATAAGAACACGGTTAACTTGTATTTGTAATATAAATCCTATTCGGCCGGAAAATTAAATTTAAAATGATTAATTAAATTAAATTATTAATTTGATCGAATAATGTGCGTATAAAAATGAAATTATCAAAACGAAATTCCAAGCTATTCAAACTGTTTAAAATGATTATAAACAAACACTATAGCGACAAAAAAAATTATCCGGGTAGAAAGTATTTTTCACTAAAGAGTTTGTTGTAAATTTGTATGAAATATGATAGTTGCAATCGTTTGTTATCAGTAATACTTGAGGAAAAAGAAAAACCGAAACCGTACTCGTACGCTTATACAATTGTAAATAATTCCGTATCGCATTGTTTATGTTGTGAACTTTAATGACGATTAAAAAAATAAACGGTCCATTGGATCCAGGAACATTTAGTCTGGAAAAAATTACTATCACGTGCAACAGATGTGTTTAAATGCACTAATAATATAAGATGATTAAAAAACAAACATCGAGTTTGATATAATGATATTAATCGCAATAAATTCGAATAACACGATTTCGTATTCCGTCACACCTGTTGTTCAACAATGAATATTATGCGGACTTTGCGTTTTGTCTTCCCCGTTCATAGAATCGTATTGGCGCAACAAATCGTTTCGTTAATTAGAGATGCATTGACGGTGAACAGACGGTTTTTTTTACATGTTTGACGTGTTACGCAATACACACGTATTACGCGCACGAGCAATAATAAGCAAAGAGTGATTTTATTTATCATCTTTTTTTTTTTTTTATTATTTGCCCGTGAAACGACATTCGATGAAATAATGGGTGCTTAACCGTGGAAAAAATTTCAACGTTATACTTCGTACGACGGAGCCGAGCACTGAACACGGAATGGAAATTTATTTATTTTTAGTTTTAAAAATAAAAAAAAAACTTACGTGGTGCATTATGCGTGCACAATACACACCTTCGCGGATGTCATCAGTCATAATATCAGATTTAAAAATAAAAAATAAAATAAAACGAATAAAACAAGGTGCCCGTCCGCGGGCATATGATAAAGAGACCGAGCGTACTGCTGTGTACGTTTTAATGCCGTACAATTTATAACGCTTAAAACCCGTGCACACGGTATACGTGTGTTGTGCGCACGTGCTCGCGTTTAAATTCGTCCGGTTTGCACGAACGGGTTGAACGGTGAACACGGTACGTACACGTTCGGAGAAAAAAATGATTAGAGAAAAAAAATAAAAAGATACCTGACCGCGTGGTCATGGGGCGAGGAACGCCGCAGTTTTGCGCGATTAACGGTCGATCAACACCCGTGGTAGAACACGTGCGCGCGCGACCCTACGATGCAACCGCGGATCAATACATGCTCTTAGATCGTTAACTATGCACGGCCGACAAAAGGGTGGAGCAATGAGGGCTAGAGCCCTGGGGCCCGTACCTCTGATACCGTTCTCAACTTTATATCTTATAATCTCATTCGCCGTACCGTAAGATTTGAACGTTTTTATCGTACTTAAGTACGTACAAGTAGTATGTACAACTTGACCGAACAATTGTAAGGTGGCCTGGAACCGATCAGCCTCGGAACTCTCGAAAGTTCTCGTTGGCCCTGTTGCCATGGACATAGAGATACCGGAACGATTCGTGAAGCCAACGTAACCAAGCGTGACTAGGCGCACGCGCGACTTCTCATCACGTTTATATCACTCTGTTTGACCGTAATATTTTCAAAACAACATAACTAACGCGCGAACTCTAACTAGCAGCGGCTGTTAAAATATTTTGATGAGAATACGTTTCGCATGCGCTGATGCAACACTTCACGTAATCACGTGAACTCAATGTGCAGCGAACGTGGTCGATGGTTTCATCCGTAGTACATGATCTAAGACGTCTAATTGTGAATACAGACTCGTCGGGTATCCAGAGCGTATCTTGATTCGTGGACACGACGTTCGATCCCTTAACCGTCGCCGTGTTCAGGTCCCGTCGACATGCGGACGGGTGCGGACGGTCGTAGCTCTGTTCCGCGGACGTTTCGGTGACATTTCCGGGGGAACGTTCTTACGCTGTCGAGATGTGCACGTGCGTAGGTATTCGCATATAATTCGAGTAGCAGCGGAGCGCGGAGCGCTACGAGAAAGGGTTCCACGACGGTTATTGTTACGCGAGAGCGGGTCGTCGATCGGAACAGTGTCCGGTTCAAAGACTCATTGAACACGATTATCAACGTGCACGTAGATTCCGAACGTCGCATCGACGAGGCGCTTTAGACCCGATAGAATTGGACATCGTGGCCCGTGGTCCTTTGCGGTGCCGTTCACGCTTGTCGCCTAGGATCGCGCGTAGGTAAAGAGTAATAATCCGAAACGGAGAGAGGGAGAGAAAGGGAAATGGTGAAAGAGAGTGAGTGGGGAAAAGAAATAAATACGCAAATAAGGGAGGGAACGAAAAAGTATGAATCCGAAAACCGATCAACCGTCGTGATGCGGGCACGGCTAAAACTCACGGTTTTGAAAAGTATAAGGTCTCGTTAGCTGTGCAAATACGCGCGTCGCCCGAGATCCAAGACGAATGATAACGGACCGCGAGTCTCGTCGGAGAAATCGACGTACGTGACAAATGTGCAAGGAAAAAATATGCGAAAAGCGTACGGGGTCAGAACGATTTGTCGAGCGGTTACGTTTACCGGACGTCCGGACTGGACGATATTGATACGGTTCTGCGCTCCGATCCAAATGCAGTTATTCGTACGCGAACAGATTCATCGATTATTCGAATAGTTCCACTCGGTTCGCGCTATGAACGAATATCGAAATCGGGACGCTCGGGAGAAACTCCGCGGCGAACGTTAGACGCGGTCGTGTGCCGCTCTAAATTGCGAATGCGAAAATTGTGCTTGCAATCCCAGAAAGAGAATCTCAGCTCGTAGCCGAACTATGTAATCTATGTTTTTCAAAAATGCTAACGCTCGTAAGACATATAATGATAAACGCAGACGACCAAATGTTTAAACGCGCTGTACGTTTTACGGTAGGTAACGGCGTGGGGCGAGTTGGACAGTTGTACATAAATTAGTTAATCCGTGGTTGGAACGCACGCGATCCAAGTACTTTTATTAACGTTGAAAAATGATATACGTTTCTCTATCATTATGTACCTCCAATAGTTTTGATAAATTTAATGGTCTCTAACAAACTTTACGTTTCTTGAAATATTGTGCAACCGAACAGACAAAAACAACAAACAGTAAAACAGTAAATAATTATGACTAACTGTCAAACTCACTTGTTCGGTCGGTCTAAAGTTACATTTTGTATTTAATGCAACGTGTACATATTAGTGTAAATAACTTCTCGTATATGAGGCTATTTTGTTTTTTTTTTTTTTGTAAAAGACAAATATATGTCGGATAATCAAAAAAAAGTGTATTTCATGCAACACGAAAATAATCAACGTTATAAATTGCAATAATAATTACGTATTAATATAATAACAGTTGAAAGTATTGGTATAGAAACTAAACTGATCCATAAATGCGTATAAAAAGTATCGTTTGTGTTGTACAAAATATGGGACCCGTCATAAATACACAAATCTCGTCTTATTCATATAATTTCATAACGCTTTATCACATTTTTCGTCGGGGAAAGCTCACACCGGCATCCGTACAAACATTTCGTAAACCTTTGGAAACGGTTTTTAATACTGTTCTCATATTTCATACCATGCACTACGAAGTAATCGTGTAAATAATCCGTAACGTCATGTCGTAACATAGTACAATATGGTATAAATTCTATTCAGGCCCGTACTGGCATCTCTTATGGGGCAAAAAAATTTAAGGGCGCCTTAATTTTTGTAGTTTAATCGTATATTTTATAGGCTATAGATGCCTATAATAGACGCCATACGAAATAATAATAATAGGCTAAAGATGAAGGTCCATTAGATTACATGTTAATAAATCAATACATACGAGGGGCGCATTATACATTGTAACTTTCATGGGGCGCGTCGTGCATCTGCCCGGTTGCCCGGTGAGCCAGTACGGGCCTGATTCTATTTATGTTTTCTTGGAAAGTTCCCATTAGTAAGAACACTAAATCGTTTTCATAACGAGTGAGTCAAGAGAAAATTTGCCCGCGCACAATGGCGTTAAACCGACGCGAGAATAATATTATATAATCTAAACCAATGATCTTCAAACTATGGGTTGCGACCCAATTTCGGGTCGCGTAAGCTTTAAGATTGGGTCGAGATAAGTAGTGGCGCAACTAGGATCTTGGGGCCCTGATGATAAAGTAAGTCTGAGGCCCTATAACTATTGAAGTATCGATATATTTAATTTTTTTAAATTAAGACTACTTACTAATTACTAATCGTTAAACGCGATATTCAATAATTTCGCGGTAAAAATATCCTTCAAGTTTACTCCTATGATGAAGTCCCGATGTTAGACATCGCTATCCACTCCGGTTGTTGCACCACTGGCAATAAGTCTACTGTTTACAATTCAAAAAATCCATATTTACATACATATATTATTCAACATTATAATATATTATGTTATGTTATTGTATGACACGAAAAAATTATTTCATATGACATCGAATAAAATAATTTTCAAGTAAACTATTTTGTATTTGTAGAAGATAATAAATGGTACTTAAAGCCACAACAATGTTGCGAGTTAAAATAACGCAAGTGTGCGCCGGACCTTAATCGATAAAATATCCGGTTATTTATCTGTAAATGTTATAGATTGTTTTCATAAATTATTGCCGTTGCCGTTGTGTTCAGAGTTGATATCGTTGTACTATAAAAAATTGTTTTTGTACCATTGCATGCAATAAGAAATTAAGTATAATCTAGAAAAACATCAATTGTTACTCGTTCGGTTGTAAAAGCGCTTCTACAATTACATACCGAGAAGCATTAAGCAATTTGAGCGTTTTCTTTTGTTTTGGCTAACAAAGCTAACGCGGGTCGCAAAAACGTACGGTAAGGAAATTGGGTCGCGAGTCAAAAAGTTTGAAGACCACTGATCTGAGCGGACTGACGCGTTAAAAAAAGGAAAATAAATAACCAAATTTCCAACACTACATCGAGAACTGTGCGGTAATGTTACACGGAAAAGAAAAACAACTGAACGGTTCACCGTTGGCGTCGGATAAATACCCGTCGATAAATAAAAACGGTGAATGGTGAACAGTCGAAATGCGCACGAAAGTTATTATGGACGCGTTAGTTTACGAGGATGAAAAAAAAAACCAGGTTTATAAGATCCATCAGTCATCGTAACGGACATTTGTCAGTCGGGCGTCAAAAACTTTGAGCTGTACGATTAATATCGACGTCGGATGCGCACACGGCGTTCGTACGTCACATCGAAACCGAATTCGCACCGTCACCGGCACGTTGTTCTCGTCGTGGAAGCCGCGGAGTCGGTTGTTCGCACGCAGAGCACTGCGGTAATTTACCGTTCGACGCGATTTTTCTCAGCGCCAGGGAGAATCTGGGGCGCGGAGAGCGATTAACCGTTGTCCGCGTCACCGTGATCGTTTCGCCTTCGGATCTCCGTCGCAGTAGGCCCTACTTTTTTCATTTTTCCTTTTTTTTTTTTCCAATATTATTCTATATTTTACTATGTATTTTTTTATTATTATTATTATTACGTGTAATTATTAGTATAACTTTGTTTGTAGATACCTCGATAATTAATGTACCAACCAGTGATGTACTAAGTACTTAAATAATTTAATTTTAAATTACTATTTATATTAACATTCCGTTTAAATAAAATGAGGTGTATTCAAATTATGGCCCGTGAAAAAATGTATTTTTATTTTTTGGCCCTTGACATCAAAAAGGTTGCCGACCCCTGCAGTAGGGCATCGCGTCCATGTCCGTAGTAGCATTCGTCGACTGTCTTACGTTTTTCGCGTCCGTATCGCGATGTGTGCACGTGTGTTTACCGGCGACGCACAGTGGTCCACAAATAAAAATTAGACGGTCTTTGTTGCCCGATTTCAAAATGAGAAAAATTGAATTCATTATTATTATTACGTATTATTAGTTCTATTTATAGAACACGGAGATAACACTAATTATTTTTTTAGTTTTAATGTGGCAGAAAATAAATAAAAAATTTATATCCTAAATTAAAATAAAATATCAGGTATATTGAAAAATATCTCATCAAAATAGCTATAACTTGAGTTATAAAAATATTTATAAATTTCCAGTTACATATTTGAACTCGATAGGATGTGCACATAATATTTTAAAAAAAAAATTCAATTTTTCTCATTTTGAAATCGGGCAATAAAGACCGCATAATTTTTATTTGTGGACCACTGTGCGACGGTCACGACGTTTTGCGATCGTTTCAAACTTTTCGATCGGACGACCGACCGCGCTCACGAATTAACACTGTGCTGAGAACGGCGTTAGTGGTGGGAGGGATGAATTGAACGTTGAACTATACAAATTTTGCATTTCGCACTATTACCATTTAGAAAAACAAATGCATAACATTTTCTGAAGATTTTACTGTCTGAAATCGCTTATTTTCGTGAAAATAATCGTTTTCCATCGATGCTATAGATCATTGGGGATCATGTCAACATTAAAAAAAAAAAAAAAAACCGAAGAAAACCGAGTACCAGGAAATGACCAACCCTTTAGACCGGTAACGAGTACAACGTCGACGACAAATAAACCTTGTCAATAGCAACTGGTGACCGGTACTTATGATGTTATGGTTTACATCCGACGATTCGTTTGCGAACAGCTAAGCTGTAGATGACGTAAGACGGTATAACATTTGATTTGACCAATTAGTACGGAATTCGCTTTCTGCCACATTCGTAGTAATAAATACGTTACGTAAAAGCGGTAATGTTACTATTCAGACAGTGATATTTAAAAATGTGGACTAGTCGGAAAAAGGTCAGCTGCGAGCGTGCTGTTAAATCACGCACTTCGTGTGATAATTGAAAGTGGTTAACCAGAATCACTCGAGCCGTCTGTTAAGACATATTTTATGGCTGGTTATAACAAGTTTATTGAGAATTCCTATTGGGGGGGGGGAGAGGAGATGTATGAATAAACGTCATATCGAAAACAAATCGCCAGAAATAATATTATGTTTTTAATAATACGAGTAATATTGAACGAAATTATTTTTACATAATACATAGGTAAAATATTATGCTTAATGTTTCGACGTCCGTTACCGGTTCCTGCGACTTCTCCAAGCCGGACCCCGCGTAACACGGAACTCTCCGTAAAATAAAACGAACGTTGACCCCAACACCAATAGTCAACTGGAAAAACGCGTAACGCTATACGATTGTTTTCCCGTCGCGATGTATACAAATTCGCGATCTAGTTTCGGTCCCGACAAGCTTGGGACCTTTGAGCGGCCAACGGCCCACAGTTCCCGAAATGTGGATTCGGCACCGTATCCATGCGCGTTCCAGCGGCACGACGAGCTGCAAGCTTTCCTGCGGCCTGATCGGCAAACTGCGGCTCTAGCCGAGCCGTGCGCGAAGTGTTTAGGTTAATGGAACGTAAACAGAGCGCACCGAGACGCCACGGATATTTGTTTAAATCCTTTCCCCACCCTACCCGCCTATCGTACACCGCGTTAAACTCTTTCTCGTAAGCTCACTCGTTTGCTAATAAACTTTTTACACGCGTTATCCGCTCACCCGTTACTTCCCATCCCTCATCCCCTGCTGTTTAGCTGCCGCTCGCCACCCGTGCGCGATGCCACCGAAACGCGAACAGCCATGTTTATCAAGCGGCTTATTAGTGCGGGGGCACGTGCGCGCGTTACACCAACAAAAACGTCGTCGCGTCCTTGTCGCCACGTCAACGCAACGGCGTTTCGTCAACCCTTGACTTATACCTCAGTTCCCCTCCCCCTCGCCGATTACCGACCCTTAGCGGATGGAACCGCTTGATTACCGAACGTCTCGCCTCCAGTGGTCACTTAACTCGTTCGCGTCCCGATACCGACCGCGGGATCGGATCCGTGAGCATTTTTAACACGACAAAACGGTATCTCGCGCGATCTAGACGGATCGCGTAATGGAAGGGAGGGGAGGAGAGTTCGATGAAACAGTTTCACTGCGATAAATGTGCGCCCCTTTTCCGCCCGGTCATCGATATTTCCGCAGAGATTGACGGTTGTACCCAAGAGACACTGTTCTTCTAAACCTCCGGTTTCGTATGAATAATATAAAGAAAGTAAAATTTGTTTAAGACTTTAATTACTCTAGGTGCTCAATTTTGACGAAACATTAAGAATAATTATTTAACTTTAAGAAATTTAATCTCGTAAATCCTGCTGCACGGTTCGTCTGCAAAATGAAAAAGAAAAATTGCGCTTTAATCAGTTTTATTCTCGACGCCTAACCGAGATTTTGAATCGCTTAAATCAAATATTATTCATACAGATTAATTTCGTTATTTTTACCACTTAATTAATTAATCTGATCCGCTTTCAACAACTTATTACATTGTCGGTTTTCATTCTTGGCTGTTAATTCTAATAAAATATACTTAAACAAAATACGTATTTCGAATGAATCTATGATGCACAACATTTTTACATAAAACGAATATCACTACTTATTAAATTCTAATTTTTTTTCTTATGATTTCATTTGATGACATAACCAGGTGTGAAGGCAGGAAAAAAATTGGGGTTGGGGAAGTTTAAAAATATGTAAAATGTGCCAAACAGTGTACTTTATTACACATTATATAATGTATGAATTTATAAATTTATTTACAAGTTTTACGGGAAACTTTGAAATAATTATTAAATCTGTAGGTCAGATTATATTTTTATAACATTTTTCTAATATTAAGAGCTAAAATTAATAAACGATTTCTTAACACAATACTGAAAGCCGATCTATGAAGAATCGTGGATAAAATGGAATCTTGTAGTAGTCAGAAATTTTTCGCAATCAGGCCAGAAATATGATTGCTTTTTACTTTTTAAGTAATCCAAAAACTTTTTCTCATCACTTTTGTGTTGTACAAATTTTACATAATTTAAACTTTGGTTAATAACTTATAGTTGTTATGGATATACTTTAATTACCTTAAAAATTTTACTCTCAATAGACAATTTAAGTAAACTTGTTCTTCTCATAATTATTTATATTTTTAATTATACGATTATTACCATAACTCGATGAATTTAACGCAATTAACTTGTTAATCAAGGATAATTATCGCATTACAAACGAATTATATGAATATATTTATTATCATATAAATAAGTTTTTTGTTTCAGACAGAGTATAAAAAAAATGATTAAATCATAGCTCAGTATAAAAAATTAAAATATTTTCCATTTTTAATAATTCTTTTTCGTAAAAAAGGGTTCTTTCTGCATGCATAAAATACAAAAAGATTATTGTCTAAAATTATTTTCTGACATTGCACCCATAATTTTTTACCATAAAGCCACTCTTTGTAAAGGATAACTAATTTCTGAGTTCTACCCTAAAGTAAATGAAAAACACTGGATATATACTTAGTATTCAAATTCGCTAACGAGAAATTAGAAAGGGACAGCGAATCAAAAATTTGTCTTTTAAAGTTCGACTTGATGAAACGATAAGGGGTATTATCCTATATTATAATTAAAAGTTTTTGAAATTAAAAACTATTTAAAAATAAACTCACCGAAAATATTGACTGAAATAAAAGAGTGAAAAAAAAAAAAAGAAAAAGAACGTGAGTTTGTTCAAAATTACTTTGATAAAAAAAAAAAAAAATAAATAAAGTATAAGTGATAAAAATAAAATTTTAAATACACTACACACACTCACGCACGCAAACACATTTGCAATCTGTACAAATATGATGGGGTATTTTCTAAATCGTGTGAAATTACCTTCGTGCAACCTGCGTAATCTGATAAAAGTATTATTATTTCGTTTTGTCGAGTCTTGTCAAACCATTCGTACCACTCTAGTATTGAGAGCTCCACACTTAATCCCCAACCTCTTACTCGATAAACACGATCAAACATCCTGTATCGCGATTCGTAACGTTGTTTGTGTTCCCGTTCACAAACAGGTGCCGTTGCAGAACGTATCACGATCAATCTCGTATTGTTCAGCATTGTGTCTGCGAACTGCCGAAAGTCCTCAAATAAATCTGCACGATATCTGCTAGCACGTGAAGTGCTCGATGTGTTTGACGATGATCGATTTAAGACCTTGGTCTAGGAACAATAGTAGGTCGTACACGGACAGTTTAACCGTCAGATTCGGAATGACATTCCTACTCCGTCGATATGGTCTGCGGTTATGGAATTTCGTAACACAAAACTTTTTCTGAACATATAATATCATTCCATAGCTGCCGAATTATCTCACTCCCTATAGGAACGCAACCACTAAATATGAAGGTTTACGTTCAATACGGTCAATTTTCCTACGGTCATGATCTGTTGTTTGATCTTTCGAAAATTTAGAAATATTTTTTGCCATTCATTATAGAATAGTACCTAATACGTAGTTTACTCAATGTGATTTAAGACGTTATAAGTACCTGACTTATTCGGATAATATGTGTAAGAACAAAAAAAAAAAAAGAAGATCGCCATTATATTTGTTATGGCTATAGTTGCGCGAGAAACTTTTAGAAAAAAAAAAAAAAAAAAAACGTTTTATTTTTCAATTTTCGGTTTGTGTATTCTTTACTTGTCAATTGCTGTAAACAATTATATTGTTTATAGCAATTAATAAACTCTACGAGCAACTGCTTACTCCACTCGAAAGAAAACGTAGCAGGAGATATAAAAGATAAACAAATAAAACTTTACAAAAGCAAGCACAAATTTTGATTTTAATAAAAATCAACGACACCACTAGGAGCGTGTATTTACTGTTTACAACTCAAACTGTGGTCTGTGGACTTTGACCGTCCGTACACGTACACGTACAAGTCAAATATAATATTTATCTTCCAAAAATATCTTTAGCGATAACGTTCGACTTCCGGTCTGTGATATTTTTATCCCGTACACGTACATTGCGGACGGCTCAAACTGTTCGTGTATGGGTGGCCATCGGGGAAGACCGTGGGATATTTATTTTTTTTTTTTATTACGACCACTTGAGACCGCGGAACGCGTTTACGTATTTCAATTATGTTTCTTAAACGGGTCGGTTTTGAATCCGTCCAGTGGCGTGGAAACGTATCGGAAAAACTGTACATTTCACGAAGAGCGTGCGTCGTTCACATAACGGCGAACAAAACGCGATCGATTACGATAACCGTGTGGGACGCGGCGCACCGGAGAAACTAATCGTTCGACTATTGTTGTTGCGATACCGCGGCGGTGCACTAACGTTGTTTTCTATTCCGGAAGCGTGTCCTACGAATGGATCGTCGAAATAACATCATCGCTCGAATCTCCGGGGATGACTTTTCACGGTGGCCGACTGAGGTTTGGAGCCGAGACCGATCGGCGTTGACCGTCGCACGTGCCGCACCGACACCGACGTAAACCGCCCGGCACCTCGGAGATCACTTCATAAACTTCTTAGCCGAGGTTTTCATAATTTTTCATTTTAGAATTTTCTCTTCCTCTCTCTCTCTCACCCCCTATACGACGTTAAATGTCTTAACAGTTTTCAGCGGTTCTGCGGTCGACGGAACGCACACAAAGAGAGTCGTGCACTCACGACTAATTTGAATTTGAATTTCACGGTTAAAACCGTCGAACCGGAAACGCCGCGTACGTACACTTACCCATAACGTTTGCTCGTCGCGGTGAACAGGTTTCCGAGGAGTATTCCTCCGGGATCAAAACTTATAAGCCGCTCGAAAAGGTCAAAACTTCGATTCGATTTTCGTCAATTTTTCGCCGTCCACGCCCCGGCTGTGTCACAAATCCTGGCCGACCGGTTGACGTGGTACGGCGCATTCGATTTGGATTTTTTACACGCGTACCACGTACGTGCCGGACTAGTTCTATGTTCATTGCGCTTCGCAGTCGTGTTGCGGAGGAAAAATGATTTCCAGATCGTGTCGATGCGTCTTCGACGTGACCGTCGTGTGCGATTTGCACGGAAATCGTAATTCTTAATTCAACCGTACTTTAGACGGCGTCACGTCAACAGCGCCACGAAGAGGCGCGACGCGACCGATTGCGATTTCGATCGACCATTCGTACTCGCGTGAGCTGGGAAACGATGAAACGTTGCGGATCCGTTACGGATCGGTGAGACAATCCGGTGCCCGACGGTGTTCCAGATTTTTATTGCTGTTGTTCTCGGTTTTATTTCGAGTGCACTTATTGGTCGTTTCGTCGCGGAAAACGCTTGTGTGGCGGCACTTCGATTAGTCCCGTTCACGTTGCTGCCTTGATTGCTCCGACGTCCTGAGCGAATATTATCTATTCAATCTCGGGCTATATAAGCAACGATAAGCGTTCCGCAGAATGGGATCGTTGTCGTTCGAAATTATCGATTTCAGCGAAACGCTGCGTTGAGCTACAGTCCGTCGTTGTACTGCCCCATCAGATGTTTTGGTTTCGGCAAAAACTTCTCGGCCCACGCAAACGCACGTAACGGCTGCGTTTTATCGCGTGGCTTGGATACATTTCAATACAATCGAGTACGTTCTCGAAGGACTGCTTATCGTTTCGCCTGAACTGCAATCAGCTACAGGACGATTTTCATATTTTTAAACCTAACATTAGAGTTTTCAGTGCAACGACGGTACATTTTCGTCCGGAAGTTTGCGGACAATTTAAACAAGAAGAATTGGATTTAACTGAATACAATTTGAAATCATAATTTGAAATACTTTTGCGCCGTGATGTTTTTAACGACTATTG
The DNA here is from genome assembly GCA_034509805.1 of Sipha maydis. Lineage (NCBI taxonomy): Eukaryota > Metazoa > Arthropoda > Insecta > Hemiptera > Aphididae > Sipha > Sipha maydis. The sequence goes on from JASXSY010000504.1 coordinate 133,959, forward strand.
TAAAAAAAAAACACGCAGTGTACCGGAACAATCAAAACATATTAAATATATAGAAATAAAAACAGGTGTTGACCAGTTGCCCACGGCTGTTACTCGACTATCCACTTAGACGCGTCTAAATTTACGCGTTTTTGTAAAATCCTAGCTTTGCACATAGTAGTAGGCTATTATTATTAATAAAATTTTAATTTTACCCATACTATTTGTATAATATATTATATTTATTATTTATTACTAAATACAATACCATATGTAATTGCAAATATCAAAACTTGATTTAATCAATTTATACTATTTTATATTATTTTTATAAATAATTTAATTTATTATTTGTATATTTACTTCCCCTATTTTACAGGCTCGAGATCGTAATCGTGTATATATTAACATATGAGGACAATTGGTACATTTGATTGAGGGCAACTGGTACATTTTGCTCTAGGTAGTTTGGGGGGAATTGGTATAAAAAAAGGTACTTTTGGGGGCAACTGGTACATGCCCATAAAAACTTATGTGAAATTCAATAACAATAATGAACGGTAAAGTTTACTTAAGTACTTGTATTGTGTTTATCACTATAGGTGACGTTGATTGTTCACATACAGTCGCTCATTACTGCGAATTAATCGTCAGCGCAATTACGTGACCGTTTTAATTAAAATATATTATTTCTCGTTGAAAAAACGTAAATCAAATAAATCACAAAGATTAATTATTGTTGACTTATACACATAAGACGTTGTCCTAATAACGATTCAACTTTTATTATCATATTGTCTTTACTGTTTGCAACGTAAACGTAGAGAACGTATTTCCTCGTTCAGTTTGTTATTTGCACATTGTAATTTATTGTTTTCCTCGTGTATTAATTTCAAACTATTTCGTACATAAGATACACGGTTTCGGAACGTCGACATTTCTCCTAGTGTTGAACCGTATTCAGTCTGTAATGTATTGTAATATAGTTAATGATAAACGCCAAGGCAGGACTCGTGAATAACAATTTATTCAATTTTTTCAGCCTTATCAAACATACAAAATGTAAACATCGTTTTTATTTAAATTTCAATGAACTTAGCTAAATTTAAACGTCTCCTTAAATTCTATATCGCTGTATTGTGTCTCGATATTTTAACATTTATACTTATTTTAACTATAGAATAAATAAACAGTATAATCTTGATTTTTAATTTATTTTTTTTTAATTAACATTATTATTTTTTATACTTAAAAATATTTTATTACATGCTAAATTAATACTTTCTTTCTCTCTCTCTCTCTCTTTTTCTCTGTTACTGCCAATTTACTCCCATTATCAGTATCACTATTTATCCTCACACATTTAAATATTATTTACATTAATAAATTATACGTTAAAAATATCATACGCTCTCGACAATTTTTCTGTTAATATCACATGTTTATTCCTTTTTTAGTTCTTTAAAATAATAATTTCGACTAAAATTGTGTATAAATGTTCATTAAAAAAATTCAAATATTATTATATTATAGAGTAGATATGATTAGGTAAGAAAAAATAAAAGATATTACTTGTTCGATATTATTCAAATCATCGGCTGTTGAAAACGAATTAATTTTTCCTAAAGATGATTCTATTTGTTGACAAGCTTTGATACTTTTCGTGATAACATCACCTTTTTTCAGTATACTATTGATTTCCTGTTTATATCAGCAATGGTTAGTTATAAAAATACATGATTTGTTGACTGTGTTAGTCTCAGTATTAAGCAAATAAATCAATACACCAATAAACATTGTATATATGTATTGATATGTAAATGCGAAATTAATTAATACAAAATTATAATTTATTGTTGGTATTTATATAGAAATGTTATTCTTCATAATAAATATATGACTTAAAAATTTAACTTTAAAAAGTATAAAGATGAAATGAAATCGCATGAAGTTTATTTTACTGTAATTTTATTAATTGTACACATTTTGAAATAAGTTGAGCCTTAATATTAGATGTGCACCACACAAGCATAAATTAAATAACATTTCATAAAAATCGACTTTTTTACTTCTTTGATTTCTTGGTCAGCTTGGCACAGATATACAATTTTTTTCTCGCTGAGCTTAGAATTATTTGTTACTTGTTTTATGAAATTAATCAAATACTTCTTTGACGCATTCATTTCTTCTACTAATGTTTTTAATTCTTTTGATGATTCAGGTTCATCGGGTTCTTTTTTTAATTGATTTTTCGTACTCTATTCAACCGTTTCAGGAATATTATGTCCGTACATTTAAATTCAAACCTATTAAACTCACTAATAACTGTTTAATACGATTGTTCAATTTTTTTTTCTGGACTAATAAATTTTCGTTTTTATTTTCTAATGCTATACAATTTTTTATTAAATGATCAGTATTTGTTTTATACTCGTCCAAAACAAAATCATATTCATCAACCATATTCATAAGGTATATTTTATTTTTCCAATTGATTTTTTCGATAATCGACTGAAACTAAAATTTGAATAAACTTGTAATAAAGAACATATATAAACAGGTAAGAGGCCAAGATATGACAACTTTTGGGCAAGTATTTTTAAAAAAAAAATGTGATTATGCTAATACTTCGGCATTCGAAGTTTGATTTTATAATCAACTAAAATCGAACATGAGATAAATTAAAATCATACTTATTAAATACCTAATAAAAATCATGAAGGAGCTAAAAACAATCGAAGAATAACAATTTATTATTTATTGAAGTCAATCATATTTACGTATAATTCAAACGATATTTGTGCCAGTTTTTATAAATAAGGTGCTTGCTTTTAATTTTAATAAATAATTATTAACCTAAAATTAAAATAATCAATAATTTTATTTGCATTTTAAACACCTATGGAATAGAATATTATAATTGATTCGTTTGAATAGTTATCTTGACTTTACGTAAAGGATTTTATTATTAAAAATGTTTATGTAGTAATATAAATAATATTTTATCTACCCTTCCACTTTCATCGTTCATATTCTCGATATGTTTTTTTTTTATTATAGAATTCCTCTTTTGTCTCTGTATCTGTATCACATTACTATAATATTTCAATATCTTCCAACTGTCGTCATTCTCATTTTTTCCGACTTGAAACTCGTCCACGTTGTTGGATAGCGCTGTTTCGACATTAAACTGGTATTGACTACGTATTCCTTCGATTTGTTGTTTGAACAAATCTATTGTGAAGAAAAAAAAAATCAAAACTGCATTGATTACGAACTGTTGTGCATTATCGTGTGCTTAAACTGTGTGTTACGATTATGAGATGAAAACCGATTGTATATTTTGGCTGAACATTTTTAGTCTAAGATTGAAAACGGATAATGCGCAATTTAGTTATTTTCAACTGTCGAGTGCCTGCAGTACTGAAAATAAATAAATACGGTACTGATAGAGTTTACCTTGTTTTTTTGAAAATTATTATTATTAATCTTTTTGTTTCCAAATAGATATTTTCTAATAAAATTGTTATCAAATATTATGTTCATTATAGTGGTCATCAAAGCAGCAGTGTGTAAATTCTGATAGAATCGTGGCGGATACGACATTTTAGACGTTTCCGTAAGATCTGTATTTTAATTTATCGTATCATTTATTTCAGTAAAACACTTTTGAACTCACTGTGGCTATTTTATGTGAAAATATCTAATCGAAGTGTAATTTTACCGATAATATTCGATTTGCATTATATTGAAAACGATGTGCGTGTATGGCAATAATAACCATTTACGTGTCTCACCATATGGGATAGTGGAACTTTTGTGCACTTATTCGTATGTACTCTTACATGATCGCTGATGCTCGTAGTGCATTTTTCGAAACAAGTTCTAAGATTTTTATATTTAATCAACCGTGTTAATATTGTTCGAGTTATTTTTATAATCATATCGATTTTGAACACAGATTCAAATTCGTCAAAAATTACCATTTTTTTATTTGAAAAAATATGTATTTTTATGTTTTTTCTAATATTTAACCATTTAGTTGAATAACTATTGTTAGTCTAAAATTTTAGAATATGAACTCAATGGGACTAGAAAAATATTTAAAAAAAAAATAAATATATCAATTATGTTGTACGGTACATCATAGCTCTGATTGATAAATAATGAAAACAATTTTACCCGGTATTTTAGCTGTTTAAAAGAATACACCAACCAGTGTTCAAATTGAAGAAGGATTTATCCGATTCGATTTGATTAGATTCAAACTGAAAAAACTCCTGAACTTAAAAAAAAACAATTAGCAAAAGTCATAAACTTTAGGTGTAACAGCACTACACTAAAAACTATTAATGCTAAAACTCAAACTACGCCAATTTTAACACGTTTATAGAATATAAATTAAAAAAGAAACGGATGGGCCTCGCTCTGCTGTACAGTTGGAGGTGGAGTGCACCTCGTTTATAGGATAGGTCATTATTACAATGGATTTGTTAAATTTGAATGCAATGATAGATATCATTGTGTACGAATAACGATTCTGAACGGAGTTAATATGTTTGTCTAGGATATAATACATTGTTATTTATAAATATTGTAAAAAGTATATTTTATTTTGAAACGATAAATATATTTTTCAATAAGAATGGGTTGGCAGTTGCATACAGCAACATAGTTTGTCAGTCTAGAATATTGTACATTATATTATATTTTACATGTAATTTTATGTCAATATTCGCTGTTCAAACGCTTATAAAAAAATTGTGCCTATCGATTTTAATAATTTTTTAATGACATTAAGAACTACTTCTGTGGAATCTTCTATTAAATTTTCAAGTATTTTGTACGAGCCAAATTTTTTTTATCACTAATTATAAAAAAAAAATGTAAAAAAATCGAATATTTTAAATGCCTATAAGTGGCTTAAAACTAATATAATATTTTGAAATAAATATGACATAAAGGAAATACCAATCTTAACAGCTGGTAGAAATTTCAAAAATCTGCGACTTATACTTTTTGAATTATAACAAATATTTAAAATCGTTTGAGAATAAATCGCTATTTTATGCAATTTCGTAAATATTTAAATTTCAAACAGTCATAAAATTTTTTCCTCTAAGTCCGGTAGAAATTTTTTTAAAGATTTTTGAAGATTAGCTCATAGGTAACCTAGTGTAAAATGTTGAACCTAAAGTATGAACAGAAAAAATTTTATGAATTTTTATCTACAAAATATCTTGCAAATTTTTGCAATTTTTACATATTTCGTATAAATTGGAACTTTGAGCACTTATAAAAAAAAATTGTGACTTACGATTTTAGATTTTTTTTATCAGTTAAGGAACAACTTATAAGAAACCTTGTATTAAATTTTCATTGAAAATTTAACGGTGTATAGAGAACGCTAATCTAAACATTTGGTGAAAATTTCAAGTATTTACATCGATTAGTTTTTGAGTTATAGCAAAATAAAAAATTTGATTTTGTCGAAAACTGGTTTTCCGTAAAACTCCCGTTTTTCCCTTATTTTTTTAGGGGTTTTCCCGTCGCATTTAAAAAATATTGAAAATTTTTTACTTTTGGCTCCTCAAAGTACCAACTAGATTCACTTTCCTTTCAGAAAAGTTGCTACAAAAGCAAATCGAAGCATTTTTACTGCCAAAAAAGTTGTCGTCAGACACAAAAATAAAAAAATAAAAAATATAAAAATAAAAAATAAAAAAAAAACACACATCATAGTAAAACCAATAGATTCCATCACTCCGTTCAGAATCTAATAAAAAAAAAACACACATCATTGTAAAACCAATAGATTCCATCACTCCGTTCAGAATCTAAAATTATAATTCGTATTGAATGAAGCAAGTTTAAATTTACCAAACACATTTTTAACCAATTCCAAACTTTTTTGACTGGTTCGATTACGATGTTCATTGCATTCGTCAAACCAGTTCTGTAATTTTTCAATGAGCTTATCTTTAAAGGCCATCTGCATAGTCATGAATCTGTAATAGGACTAAAAAACATAATAAAAATACAATCAAAAGTATTCATGAGTAATATTTGTGTCTAATGACTTATGAAAATTACCATCTCTTTGTTTCATTTTTACGTGTCTAAACATGTATGCAAACAATGTAAAAACGAATAACCTTTAAACTCAATTCTTCACCTGGTCGTATCGTATACGAATATTTAACTGTCAAAAGACTGATGTAAATTATTTTATTTTTCATATTTTTATTGAGTTTAGATGATTGAAAAAGCCATTTTAACTTTTCGTACAACTTTCCGAACGAATCAAATAATTTAAACAATTAAACAAATAATACAGTACACTGAACGAAAAACGAATACTACGATATCATGCAAACATATAAATTCGTAGTTTTTCAAATTTGTGTAATTATTGGGACGTGTTTTTTGAATTAAAAAAAATGTGCATTTTTTATCGATTTTAAGTAAATGTTATTTTTTCTCACATTAGACATACGGATCTTTGTCTTTTGACAGTTATGCCATAATGATCGAATACTCGTTCGACCACTAATAGATTTACGTACATAATTCCTAATGCAACTGAAGCGAAAATACTGTTATGGAATACCATATAAATATACGACCAACGGGTAATTTTTTTTTTTTTTATATCGCATAAATTCGTTAATTTTAACTATATGAATTACCTACCTATTATGTGTTGTTATATATTATTTAACACAGTTCACTGTAAAAACTAAAAACAATAAAAACAAAAATCATGGTACCGTATAACAACCATCCCTTTCCCATATTACGTAATCATGCCGTTGGTTTTTAATCATATTCTCATATTTAAATATCTCCGTTTGAAACTTTACTAATAAGTATTTTTTTAAATATTATTACTATTCATATTTCCTATTCTCATTCGTATGCCACTGGAAAGGGATTACATACCACTATATCTCTTGGCCATATCACTTTTAACTCAAATTAATATCCAAAATTAGTCTCAAATAATTTATACATAATTAAATATATATAAATATTGATCATCTCTGATAAAAGCTGACTAACCACTAATTGATGATGCAATGCAGACTGTTCGTATTTTTTCAAATTCTCTTCCCAGATTTCAAAAAGAAGTTTCGCACATTCCTCGTTAATCTGTAGATCTTTGGTCAACGAACTCTGTATTAAATGGATCGTGTTAATAAAACCGCATCGCATTCATTTAGTGAACAATATAATTACTGTAAGAACGTCTAATTTTTTCTGTAATGCTTGTGCTTTTTTTTTATCCATCGCGGAGGCATTCACTGTTTTATTGGAACGCAATGATACCAATAATAACAGCAATAAGAGGGAGAAACAACCAATTCCGTTATTGAAACGAGTATAGGAACAGCGATTTCGATAGCGAAACGGTACAGATCTATTTGTTTTCCCGGTTCTCCGAAATTCCCGAACACATCTAAGAGTGAATTTCTATCGAACTGATTGGAGTGCATCAAAATTATAATAACAGATACATTTTCGAGTTATTTACCATACGGTGTGTAGAGACGGTTTCTAGTGATACGTGATAATAACATACGGATGTGTATAGGTAATATTAAAAATATTCGCGTTCCGTACAACAATTTATTTTTTTTTCTATTTTCTTCATTCGGTATTCGTTAAGTCTTGCTGACCAGTGAAAACAGTTGGTTGACGAAAAATATGAAATCGACCAAGGAAACTGGCTGCACTGCCAATCGCGCATCATCGGATAGACGAAGCTGTACAAACGAGCCGACGGACACGGGAGGACTGCTGTGCCAATCCTAACCCAAAGCTCAACGAAATATGATGAAAATAGTAGTTTTCCACGTTGAAATAGTTCACTTCCGGTTGTCGCACGCTCTCGAAGAATTGTTATAATACGTCGGCTTAGTTTTTTATTTTTTTTCGTTTATTCTTTAAACGATAAAAGTATCGACTACGTGTTACTTGTCGGTCGACGAATAGGATTACAAATTTTGTCCGATTAACAAATCAAAATCCGTTTACGGACACCAATCGATCGTGGTTTGACTGAGAAGAAAGAATGCAAAGTCGTATAAACTATCGTTGTGCGGGCAGTGCAATTTTTAAAAAAACCGATAACGACAACCGTAATCGAAAAACAATCGATATCGTCAATCTTTACGTATAAGTTCAACAAACTGACGTCCGATAATTTTTCAGGCAGGTCCTTATCGAACAATAAGAAAACGATCAGAAATATCTAATTCCTTCCGATAACAGTCCTATCTTTTTGTTGTTCTCTTCGTTGTTTACATATTTGATTTACTATGCAATACTTTTTTGAACATTCCAATACGCACACGCGTACACCATGACAATGTTCAACCCTTTCGCACCAGGTCACCGTCTAAATCGTAGAAACGTCCGTCGTGGCGATACGTTCCGAACGAAATCGACGGGAACGACGCTTGACACAAATACGTCGGATCGTACAGAAACGTCACACGGTCCAATGTTTTTCGTGATCGTCAGCCGTTCAAACGCAGGGAAGTATACGGATCCCGACGGCACCGAGAAATTGTCTAGAAACTTCGTTTGACAAACGTTTGATGCGTATTCGATTCCGGTAGCGTGTATGCAATCGCCCGTCGCGTCCGATGACGCGAACCGTTTCGTGATCGCGACGGCAATAGGTTTCGGCGTGATCGGTACAGGGTAGTGCACGGTCCGATCTTATTGCACAAACATTTGCGGAGGATTGGCTCGGTGGGACGCGAAAGACTTCGTCCCGGCCTTGGTTCGAACTATAACCATTTCAGTTCGGCTTGTAAAATACAATCAGACCGGTCGGTTCCGGCACGCTTGAAATCCGTTTAACGATGATTTTAAATGTTAAATACATCGTTAGTACGATTAATAACACGCATATCGTCGTGGGAATCAATAGTTTACCCCTGCGCCGTTGTTTTATGTACTTCGCCGGTGTACGTCTCGGAGCCGTTCATGGTACCTATTATTACGTGTTGATGATTGGTTTGCGTATATTTGTACACGACGTGCGTAACCGTGTCGGCGCACAATAGACGCGTGTTAAAATGTGTTTTGAAAAAAACGTTATCAGCTCCGTTAAACAGGGACGGCAGACGAAAGACCGCGTGGCCCGGTGTTCGATTGAGTTCCTCCGCTGCACATCTATGGACCATAAACACGGACTGCAAACGGACACGCGACCGCAGTTCATAACAATTTGTCTACGATTCAATATGTTGTCTCCTCCTTCGCACGTGTCGAGTACCGTTTTATGATCGCGGTCACTTCACGCACTCGGTTACGGTCACTAAGCGATTGCGTCGCCCCGTTGTAAAGGGTTCCGAAAACGATTTCGAAAGCCGTAAATCCGACAATCGTTTATTTTTCGAAAATATTCTAACGTTCACAATCTCGTATTGGCACGTTTCTAGTTTAAAGAATGGAACAACGTGGTCCAACAACGTAGCGTTGTTGTAATCGTTTTTATTTTTTTATTTTGTTGTACGTTTTCGATATAAAGTGAAAATAAAATCACAACCCACTCCGCGAAAATTTACAAACCTGCACTGGAGTGCCGTGACGTTTGACATTTTTACAAAAACCATATTAGAGATAACCTTAAACGTGTCACGGGTCCATATTCCCGAACCTTACGAGTCATCCGTAGCCGTTCACCGAATCACCAAAAGGTTGACATGAGGTCGTACAGCTCGACTACTCAACGCACGTTAATTGTTAACGCTACTCTCAAACCGTACAAAGTGACAAAAGAATGGCGGATTCGCGCGAGATGAAATCGCAACCGTAACCCCATGTGAATGGTGAAAATGGTGGCTTCCTGTTGGACGACTAGCGGCATGCGTATTAATAAAGTTATCGCGATGATTTACTGCAATACTATGGCATACCGGTACATCACAAATTAAGACATGAACGATGCACGCAGGTTCGAACCCCTATGGTCGTTTCTAAAGGTATTTAAAGCTTCCATCCCTTGCGACGGAGAATAATTGACCGGACAGCTTAAAGTATAATTATACATCACTTTTAGCACTTTTCCAATAATCTTCGCAGAACATTTCTTATTTTTTTTTCTTAGTTGATATTCCCGCGCTTTAATAAATGCCGCAGTTTTTGACCAGTGTGAAAATCGTATGAGAAGTTTTCAGACAAGGTTTATTTATCACGTCTATACTCAATTGACTTTGCTTGAAAGAGGGATTTTTATGGCCATAATCGCTTTTTTCAAACCCGAAACATTAACATCACGTGTGTCTATATAATTAAATATCCGAAGTGGCCCATTGTGCGAGCACAGGGTTAAGTTTTATACAATAAAAGCATCTAGTTTTTTTTTTTTTTTTAGAAACCGTACCCGTTTGTAGTACATAAACATATTCTGTAACATGTTAAACCTTGTTTGATATTATATTAAAATAAGTATATTATAGCAGTTCTTGCGTGAAAAATTATGACTCTCGTGAAAGCGAGTAAATTTAAATAAAATGATAACATTAAACAGAGAATTATTTCGACGTATTAGCACTAATTTGTTAAAAATTGTTTTCTATGAATAGTCAAACAAGTGATTTACACCTCGAGTAAATAAGCAAACGTTGAGCATAAAAAAAATATATTTTGGAACTTCTCTCGTGTATAAACCATGAGAAGCAATGTACATGGAGTAGGTGGGAATAATGGAAAACACGAATAATGAGAAACATGTCTTATTGAAAAACTTTTTGCCAAATTTCCAAGACTTGAAGGTTTGAATTGTTATTAAAATGGCGTCGGCAATCAGATACTTAAGCAACTGCATAGCATTGACACTAATAGCTTGTATACTTTTGTTAGTTTACCATAGTAATATATGTCTTCGAATATATTTCCTAAGGTCAATAAATGTTTATCGACATTTCATTGGTGTTCTGTACGTTATAAGTTATATTTTTGTGGAAATCGTTATCAGACGTTTTTTACTTGTTAACATTACGCGCAAAATACATTTAAATCTGTTTAATCAAATATTAGAATTTTTTTCGTTGATAACTCAAATATTGCATTTTCAAACATCATATATTTTGATGGTCGTAAAAAAAAAAAATAAATAAATAAAACCTAGTATTTACAAATTAATTCTTCTTCGTTTCACAAGTTTATTTACAGTTCCGTTTCTAGCAACCCAAACTGAATCACATTTTAAAGTAATAGCTAACAGTGTTGATAATATTTTAAAATAAACCGTTTTTGAGTACGTATATTCAAATACGTTTTTCTTTTGTTTATTTATTATTTAAATACGAAATAACTGTACGATGAGTACTTGACAAGATTAAGAAGGGAAGGGTAAGAAATAAAATATTAATATGTTGTATAAAAGCATCAAAACACTTAGATACCAATTGTATAAATATATCACCAAATTGATAGACATCAAAATATTGAAGAGGAAACAAATATCACATTGTACATGTTTTTACGAAATCGGACTTTAATATAGTCCTAAAATTTAATACTCCTCGTCTTACAATACAATTGTAAAAAAATGTAACCTAAGCAATTATTCTTTTTTTTTAATATAATTAAGTGAACTATGAGTGTTTAGCACCGAACTGGTACAGTGCATTGTTTAGTCTTTGTAATACGCAGATTATGTATAATAGTTTAAAACAAAGTTTTAAATGCTTTTGCATTTCGTCTTCTACATCCCATCCATAATATTAGTTAGTTAGTTTATAATTGGGTGGTGATAGGAGTATCTAACATAACATTAACAAAGTTCCTTGTTTATACATTCTTTATTTATGTTTATGATTAAAACACTTTACGTTTAATCTTATATTTTTTTTAGACTTTGAGTACACGATTTCAACCAGAAGGATTACTAAGATCATCATATTCATAAATGATTTCTAACGGAAAATGTAGTCAAGTGTTAAAAATAATAATTATAGGCATTACATTTTTACTGAATACTTGTATTACCGTTTTATATAGACAGCATAATTTTAAATCATTTTTTTTTTTTATTAGTTATTTATAGAAAATATAAATTGTCATGTTTTCTGTGTTTTCTTTCTTGAAAATATCAATATTATAATTTTGGTTTGCCAAAAAGCCAAAAAAAAAAAAAAAATAATAATAATAAAAAGTTAATAAATAATAATAATTCTTCAAACTTATCAACCATAAAAAAAAAAAAAAAGATTGTTTTAATTTTGACAAAACGATATTAATTACGTATATAGACTACATTGTTGCAGTCAAAAATTCATACAATTTTCAATTATTGTATTTAAGGTTGGACAATTGAATGAAACATTTTTCGTATCTTTTTTTCGTAGCAAAATAAAATAATTAAGATTCGTAAAATGATTTATAAGCGTTACAAAATACAATTTTGACAAAGACGGATATTTCAACGATTTTCCATTAAACGAAAAGAGTTATTAAGTTACGAATTATTTTAATGAAATAAGAGCCGTTTATGGATATTTGAATATTAAAATTGTCTCAAATGTATGATGATGTTTATTATTTTTTTTTTTGATAAAGCTAAAATATTAAATTTTTAACCTATATTATTAAAGAGTCTCTCCGACTTAGGAGTCTCACCAATTGTTAATTTAAATGGCCTATACAATAATTTATCTTTACAAAAATATAATTTTGTGAAAAATGAACAATAAGCAACACACATTTTGTTAAATATAGTAGTTGAATTAAATTAAATGGTTTATTAAAAGGTCGATGGTTCATTTATTGAACAAGCTTCATTGTTTTTATTAGTACTTTCGATATGGAGAAAAATATTGTAGTATGTTTTTAATATGATTCGTGTTTTTTTTTTTTTATCTTATCACTGGTCATATTTTTTGGTAATACGCTGTACGAAGCAGTGTTCTATTCTTTTATGTATTAAAAATCATATAATTATAATACTGTTTGAACCGCTAATGACTTAGAAAAAAGGATCTTGTAAAACGGGTTTAAGGTAAAAATCATGAAATAAAACCTGTAGGATTTCACACGAGTTCGTCCAATTTTTATTCGCTACGTATTTATGTATGGTAATCACTTCTCGTGTTCGCGTAGCGATAATCGAAGACGTACGCGAAACGTTGTAGCATTCGAACAGCGGGGACGTTCAACGCGGATTATTCGGGGTGCGCAATCGAACGCGATCGAGAGGTGTATCGTACCCGTGTGTGTTTGCACGTGCGGGTCCGTCGTGAGCTTGACGCGCGCGAGCAGCAAGGAAAACGTGGGTGCTCGGAATTCGAGTGCAAGGACAAAGACGGGTAATCCTGCCGCCGTCGCGCGAACATCATTTTCGCGCGGGGCCGTAGCGCGTTCGGATGCGATTCCGACTGCTCCGGTAAGATATTGAATGGCCGCGCGGCTTATCCGCTAAGTCCTGCGCGACCGTAACGTAGCGCATCCCGTCCGTTCGGAAGGTCGAAATTGGACGGACAGCAATATAAAAGGAGATACGCCGACAAGACGCCGACGGCTTTGTCCGTGTAACGAGCAGCGTTAATGCCGTGTAATGCGCCCGTTTTTATTGTTCGGGGGTCGCAGAGGATTTCGGTGGCGGTGCACATACACGAATAGCGAAGCCGTTGACCGAGGACCGAGAGAGGAGAAAGCGACGGCGTCGTTCCTGTGATTGAAAATCCCCCGGTGTGAACACGCGCGCGCGCGCGCGGGCTCGCAATACAAGAACACGATAATTTGGCAGTTTTACTTCCAACTAGCCGAAACTATCGGATGTTACGACCCAATAAAGGGAAAATGAAAACAACGCGTTTTCTCCCGCGCCCTCCGTTACGGCGCGGGTGTCCGCAGCCAGCCCATCGTTTCCCGGTCTTTTGTGTCCCGGATCGCGTTGACTCAATAATAAACGTAACGAGACGAAATCGAAATACGTGGGCAAAGTTCGATTACATTAACGCCGTGAGCGAAAAGTTGATTGGAAAGTTCATATTTTCACCACCTCTCCGTCTGATATTCGATCGCACGCCGGGTTATGTTTCGAGTCCAGTTGGCTTAAGGGAACCAAGATTAGTTTCTCTCGGTTAATTTCCAAAAGGGTTTTTATTACCCGTCCCCGACGTTATACACCTGTAAATAATAATAACGATCGCGTTTTCGTCAAACATCAAAAATAAGCGTCGCAATTTGTAATGTAAAATAACGTTTTTGCATTTCTCGTTTAACCCGACAAAAAACTATTATAATTTATATTCTAATTTTTTTTTTTTTTGTTTTTGTTTTTTTTACAAACCAAACATGCTATTTAATTTAACTGTACAGATATTTTTATCAATTTTGATTTTTAATCTTTTAATCCTGTTATAATCGTTGTCTGTTGAAACTATTTGTATAACGTTGAAATAAAAAATAAAACAAAAAAAAAGAGATAAAAAAGATTTCGTTATGATTATTATTTATTGAAACTCTCCGATTTAATGTGTATCGTTCGTCGGTCGATAGTCATCTTGTACCTGTAGCTGTGCTCGTGATTTAATGTACTCGAAGTATGCAGTTTTCGTCTAAAACCTTATGAAATTAGCGCAAGCACTAGATTGATCCGCAATTGAGATTGGAGTGTAATTATTGAAGCGATTTTTTTCGCATAATCTCGAATGCCGGGAACAAAGGTTGGTAACGAAAGAAAGGTTCAAGGTTGTATGCATTTCTTTCTAATTATCAATGTTACATAGAAAACGATGTGTAAAAAGTAGCTCTGTTATAATACGTACAACATTTATTTTTAAGGACTTTTATTTTTGAGATACTTTACACTTTTTACTTTTATTCTCAACAAATTGCATATTGCCACTATCGTTATGTAATAACCGCAAATAAAGAACAATGTAAATCACGCGTGTTGATGTATTCAATATTTTTGTCGGTGTTTTCAATTTTATTACAGTAAGAAATGTCTGACGTGAACTTCGAACGAAACGGAAATCGGTCTGTCGGATAGCGTTCTAGATCCCTTATAGTTTCGTCCTGGACAAGCTTCAGCGCAATATTTTAATTTCCCGTGATCAAAAAATAAAAACAGTGTCGAGCAACAATTTGGAGAGAAACAATTCAATAAGTCCCCGTGTAAATATTTATTGTAAAAATAATACAATTTGATTTTTTCTTTTTTTTTTCGTCAATATCGTTTAAGCAGTGTACACAAGTTTCCCGGTTGAAACAAAACTCCCTATCTTATTAAATCACGCGAACTCTGTAAAATAAAACCAAACGGACGTGTGAAACGATTTGCAGGTACACGTCATACCTTGCGTTGCACGATATTATTGTATTATCCAAACCGCGAGGCGTGGACCGAGAACGTTTCGTGTGAACCGGAATCGATTCAACGTGGCGATGAGAATCGCCGAACGGATAAGGGATGTAAAATAAAAAAAGAGAAAACCTAATAATGCAGACGGAAGGGAGAGAGGAATGTTTTATAGCAAAACTAATTTGACAAAATAGATTGAACGCGAATTTTCTACTCACCGGTTGTAAGCGGCAAACAAGCCCGGTAAAAGCATTAATTTGTTGTCGGAAACATGTCTTTTATTCGGGCATAAAATCCACGGTCTTACTAGTTCGTTCTCAGTGTAGTAATGCGATTTTCGAGTTATGCGCTCCCGCGAGTTGGATTACGTAAATTGCGATTACGAGTGTTTAAGATTTTTCGTGTCGTTTGAATTTTATATTTTTTTTCATAAATTTATGAACAATTTTCTTTCTCTTTTACTAATCCTTAGTTTTGTTCGGGTGAAAAAAAAATATGTAGGGAAAACGGAATCGGACAAAATGTTAAAAAATTACTCATCTTCCATTTGGAATTCAGCACAGGGACGTGCTCGTACGGGAGTGAATACTAAGCTGACCGGCGGCACAGTCATGCGTGTTTCCAGTGAACTGCCGTTGGATAATTCCAACGTTGAGAGTAAAAAAGGAGAAAACCCCTATGGTATCTGATTCACAAAAGCAATTAGTGTATTTTATCAAATAATATATAATGTCCTTTTGCCGGAAAGAGTGTGTGCGTGTAAATGCGCAATGTACAAACGAGGTCGGACTCCTTTACAAAACGTTATCATATTTCAGTGCTAATTAAAATAATTTTAATTATTACTTAAACGATTATTTCGATGTTGATTGGACGTACACGACGAGCACGATCAGACGTAATTCTCGCATAAGATATCAATAACAGTTTAGTAGACTGCGCATAATAAGTATCTCTCGTTCGATCCGTATCGCCGCGATCGCTGTTGTAATTTTTCAGTTGAAATCGTTATAGTTGAACCTAGGTACCGACATGGTTGTCTGTTGGAGCTGACACATCGTATGTGATAAAAATATAAACGTTCAAAATGTCATTCGTTTGATTGACTCCATGTGGATTTCACGAACCACATTCGCGATGGTTTAAAAGCTAATGTCTTGTAATCGAATTGTTTTTTTTTATAAATATGTAAAATATTTTTTTTTTATAAATATGTAAAATATATATATATATAATTTATATTCGAACAGTTTTAAACTCGAGACTTAGCTAAACTAACTGTACTTAACCGAACACACGACTAGCGATTGTTTATCGGTTTATTAAAATAAAATTACTTGTAAAGTTTGTCGTAGAACAAGTGACGGAAACACAATGGTAGGTATACATAAAAGTAAAATTTACTATAAAGGATAGCAGTAATTGTATTATGAACCAAGTTATATTTTCAAAGTTAAAATCGTTTCTGTATTTCTTCTGAAAGTACACATAAACATGTATAATTCATTCTGTGTAACACGATTACTCAACTGCTCAGGTATACATTGCTTGAACAGAGTTAAAATCGATTTTACTTTCACTGTTTATGAATATTTTTATAGAAGAATATATTGTAAAATATCGAACCACAAAGGATAGTACTCTCGTAAAAACTTACTCGGTATACATTGGGTACACGTGTATACATATTTTATGAGAAATGTCCTATAACCTAAAATGCATACTAACTCGCTACAAAAATAAGGAAAATCTCTTACTCTTTTAAACAAGTTAGACGTATTTTCAACTAAAATCAAAATAAACCAGAATACTAGGCACTTATAGATTCGACACTGACTTATGGTATGATTGCATGGGTTACCGCAAATAAAAACATTTTTACAAACTACAAATTACATAAAATAATTGTCAAAGAATTATCTTAAATAAAATTCGCAACTTTCGTGATGATAACTTGTACAAGGAATTCAATATTTTAACAGTAAACGAAATTCGTAATAACGAAACTAAACTTATTCCCCATAATTTCAACACCACAGTTAAATTAAGTAATATTATCTCCTCTAATATGCACATAAATCCATTACTCAATCGTATTTTCTTTATACCGGTTCAAATGTTTTTAATGACCTACAATAGGAATCGAGATATTATTCAAATCAAGATGTAATAAAATCAAAATCAACGGAGTGGCTGCTACAACGATAGCCGCTGATCGTTGACCTAAATTATAAAGTTCTTATCAATATTCTTACCGATACTTTTATAATTATTATTTGTTCAACCGTCTTGTTTATAGGTTTTAAACAGCTTTGACATCGAGTTAACGAATGTTCATTTTATCGAAACGCGTAATTTTACGTATGGGCTCCCGCACGAGCTTGCTCAACGGGGCCCATTATACGCTGCATCATGTTATATTTGTATACAATGCGCTGTGTTAAAAATAAATAGAAATAAGTAAATAAAACGTACATGATGCGGGAAACGGACGAGACTCGTATCGAAATAGGATCTAGGGTTCAATAAAACAATACGGGTAAGGTTCGTCGCACCCGATTCACGTTTTACTCGATCGAATATAAACGGGAAAACGGGTAGTTCGCGTATAATTTATTTATCGGACGCCCGTAACACTGTGTCTCGCGATTACACGGTACATGGATATGTGGTACAGACAAAACATTATTCGTACAGGTAAGTTCAGGTATCTAATTTCTTGAACCTCAACCAAATGCTCTCGGGTATGTTGACGAAACTGCCGATGACGTATTTTATGGGGATCTGGGTCTTGTCGCACGGCGTCACCTCGTAGTTGGCCAGCACCTCGGACAGGGCCATTTTCATCTCGAACTCGGCGAATCTTTTACCTGAAACGCAACGAAACAGAACACCGGAAGGTGAACGTTTAGCAAACATGTCTAGAGCGAAACGAGTAATTGTTTTTATTATTTTTTTTTTTTTATATGTCGAACGTCACTGTCGGGAGAACATACCGATGCAAAACCTCGGGCCGTCGCCGAACGGCATGTAGGTGTTCGGGCACAAAGTGTGCGCGTTTTCGTCGGCAAAACGGTCCGGTTCGAAAGCCTCCGGGTCGGTGTAGTACTTCGGATCGTAGTGTATGGCGTGCACCGGGATCACGATCTTCGTGCCCGTTTTCAACTTGATCGTCGTGCCGGGCAACACGTACGGCTTGGTCACCACCCGGTTCAGCGTCACCAGCGGCGGATATTTTCTCAGCGTTTCTGAAACGATAACGACAACGGTTAGTTGCGATCGATTCGATCGACGGCACCGACAGTGGATCGGCGGTAAATGATAACGATCGGCGAGAACGTGAACGACGGTTATCGATTATCAACAGATACGGTTCAAATCTTGAGAAATTATGTTTTAGTATTTTTAAAAAAGAAAATGCGTACCACACGCTCGCCTAATTTAATATACGTCTTGTAGCAGGTAATTCAATGATAATTCGGTTAGTGCGACGTATATTTTAGTTATTTGGAGTGGCAATTTTCCTCAGGCCTACACGTGAGAAACATGCGAACACAACACTGTATACACACACATATCTATATATATATATATATATATATATATATATATATATATATAATATTATTAGTATGTTAATAATGAATTGAAAATCCATCGCCGGGTACAAAGTCGATACAATCGTAGAACAAAAAATAACGATAGTCAGCACAATACTTCCTATTCGCCGTTCGAATATTACAATGGCACTTACCGTTTATTACTTTTGGCTAGCATAATATAAATATATATATATGTTATGCGTACATATGCGATTTTATCGACTTTGTATGTACCTGATGATGGATTTTTAATTCATAATTAACATAATAAGGTTAGCGTTACTCCAAGATAAGCGTTTATTTATATCAATATTTTTTACCATCATAATAATAATTATCTTATTTTATTTTTATTTTTTTCGTCACACAACGGACACATGATGTTATAGGTATTAATTTTAATTTTTTTTTTTTCCGACAGTTTTTCTGCGCGTAAACAGTTATCGTGCACTAAAATGTTGTTCGAATCGTAATAGTTTTTACGAAATCATGTCCAGTACTAAACATTACGTTTCGTACCGAGAAATGTACAGTGCACTCTATCATTGGAGTCTGGAACTAAAAACGTCCGAGTTTATCGAAATATTATAATATTGCACCGGTGCGTTACGAGTGTATATAATATTTAAACTCGTTCGCATACGATAACTAGTGTGTACCTACTGTTCTACCGTGGAATTATTTATTACGAAAATCTATCGTAATGGTGCAACCGATTCGACGATTTCGAAATCGGAACAATATGTCCATTTTAAAATTTGTTCTGTACACAACGGTTTGTTTTCCGTGTTACGGATTTCGTCGTACGCGCACTATTGACATACTCGCATGCACTGCAAACGTGAAACGTACCTACCCGCTGCTACATAATTTAATCAATTATGTATTCATTATTTACACGGTTATAATAATTTAGCTATTCGTTCCCCCGTAGCGTTATGGGTACATTAATTACAATCTACCCGCTGTGAGTTTATCACATAAATAATAAATATTAAAAGCGGATATTTATTACTTAATACGCACTTTGAAGGTTGCAATTATTTACGAGCTGTAAAAATGATTTTAATTGGACGATCGAACAACTAACTTCTTTCGATGTCTTTAATTGAATTAATTGAACAGGCGTGTGAAAATAATTCACCGCAATGATCGTTAATGGGATTCACGACGACTTTGTGAAGCTATTGAAAATATTTTCCGCTAAAAATCAATTTTGCGCAATGAACTACGGTGGTGCGGTGACGGAAAAAAATGAATAAAAAATAATACATCTTCCGTGGTGCACTTTGTAACACACTCGATTGTATTTCATTTATTTGGGATCGTAATGACAACGGTCCGATAACGGTTTTGGTTGTCGGTTCAACGAACAATAAGCTCATAAGCCTAGACTTCAACCAGTCTAACAGGCATTAAAACCCACATTGTTATGTAATTTTTATCTAATTCGATAAGAAAATTGTCTGTACGACAATATTAACATTGGGTTGAGCATTCTCGTTATTTGTACCGTAAAATGGTAAACGTTCCATTGATGTGATGTAATCTCTACTCTAAGATGACTTAGGACGAAACTCGAATTATATTATTCCGAATATGATACTTTGTTTAAAAATTTAAAACGATAATATTTTGGATATAGTGCTGATTTTTTATGGTTTTATATTATTTTATTTTTTATTTTTTTAAGTGATTATTGTGTTACAAGGTATTAAAAAAAAAATATTTCAAACGGTCTAAAATATAATTTTTTTTTTTTTTTTAATTCTTTAGTAGAAAACCGAGCCTCATTCAGAACCGTTTTCAAAAAGTGATAGAATTTATTATTAAGAGGGTATTTTGTTAAAATGTTCAAAACCTTTAGTTCCATAGAACTCCAAAATAGGTATAAATAACAAAACAATAATAACATTATAAGAGAAAATGTGCTTATGGTGATTATGGATCTGAGGTATTTATTCAGAGCACACCATCATAAACATTTACAACTTTTCGTCTATAGTTCATAACAAGTCTTACCTTTAATAACCAAGCCCATGTAATGAAGCTCGTTTAGACATTCACTATTCATTTGACCATTGTGTTTAGCTTTAACTTCCATTATTTCTTTTCGGACTTTATCCTGAACATCTTTTCTTAGAGCTAACTCGTACATACAAAAGCTCATTGATGTGGATACGGTTTCAAACCCGGCGATAAATAGAATATAAGCGTTTGCTACGATGTCCATTTCGGTGAATTTTTCTGAAACCAAAACGATTCAATGAGAAAAATAAACAAAAAGAAACGATGATAACTGAAAAAAAAAAATTAAATAGTATCGACACGTAAGCAGCACGAAGCATTTTGTACAGTGTTATAGATATCGTTTTCGGTTAAATGAATTACAAAAAAAAAAAAAAAACGATTAGTACGAACTAAAAGGACTACGAAATGAATACTTGATCACGAGTAATAAAAATGTAAAAAAAAATAATTTTAAAAGATTTTTTCGAAATGATAACTGCGAATGAAACACAGTGTATCATTATTGACAGTTTTCGTTTACGATCGTGTAAATTATACTTATATACTCAGTCACACAGACAGTAAAATATAATGCGGTGGTCCGTGGTCACAGTAATATTACTATGGCGGTATATTGAACAGGTAAAAACGAAACTTTGGGGTGAAAAAATACACATCGCTCATCACGTGAATCGTGCACAATATGAGAGAATTATAGTTATGGAACAGTTGACGTTTTTGTGATTTATTCACATTTATTGTGTGCATGTTTAAATCCAATGTCAACGGTAAAACAAAATATAAGCCACAGTTAATCATTAATTTTTAATTCGTGCAAATCTTTATGACTTTATGGCTGACGTACCACACGGTCAAACAATCGTTTTCTAGTGACTTTTAACAACTTATAAGCGCTCATTACAAATATTACACAGTTTTAAAATTATTCTCACAAGGTCACGTTGTAGTGGACGTACGGCATTTCGCTATATTCGAAAATAATCAAAACCCGATTGGCGTTGAACGCATGACGTATTAACATCATATGGCCAATTCTTATATAGTTTTCATTTTGATTCTTTAATGGATAATTATAACCTAAACCCCCAATTGTAATGCGATAAGAGGGCTAGAACGATCTTGGGAATTTCAAACGTTTGGTTTCCTATATTTGTTCTATTATATTGATGTTTGATTCTCTACGCGAAGCGGACTTTTGATCCCCAGTAAAATATTGTCATTGAACCAGATAACTTCAGAAGAGATGAACTTTTGACGATACTCAATTTTAATTTTCTTGTTTCCTAAATGATTATAGTGCAAATAAAAATGCAACGAATTATTTCCCATTGAATGTCATCAAGTGTTACAGTAGTATCATCTAGTCCTCGAATTTGGTTATTAATGTTAATAAACTTCGAATTTTCTGACGAGCAAAAAAAATGTTGTTTTAAATCGCCAAGGTTGAATGAAAACGGAATATCGATATGAATAGGATGTTGTTATATAAAGTATATCATCACATCAGCGTAAAATATCGTTTCTATTTATTTTTATCGGGAAGTATACGAGTAAGACGTAGTCCAGGAAAATTTATCCAAGTTATGTAAATGATCGGATATCTGAATTTGTAAATTTGATTACGTTAAATCTTAACAGTCCGGATTTTTCTCAAAGGAATTACGAGTACAACAAATATTTTTATAGTAAAATAAAATAATTATATTATGTAACAAATACTTCAAATTATTTTTTGGGTTTCAGTGTTTTAACAAACGTACAGTTAATACAACAAAAATCTATGATATTCGAATAAAGGAAAGTAAAAATATATTCGTTCCGTAGTTTATTAAATTAATATGAACATACTTTTATGCATACTTAATGTTTCCTAAGTTCGACATGTATTAAAATATTTACTTATAAGTCTGATACTTGAATTGCAAAACAAAACCATTTTATCCTATTTTATACAAGTATGGCGTTATGCAGGAAGTAACCGTACCAGAATATAATGAAAAATAAGACTTAGTCGAAAGAGAGAAAATTTAAAATAATTTAATAATTTATTATTTATTATGTGTAAAATAATAATTTAATCTTATGTATAATACAACGCCCTACATCACTGCAAGCTCAGCTCAAAGGTGTGAGTAATATTTGTTATGTATTAATAATTTTAAAAATAAAAAAATCTTTTAAAAAAAAACAAAACAATAAAGGAATAAAAATCGAGTTCATCTATCAATGTTTCAGAAATTAACTGAACAGTTATATATCGGTAAAAATTATTTTTCTAAAACTTCAATTATATCTAAATAGAACGTTCGTGCTTACCGCACAACGCCATTCACACGTTACGTTCGTGTATCAAATCATTTCTAAGGTGCTCTTATCAAACGTTTCCGTCGATAGAGTTGCGCCTAGGTAATGTTCGCGGGTATCCGGTGTACGTTTGTGTGCATACCTTCGGGCTTCAGGTCGGGGTTGAGCACCAGGTCCTCGCGGGCCTTCATCAGATGGTGCACGAAGTCCTTGCGGTCCTCGTTGGTCCTCTCCCGGTGCTCGATGGTCTGCCGGAACGCGTCCCGGAAGAACGCGATCGTGCGGTGCGAGTAATGGTGCACCCGGAAGATGCCGAGCAGCGACGGCTGCATGAATATGACGGCCACTCGGATCTTGGACCGGAGCGACGGCTGGAACACGGTCTTGCCGTGTTTCCGGAACTCCGAGTCCGGGTCGTTGATGGCGTCCAGCTTGAGCCCGAACGCGCAGCTACCGATCACGTCGGTCGAGTACTTGGCCATCATGTCGCGGATCTCGATCCGGTCGGCCACCTCGCGCACCGTCCGGCCGATGGTCGACAGCAGGCTGTCCGTGCACTCCTTCACCTGGTGAGATGCGAGCGCCGCGTCAATGGGGTTAAACAAGCGGTTAGTGGCGTTAATGGCGGACCCGGCCGGATAGTAGCGAATGCCGATGAAAAGGGGTTCGGGTGTGAAATAGGTGTGAAACAACGAACGAAACCGGAAAACTACGGGAAAACGCATCCGACCGCATCCGACCGCGGCGGCTCGATGCGTTTACGTGGCGCTGAAATACGAGCAAGTGTCATCGCGCTAGTGCAAAGATATTCCGACGCGTTGTTCGCATTGTTCTCCTGACCATTATGCCCGATGCTCATCGCATTGTCGTCATCAATTACTTTTCAGCGTATTTTTAGAAATCATTGTTCTTTGGCAATCTAAAGAACGAAAGCATCTTTTTCAGAGCATTTTCTACGATTTTCAAACCCGTACGAGATTTCCCCGTCGTAGTCATCGCTGTTATTGTATTATTATGCTGTTGGCTATATGCTCTGGGATATAATTTGATGTCGAGAAAAGACGCGATCCGATTTTGTTATCTTATCGAGGTCGAGTAAACAAAAACTCTACAGTAGAGACGAAACAATTTTACGGCGTTTTCCGCCCTAGCCGATCAAAAGAAAAAATAATGTATCTTTTGCGAGGTATCCACTACTTTTTTTGTCAGAAATTAACTGGATGCATAGTGATGGATTTGGGTTATTTTTATTAATTCGTTTTTTGTGTGAGGTTGAAACTATTTCAAAAAAATCTGAAGTCCATAAAAATTATATTATTTGTAGGTTTTTTCTTATTGTTAAAAAAAACATCGGGACTTGAAATTCTGAGACAATACGAATTTTTGTGATAACGATGCGATATGTTTTTTGATTACGATTTTCATCGTTATACACCTCCGGTTATTATTCAATTAATACCGATTTAAAATTACGCTTCGGAAACCATATGAGAAACGACACAACCCTAAACTTCTCTAATGATTTTAGAAAATTAATAAATCATAAAAACATATTCTATTGATCTGGTTCTGCCGCTTTCGCCATAACCCTGATACTTTTTAAATATCGTACACCCAAGGACGGACCTGACCAGTAAAAACCAACTGTAGTAGAACTGTAGAACGCCCCTTTTTTGATATTTTTAGAAAAGCAATTAATTTTTTTTTATTATTAATTTTTTTTTTTTGATTGCACACATGTATTTATCCGTACTGTGTATAACAATAATAAGTACGATACAATAAATGTAAAACGTATTTTTCAACATTTAAATTTAAATCACCATCGGTTTATAATGTTTATTACAATTGGTCTATACTAACAAATTCGTAAATAATCCTAATCTATATTTGAGAATTATAAAGATTTTATCAGTGCGATTCTTTTATCGTAGCTCTGTGGCACTCGTTGACGAACGACCCCTTAAGTACAAGGACCTATTGTTTTCCGTTCCTGCGTAGAGGTACACGCAATAATCAGGTATGCAGGTACGGCGGTGTGGTTGCAAGTACTGCAGTTGATCGAACAACGAAATGTACGAAAAATCTTTTCCGGCCCCTCCCACCCATATACCCCGTGAACATCGTGCCGGTACATTGTGCCGTATTGAAATTATCGTATCGCGATATTCGTAGCCGAACGACAAATAACAGAAATAAACAGTGCACGTATAGCCCGCCTCGCCTGGCCGACCGAACAACACCCGGATCGTTTTTACCCACTCACCTGCTCGTTCATGTACTTCAGCTTATTCGCTGTGAACGTAGGGCTCAACTTCTGGCGCATCGTCTTCCATCGTTCGCCGCGCGTGAAGAATATGTTGTTGTTCAACGGGTTCGTGTGCGTGCCGGCGTACAGACCGCGGTCGGTGAAGTTGTTGAAGTCTTTGATCAGTATGTGACCTGAAAGGAAATAGAGCAAAAACGTTCGGGTGAAAAATTCGTAATAGATCTTTGGTTAAGTACATGTAAATGCATAAATGTATATTGTTCCGACCTCGAATATTCGCTAAATGAAAATCGTAAACAGTGGTCTCTCAATAATTATTGTTTTTCTTATTTAATTTTTTTTTTTTTTTTTTAATTATCTCAGCTAAACTTTTTAACGGTACAACATATCTGCTCCATGAGATTCATGTGGCGCACTTTTAGACCGATCATTGGACAAATGAATATCTATTTAAAACAAATAATAGATTGGCTTTTTGATAGTTTTTTCGAGGAAAAATTTACCAAAAAAAACTTTAGAATTAATATTCTCCTCGTCTTACAACCTGTTGTATTCATTTCGTTCAATAATTTTGCGTTATAGTTTAATTATTTAATTTAAACCCATCTCAGCATTCTCTTTAATGCTATTGACGGAATTAAATCGAATGTTGTAATTTCCAATACTCATGCTACATTAGCTGTTTAACTTATCGGTTACCATACTCGTAGTTTTCCTCCAATACGAAATTTTGCTTTTTGCAATCTCTTCCGATCAATTAAACCGATCGAATCAGAAAATAACATCTCAAAAATGTTAGTTTAAGTGTAAGAAAATTTTAATTGTTTTTTAGATTTATTTAATTGAATATTTTAAAATCTTTTATCACATCTTTAACATCACTAACACTGTGATGTAAATATTGTAAATTCCTCTTTACACCGAAAGACGTTGTCGACATAATTATTAACACTTTTCACTTCCGACGTACTACCAAAACCGATTGATTTTTCAAATTTCTATATTGTTACATTGTATGAAAAGTAACTTCTTGTCTCCTTTTATTCAACTTGAGTATTGTTTTTGTATACAATTTCCATTCAAATTTTATCAATTTATAAAATATTTTAACTGATTTTTATTTTTACTTTTCAAAAATAATTATTTAATATTAATCAATAATTATATGTTAAATTATAAATTTTCCGAGAGTGTAGCATTGCGATAAATATATCACGCTTGGCTCTCGATTCAAGCACGGAAAAAAAATAATATAAATATATATATATATATATGTATGTATGAAAAACCATATATTTTCGTAACAAACAAATGGACTTTGCGTCAATATAAAATAAACTGAAAACAATAACATCACGAATCATTTGATTACTGCACTGTGGTTAAAAAAGCGCACAGAACTAGTTTCATGTTCATTGGAAGCAAAGAAGTTATTTTATATGGATATGGCGGGATTTTAAAGAAATAAAATTAAAAAATACAAAAAATTAATTTTGTCTCAAGCCTACAATCCAATTTAAATAATTAAAAATTAATGTATCGTGAAAAATTTACAAGAACGATATAGATATTGTTCTTCGCTTAAAGTTCGATAATAGGTCAATATTCTTTCGTATTAAAAGTGACAACACATAATTAGTCATATTGACAACATATTTGCTATGTTGTACGTTTATAAGACGGATGCAACGTGTACGAGTGTACCCTTTATGAACATATCATATTACATGTTCTTAAGTTAACCAGTCTTGTTAGGATCTACAGAGATTTATTACCTTAACTATACGTCTCTTGCGCTATTTTCTGTTTTCGATTTTCGTTTTCATTTCAATGTTTTACGCTCAATCGTTCACAGAACTGTGAAATAATATTTTTTCTTTTCCTACCGTTATCACCGTTTTCCTTCTCGTATAATTCCTTACAGCACTAATTATATTAGACCCGGATTATGTGTCGGAATATGATCCGGCCACTAAATTTTTCGCTTTTTTAAATTTTCTAGTAACTCTTCTTAATTTTTATATTGCTGCGCTCGATCATCCGGCCTATTTGATTTATCCTTAACATTTGTCTATAGTGCCACACTTCTAAAACTTCTAAATTCCGGAACTTAGCTTTATTTTTTATCGTACGGTCCATGTCTATACTACATAGTACTCTATCGACTGCGGTGCACAGAAGATTTGTCGTATACTTCTTCTGATATCTATTTTTCTCATCATACTATCTCAATACTGCATCACACCCCGCAAAAAAAAACCGAAGGACAGAGAGAAATCGTATCGATGATCTCAAAACTATTTTCAAACCATGATCACAGCAAACACGTGCGTCGACTGTAATCTTTCTAACGTGCATTCGACTACATAGTCAGTCACTTGGGTCCCTGTAATTTTCAACTTCAGATTCAGAGTGCAACCGTATTGTTTAATATTCGTTTGATATTGTCGCGGCCCGCGTTTATTATGATAACGACCGCCGCCGGCTCCGTGTCGAGATTAAACCACTAAATATTAGCTCTGACTGTGAGCTGGAGCATAATTTAAAGTGAAAGCAAACTGCGGCAGTAAAATAATTTCCCGAGCAACCGAATCGTTATTTAGGCGATCGCGTACCGAATAATGATGAAGCGGCTAAAGTTTTTAATGAAGTCAATATTAGATTATTATAAAATGTAAGCTTAACGGTACGGTAAATGTAATTCGGGATTAGTGTTTGAATTATATTTCCGTCGCGTTGCGCCGGGCACGGAAAATGAGTAGCTCGCGAAAGAAATGCAATTATTACGTTCGATAGTTGCACGCGTCCAACGCGGAAACCGAACACGAAACGAGTACGATACGAATTCACGCCTGAACTTTGGATTAAATATACACACCCATATAATCTCGTAAACGTGCGTGCATTTTTGTAAGTTGCATGTGATTTGTTGTACACAACATATGTTATGTAACTAGGTTTGAGACGTGCACTGAGTGTATATTTGTAAATATGTATATATATTTATTTATAAAAGTGCAGTAAAAACGTGTAGCTGTACGCGCGCAAATAGTATATTTATATTTATATATACGTTTGTTTCGTAAAAGTGTTTGAATACGACTAATTATTGTAAATAAATTACAGCTTTTCGGGGAAAAGCGTAGTTGTTATAAAGACGATTCTCCAGGGGCTGTAAGCCGAGTGGGGGAAAAAAGTTGTTTGCACAAGAACTTAAATAAATCTCCGAGCTAACAATTATGTTAACGTGCTGTAATGTTTATGTACAACGCGGGTTGCGGTTTACGTAAGAATAGAGATTATATAGAAAGTAAAAGTCGTGGAACCACACGGTGTGAATAGATAAATAGTGATATTATACGTAGATTTGAATAAATTAATCGTACTGCTAGACGTTTATGAGTGAACCTAATGATTTGGGTCAAACAGTTAGTACTGCGTTAATTCGATGATTTAACCTGCGCACCCGTAAGCACTCGCGCGGGGTAAATAATCTCCCAAGCTATGTTTGTTTGGAAATATTTTCGAAGTTATCAATTGTGCAACATCGATGTTCATAATAGCCTTCTATTTACTCGTGCACATTGTTTTTATCGTATTTTTAAATTATACAATTGATAAGTTTGTCTCTGACCGTCTGCTAAAGTGTATCGCGACGCGTTGGGAAGAATATTACCCACGCGAGTAACATACCTATTTATAATATTATACAAATAATAGTTTTTAATTTATTTTACAGCATGCATATTATTTTTTAATTTAATATTTTTAATTATGTCAATACTAAATAATATTAATACTACCAATATAAATGAATTAAACAAAGATGTTATGTAAGAAAAATAAATAAAAATGTGTTCAGAATGTTTTTCAATAACACAATATGTATTGATAATTCAATCGATCTATTATACAGCAGATATATTTTTTAAATTTTTTTTATTGATTATGTAATCTACTATAGAAATTAAAATAAACAATGATGTTATGTATAAAAAATAAAATATAAATGAAATATTTATTAATATTTATGACTGGAATTTTTTTACCGCATGCAAGTAACTATAACTGAAAAATTCACGCGAGTGCTTACTTAAAGTTAAGACATTTTTCAATTAATAATTTTACGGTCCTCTGTAAATTGAATTTAATAAATACATACATGATGAGTATTATATTACATTAAAAAAAAAAAAAAAGATTGCATTTAAACGATTGTGCGTTTAATTGGAATGATGTGCAAAACTAAAACGACAAAAATATAATTAATTTTCCGTACTCAATTATGTTGATAATTAGTAAGTTATGTTTTAAAAAAATTTATTTAAATTCTATTATAACAAAAAAAAAAAAAAAAAACTCAACTAAATAATAATTACAATGATTGTTTTAATTTAATTTATCAATTTTGAAACGATAATTTCTTTCTTAAATGCATTAAGCAAAATAAACATTTTAAAGGAATACTAATCATCATCGTTTATTACTGATATTCATTTACTTGGAATTTTATCGTGTTTATGTACAGCTTTCATCAGAAGTTAATTTCCAAATTGGAGAGTATAGGAAAAAGAATCAACTGTTTCCTCACGATAACAAACAATAGTATTATGCAAATGAATGTTTTTCAATTTTATATACAACACAAAAAAAAAAATAGATAGTAGTATACAATTGCCTAAGAAATAAACAATTGCGTACCAGTTCACATCGGAGGTAAGAGACTGCAGTAAATCGAGCATCTAGTTTGTATTGTACTTATAGTTGTAATTTCAAAGTTCCATGTATTGATGAAGCCGTTTCAACATTTTCCAAAATATTTTATTCAAAAACACAATCCGGTCAAAATTAATTTATTTTTCAGTTCAACTCAAAAACTCTTCCGGTAAATCCTACCAGATTTTCTAATTAAACTAGCCTAGTGTCCCATATTTAATTCAAACACCTCAATCTTAGTCATTTTTCAAAGTCAATCTAAGTTCCACAACTATCCTTTGTTAAGCTCTCAAATTACAAATCTGATAAGTGTCGTTTATTTACTGTGCGAACTTCGTGAAAAGTTATTATAAAAGTCATCAAAAAAAATAAATAAATAAATAAATAAAAACTCTTTGTGTTCAGCGACGAAGCTACATTTTCACAACGATCTTTGACCACGAAATAAGACTAATTATCAATCGGATTGAGTGTTTGCACTCTTTGTTCTCGTATCAAAAACATTCCTTATCTACTCACAACTCCAAGTAGTACAACGCTTATTATTTATACACTTATACCATAAGTTCACAACACGTCATGTTTGCCTATCATTCCATACTAGCAGTTCAAGTAGCGTATTATTATTGTGAACAGTTTAAAGTTTGTTCTTGTGATATTAAGTCAAATGCATTCAACGCATACAACACACCGTTAGTTTTCTAAGTAAAAGTCACAGTGCGCTGTCCAATAGGGTTTTTATTTTTACAAATTAGTGGTACATCACGGATACGTAGTAATATTAGATAGCCATCAGTAGAATGTTATTGAAGCTGATAAAATGTCCGTTATGGTTCTATCTAAGAGTTGATTATTTACAATTCATGTTTGTCAAACATTGTACCGTGACACGCTGATGTCCCGTGTGAAAAGTCCAAGTGTGTCGTGAAGAATGTATATTAATTAAATAATACCAAATTTAAATCGATATCTGTTATAACGAAGAGTATAAAATAATATCGTTTAAAACCAATGGATTTAAGAATATCTACTTAATAATATCTAATTGAAACAAAATAGGTATTAACACGCGAGTGTAATATATTGTATTAGATTTTCGTTGGACCTTTACTAAATTTGTTTTACGGTGCGCGGCGAAGTAAAAAATAGTGTTTAACCGTAATACAAACGTCGAGAAACACTGGTTTAAGCCACATGATTTACAATTACCTTGCACTGATAATGAATGGATACGTTTTTTTTTTTTTTATATTAACTACTTTAGTAGGTTTTATGGTTATATTAATTTTTGGACGTTCAACTATAAACCTTTAATATTTTGATAACTCGTGTATTTTTTTTACACACTATATAATATACGGTTAATTTTATGAAAATAATCTTTTATGTAATAAATATATAGATAGTCGTTAAAAATTTAAGTTTAAAAAGTGACGTTTACGTATGAATCGGAAAAAACTGTTCTAGAATTTTTTGGGATAAGTGTACAAGTAAGGTAAAAAAAAGCCAGAAAACCGAGACATAGCATAACTTAGTTGGGATAGGGAGTTGGCTATCCAGTATTTATATACATCTGTAAGACTCCATGTTCCGGAATAGAAATTTGAAATAACTGACAGAAAAAGAGAAATTCACTTACGTGTTTTTAATATTTTTTAATTCTAAATAATAAGTTGGCGACCCCCAGATTGAGAAACACTGATTCATAAGACGATGATGATTTATATTTATTTATATGATTTATATTATTTATATGAAAGTTTAAAATGTCCGTTTGTACGCATACAATTATGTCATATCTCGAAAATTTCAGGAATCGTGCCACCTGTTGCGCTAGAGTTCGGTAAGAAGATTGTGGAAAACGGAAAAGATAAAAGTGCAGATGAATCCGGTGTTGGTGACAGTTGGTTAACGGCACAACGCGGATATCTCAATAAATACATGCGATATACTATCAACCAATGGACTCCCGATGGCACAATGTAACGTAATAAGCGAAAAAGAAAGTAAAAATTAAATTACACGTACGCGGTTTTCATTTTATTCACATTACCCACCAGAGTTATTCCAAAACCCTCGGCATTCCTCGGGTTCTATGGGACCCGGTGTTCGACGACCGCATTGAAAACCTGATCGCGATCGGGCACGTTGTCGTGTACGGGTCGACGATTCCCACCGGTCCGGGTTTTAGTAAAAAAAAAAAAAATAAAAAAAAAATACTCGGTTTGTCTCAGGTGCCGGAGACGGTTTCCACCGGAGGAGAGGGTTGACGGGTTACAATCGTCACCGAAACGTTTCTTTAGTTCAGTAAGACGTACAACCGTTTCAAGATATCATGTGGCATCGTTGAACGTTTTCAACAGACCAAAACGGACACGCATATCATACTTGAACGGCTGATCGACTCGTCGGAAAGGAAAAGTCGGCACTCGTGCGCGGCGGGAGAGGATCGAAGACTCAAACGCCCCACCACCCGTCGTCGCGGGAAAGACCGCGGTGCGAGTCGTCACACTCACCGATGAGCTCCGGGTCCTTGACCAACAGCTGCGGCGTGCGCATGGTGTAGATGCCGCCGAACGCGCGGTCGCCCAGCGCGCGGTACAGGTCGTGCAGCACGTCCATGAAGTGCATGCGGCCGAGCATCGACGGCATCGCGTGGCCGAACAACGGGACCGGCCGCGACGGGCACGGCACGCCGAGCGCGGCCCAGTGGCCGTGGGTCCACGTGGCGTACAGGTACGCGGCGCCCAGCAGCAGCAGCAGCAGCAGCGGCACCAGCGTCAGCAGCTCGTGGACGGCGAACATGTTGCGGCGGCCGTCCGGGGGGTGGGTGGCGAGACGGGGAGAACGTGTAACGGTTTCGGTTGCGCACGTTCGTCTTCGTCGTCGTCGTCGTCGTTGCGTGCGCGCCGATCGTTCGATTGCTTCTCTCGTTTCTCGCGCGCGCCCTCTATTATATATATATATAGAGAGAGGGAGCGAGAGAGAGTGGCGCGTGTGTGCCCGTCGTCACCGTTACCGCGTTTCGCGTGCGCGCGCGGCTTTCGGGACCGCGGGATTTTTGTACTTTCATTGCCGTCGAATGCCCTTCGATTGTTTGAAAAAAAAAAAAAAATTAAATAAATAAATAATAACGATAATCGTATCGGTTTCCTATTACGCGTGACGAATCGCGTAGCATTAATAACGATTATAAATATCATCGTCGTTACGTGTGCGTGCGCGTAATCATGCCTCGGTTCCCATGCCCGCCCCAAGGTCTTTTCGGCGTCGTTCGTTTCCGGGCCCGTGAACCGTTCGCGTGCGCCTGCGCGAACTAGTGATCGGAAAAATCATCCGGATTTTACCGTGCACCCGGATTTCGGATTTGAAAACATTAGATTAGTGTTCTTTTAACGTTCATTCGTAGTAAATACAAAACTATGAAATATTTTTGAAATTTAATGATATTTTTTTTAACAAAAACACATTAAGAGTTGCCTATAAAAATATTTTTAAACAATGAAAATCACGAATTAATAGTACGAAGAAAATTAGTATCGCAATTTACAAGTATCAGAATAATTATCTCTAAAGAAACAAAAAATAATAGTTTTCTATAGTTTATATAAATGATAATAGGCACACAAGACAAAACAAATAATAAATAACAAAAACATTAAGAATTAAAAATTATTTTAAATAAATAAATAATATATAAGTCGGATATCATAAAATACATTTTTATTATTATCAGTCGTATTTCCAAGAATAATGGTACGAGAGACTTTAAAAAAACGACTAAAAAAAGGTGTAATAAAAGTTGTTTGATTAGAATACGGAAATTTGCAATGATAAACTCAGAACTCGGATTTTTAAATCCGGATTTTCTATGTTATATTAATGTATGCCAATGTGTGCCTGAATTTTTACTGAATTTTGTACACAATTAATATTTTGTTAGGTATATATTTTGATTTTTTTTTTCTCGCATACTCATATTTCAATAAAAATAATTACATAGTTTTGTAATTCTTATTTTTAAATTGCAGTAAAATTCCTTCCCCATCCACATGTATAATAAATTACAAAATATGTTGTCCATAATTCCATATACATGTAAAATATTAAACTCCGACACTGTAAATTAAAAAACTATTTGTTTTCGATGTAATAGAATACTTTAAGGTTATTAACGAAAAACTACTTTGTGTACTTAAGAAACATAGTTTTAATATCAGTTTTCTAACTTAGTTAGAAAGCTATTACGTAATTATGACGCATACAGTTTAAAGTATTGAATGAAAAAAAAAAACGTAATTAAACTTACAACATACCTTTTTTTATATAATTTAAATATGCGTGCAGTAAAACAAAATTAACTGTTGCTATTCAAATCGTTTACAATTAAAACTACTCATTTTGTTTGAACAAAAAGTAAAACACACGTAGGTTTATAAAATATGTTTAATTTCATGTCCATCGGTACTATTGTTTTAAACTTAAATTATAAATATATATTTAATTACTTATTATATGTGATAGTACGAGTATAAAAAATGAACAAAAAGGTTGGATTACAAATTTTTATTAATTTTTTGTTATTATATGTTGTTACGTGTTATTGCTTTGTGGCATTTGCTGGAACATTTAAATTTTTTTTTTTAACCATAGATACCAAAAGGTTTGACATTTCCGCTTTCCTGCTCGAAAATTAAATTTAACAAAACCTTAACTTTTAAAAATTGTTAGGTTTGCTACGGTTTCACGTATGGACACAAATTCACCTTTTTGTACTTTGCTGTATTCTATACCATTATTTGAAACTAGTTGAAGTTCTCTGAAACACCAATCTTTTATTGTAACGCCGTTCCGAATGTCTATTATTAACTTGTTTATATTTTGACTATTGAGAAGTCCTCGGTTTATTTTTAGAACACTTAATGCTATTTGATCACCAACCATTAGTTCTTTAAATGGTGTATTGTCCCATGGTACCTCGATATAAATAAGGTTCTCATACCTTGTTAAGTACCTACATTAATTTTCCAAGGTGAAACCCAATGGAACTTTTTTTTTATTAAATATGAATATATAGTACTCACTACTCGTACTATAAACTATAGGGTATATTTAAAATAATACAAAACGTTTAATTTTTATTGTTTGCCCGACTTCAAATACACATTTAAATTACTAGGTATTTAACTAAATGCACAGGCAACGGTAAAACATGTGCAACACTACTAAAGACTTGAATACATACGAATAAGAAAACATTATAATATTAATCCATGGATACTTTAACCGATTTATCACAATCAGATTTTCATAATTTTCTAATCAAAAATTAACTATGTATAAACTTAAAATTAAAAACTCATCGCACTCTTATAAAATCGGAAACATAAATAAATTGTATTTAAAAACAACAAAGTTATTGTATTATCTAAAGATGAATAAAAATATAAAATCGTTGAAACCAAATTTACTTTTGGATTCGAAAATAATTTTTCGAATAAA
This sequence comes from Sipha maydis, assembly GCA_034509805.1. NCBI lineage: Eukaryota > Metazoa > Arthropoda > Insecta > Hemiptera > Aphididae > Sipha > Sipha maydis. The sequence goes on from JASXSY010000504.1 coordinate 169,690, forward strand.
CTACTTACAAATACACTTTTTTAATGGAGAATACGCATGCATCCAAGCAAAAAGTAATTCGAATCGACTGAGTTCGATAGCATTCTGAAATGATACGAAAAAAAGTTCCGTGTAAAAGTTGTTTGGCTCCATAAATCATAGATAATGGCACTCAACGTGGTTAAATGTTTGGTATAAATGTTCGACCCATTTGACGGGGGAAACGATTGAATCGATAAACAATTAAATGAGACGAATGAATAATTTTTAAGGCTCGAAATAATGATTATAAATCAAATATTTAGCATTAAAGCTTATGTATATATATATTGTTAAAATACACTTATTTTTAATCTGGGTCAAAAAGTTTAAATTAATAATTTATTTTTATTTTTATTTTTATTTTTAAAACACTTAAATCATTGATAGGTGCTATATCGATTTATTTCCGTCATTTACAATGAATATAATATTCGTAAATCGGCAGAATCAAATGTCACAAACGAATATACTATCAATAATTCATCTCTTATGTCGTATGATATCATGACTACAATTGAAATTAATTGTAACTCAAAATGTCGGTACTATAAAGACAAATATTTTTCTTATCAAATAAATAACTATGTATTTTTTTCGTAAAACTATACAAAAATAAATTGTACCATAATTTTTACCAAAAACTTTATATTAATCATTATCGAATAATAATTCATAAACCTCAATTGTATATTTAATTTTAAAACATGATTACGATTGATAGTGCACCATGGTCTCTATTTCAAAAAAATAGTAATTTTTAGATATTATTTGAACATATGTATATTTATATAAAACAGGCATTAGAAATAAATAAACCTGCTTATTCGTGGCAGAAAATTGGTGTTTTGATATTTCAAAATATAACGGCACGGTTATCGTATTTGAAAATCTAAAAAGTTTTACCAGTTTATTAGTTAAATGAATGCAGTTTTCAAATGTTAAGTGCTCCTCAAATAAATTGTTCGTCGAGAGACAACATTTATGGATCGCTGACTAAATGATCCGTAACTATAAATTGCCCTTTATTTAAATTTGACAATAGAAAAAGTAAATAAGAAAACACAAGTACGTAGTATAATAATATATAAATATATAAGTGACAAATAGTGTCAAATAAGTGACAATAATAGTGACAAATAAGTGAAATATTGTAAAATCAGTGGGCGAGTAATCGTGTATCTAAATTATCCAATGCTTAATCATGTATAATATTATATTCGAATATAGTAGGTATTGTTATATATTATTCATACATGAGTTACCTGCATCTTAAAATGGTATTCTACTCATTTAGTACATTATAATACATTAATATGCATGAATACAAGATAAATAAAAATGATCATTGAAATGCATTTGTTTTCCAAGTAACTCGATGACTAGATTATTTTAATAGATAAATACATATTTATGTGTACTTTTTTTTTTAGTATTGACCTTTAAGAAAATATTTTGTACTACTTTTTCTATGTCCGTAAAAAAATAAAAATAATTTATTGAGTATATTTTAATATTTTTATTTTTCTACCGGTATCCATATTATTTTTTAACAATTTACTTAATTTACTCGTGATATATTTTGTCATAACGTTTAGTATCGATATTTTGTTAAATACTCTACACCCGAAAAACACTGATTGTTATACACCCGAATAACACCGATTATTCTGCAGCGGAATAACGCCGAATGTTTGGCCCCAGATCTCGAATGACATTAATTTATAAAACGTTCGGTATTTTTTAGGCGTTGAAGTGTTTGGCATTCGGCATTTTCTGATTTAAAAAAATTTTAAGAATATCAGCAGTGCGTCGCAACTTTAAACATGATTCATAAAAATAATATCGTTGTTCGGGGTGCACGGACCGCGTGTGTCGGATCCATTCGTCGTCGTGATGATCATTGCCCACTGGTGCAACGGATTTTTGGTGGAGAGCTTCGTATAAGAGTCAGCGTGCGCTCTTTATAATGTTTGTCTTGCAAACGTTTCCTCCGTTGTTTTTATCGGTACATTTTCGATTCGGTTCAAAAGACGATCGAGTGTACGTTTTGAAACGTCGCAATTTAATATTTACAAATGCAACTGCATGTTGTGACGAATCGTCGTACATCCGTGTCACGATTGGAAGCTGATCAGCAGAATCGCGTTTTAGAATGCAACAAAACAGTTGCACAACAATCACGTTACACCGGTGCCATCAACTAGCGTGTGAGCAATAAACACGTTCCAATGGGTTAGGCAGATTCGCGAAGGGCAGAAAACACGTGAGCGTATTCTGCGGTGAATCGACCCGTCGATGGTAGAATCGTAAACTTCGCCCTGTGTCGTTGAGAAACGCACATTTTTTAGAACAGCTTTCTACAACAAACGAGTTGTTTCCTTCCGTTATCGTGGTCTCGTATTCATTGCAAATTATTAAACATAGATACTCGAATTATTAAATAAATAGTGGAATAATATTGCTTCATTGGACATATATCGTAAAATCACCCGTACAACACATATACGCGTACATATTGCTATTTATTACCCGGTTGCCTATCGAAAAAAAACTATATCCGTACCCGCCGAAACCCGTCGTCCGAAATCCGCAAATACTTTTACACGTGTTTGGACCCAAAATCTGAAACCCGCAAGAAATGTTTGTCCGTTTTTAGACCGACAATACTTTAATTCGGTTCCAATCGTTGCATACATCACAAAATCTAATATGAAATCGATTCACAAAATCTTTCGTTTCTTATCGTTTGTGTAGTAATCCCATAATAGAGTTAATAGAAATATACAATATTACAACACGTTAATATAGCTACATAATTAGCACGATGTACGTGCGAGTAGAATATGCATAGAATGTATTGAATTCCCAGGAATGGAGAGGTTAAAAGGTTAAAATTAAAATAACATAATATGGTTTTCTTTCAATTTCCGCTGAATTATACTTTTTACATTGACGGCAGAACACCACGTAATATTTCTTTATTGAGAAAATTGTGAATAACATCGCGTTATTACCTAACTCGTACAGATACGAGTAGAACACTTAGTTTTAGACAAAAGATAGTCATAGTGCTAGACTGTCTATTCACCTTTGTTAAGACAGTTGTTCGTCGTGGACTTACTAATACCAATAACTTTCAGATAGCAGTTGGCAATTTCTATTTGAACTATTGTTTAAAGTGTTGATAAATTATTATAACTTATAGTTACTTCAAAATTCAAGCGTTATGTTTATTAACTTCCTATATTCTCACGACCACCTGAAGCCAATCAGGAACGAGCTATGTCGTTAAATAATTAATGCGATTAATGCGTATTAATTAATAATTAAATTAAAAAATTAATAGCGATCACTACATTTGAATTGTTAAAAGTTTTGAAAAGAGAAAAAAAAATCGTTTTACGATGAGTGTATTTACATCGTTTTACGTCAAATAATAAATAATTAACTGTTACTCGATGAAATATAAATTTTTGAATACTATTTGAATATCCGAATATTATATTGTAAAGGTGGGGAAAAAATTTCCAAGTCTCCCGTGCTGTAGTTTGACTGTTCTACACCATATCCCCGAACGGAAATACTCAACTGGGTGTCATGTACTTCTAGTAGAGTGGGGGGATAGTCCCAGAGCTACTTACTTTCAAATATGTGAAACGCATTGATAAAGTTCTCAGATAAAAAAAATGTTATACATTACTTGGAAAGTACCTTTTTAGTTAACTTTATCGATCTATATTATGCATATAGTAATGTGCATAAAAGGGATGAAACTCTTAGGTAGGGTCAGATACCACAGTCAAGCCAGATATAGAAACAATCGAATAGTATTGCGCAGTTGGCCCTTTAAAAATGAAACATGTAAAATGATTCTTAATGAAAAACGTTGAGTAGATCAGTTTATATTTGTAAATATGTTTAGCACAAATATGGTAGTAAAATAAATATATCTTGATATTAAGGTTGGATGAATTTTTAGTATTCTAAGTTTTGCAACGAAATAAAAACAGGCTTCTTAAGTTTGGGAAAAATAAAAAATGTTAAGTGCCTATAACATAAACAGCTCTTTTTCTTTTTTTTTTTCGTCCAATTTCAACAACATTCAATTTAGTAACGCTTATAAATCTGTAATATGCATATATTATTAACAAATAATAATACGCATATTCCCGAGTCGTACACGCTGATAAAAATACATAATTATAAAAACTGTATAACACGCATAACCATATATGTATAATGATATTCAATCTGACATTCAATAGTGCTAACACTTCTAAATTATATAAATAACCAACTTCTACATGATAAAACTCATTAGGCTTTTACATAAAATTCTTACTGAAATAGAATAAACCCATGTCAAGAGAGGTCATCACGCCATTTAAGAAAGACGAATATGCTGCCAAAGCATCTACCAGAAATAGCCATGTACAAACTCCATCCAAAGAGGCATTGGAACATGGACCTGACCAGGAGAGTGGACAACCGTCTTCCAGGACCAGCAGAAGAGAGAAGTGTCTAGCTATCAGTACAAGCCCTTCTGAGTTTTGTCTTTGATATTGATAGCGCAATATTTTATAATTTATAACTGTCTATTTTTTTCAGTCGATTACTTTCTTTTATTTAAGTGTTTTACAACGTGTTAAATAGTTAATTGATTTAAAGTCATTTTATTCTATTTCGAAACAACATCATTACGATAGGTACCTGTTTTTATTGAATACCACGTAACAAATCACTTTTGAGATATTTTTTTTCTTTATCAGAAAGAAAATCACATGAGAAATGTTGTATTCAATTTTCAAGCTTTAAGTATCAAAATTGAAAATATTATGAATTTTGTACAATGTAGCGGATTTTCGTGGTTTTTGTCGTTATGATATTTAAACGATCGTAATTTTTATTTGATATTAAGCTAATTTTATTTTTTTAATGAGTAACGAAAAATTTTTATCAAACCAAAATTATTTAATATTGACAGTTTTGAAGAAAAATCTAAAAAAACATAAAAATTTAATTTTCTATAAATTACTCAATTTTTTTTAAAAATTATTTCATCCGTATCAAACGTTGATAAAAACATTCGATTAAAGCTTATGTCTCTTCGATACGATTATTATTTTTCGAATATTGAAGAAAACAAAAATTCAATTTTAAACCGGTATGACATAAATGTTGCCGTATTTTTACAACTTTTCATTCGTTAAATTATCTAGTTAAAAGCACCAACAATCAAAAATTTCCTATGGCTTAAATCTCTTTTGATTGTGATAGTGTAAATAATGAGAACATTTCTGATTGATATCGTGTACACAGACACAAAAATAAAAACACACATCGTTGTAAAATCAATAAATACACATGTCGATCCCTGAACTCTAAAATTAAAACAAAATATATATATATATATATCACTGGTCTTTCCTACATGAATTATCCAGAAAGTTCGAAGTTATAATCACTAGATTAACGACTGACCACATTAAATGAACGTCCAGTTACCTAATGTCTGAAGAGGACGCATCAATAGGCACTGCACGTGTGTTTCCTATCAACATAAAACACATGTTTTCTGAATGCCACGTGTTCAACACGAACAGAAAAAATTCAAAAACCCCCAGTCATTCGCTGCAGCATCTGAAAACGAACAAAATATAAGCGTTAACCTTATACGTTCAAATTGTTACCTTACATCACATACTTTTTTTATTTATATTTAAACCTATTGTAATAACATTAATACCACTAAATTAACTCAATGGCCAATGCTGTCGAGGAGTTACTCTTTTATGAATAAAAAGAAAAAATTAAATAAAATACTTTTCTCGTTTCACTCAGAATCTAAAAACATAATGACCTTCCTTTTGTTTTTAAATTCTACGGGTGCTTAATTCACCATTAAAGGGCACTGTAAGTAATAAATCCAACACCGTAATGATTCTAAAGCAAATATCGTGTTATGCATTAGCAATATTCAATAAATTATAAAGCGGTCAACATGTATTAGATACTTTATATAGTAAAGTAATTAAGTAGGAGACAATAAATATCTTTTACATTTAATTCCCGTAAAAGTGTGTTTTATTTTGCTAGTAATAAATTACTACACATTTAGAAAGTCGAAACACATGATGAATCTCTGGCGTGTATTGTTATTATCTATTGTTGATAAATTACAAGTAAAACAAGATTTCGTTACGCGATTGTATACGAGTACCGTCAAACGAGCCAAATTGATTGAGTAAAAAAAAAAAAAACTAGTAAACGTTCGTAACATTTTTACTCGTTTTCCCGAAACGGTTATAAGTTTAAAAATAAATCTCCAAGTCTTGATTTATTTTCGACCGAAAAGACCTTGTATTAAAAAAAATAATGACTTTTCAATCCTTTTAGATGGAAACTCTACAGGGCAGCCAACTACTAATAAGGATTAAAGTTCTTCGTTTCACACACACACACACATTTATAAGTAGTCGTAACACCAGATTTATTTTTAATTTCGGCCTGTCACGGGACTCGAGTACAAAGACCACGGGCGCGGACTGTTGATAACGGTAACGATCGTTCGGACCGCGTGCGTTATCTTTTAACGACTACGCGCGTACACGAACGCACAGCTTATTTAGCGTAAGAGCAGTGTGTACAATGCACCAAAGCAACTTAGGTTCCAAGGGGCTTCTAAAACCAATATCTAAAATAGAAAATCGTCTGTTACGTTGTTAATATTATTATTATTATTATTATTATTTTTGTTTTGTTTTTAAATTTACCTATTAATTAAGTAACTAAAATTAATTTTTTTTTTTATTAGTTATTTATCACATTAACATGTATTGAATAAATATACAAATGTTATAATGAGCGATTTCTTTTTTTTTTAAGGAGCCTCCAATTGGTATTTGCACTTTAGCCTCCTGAAACTCGGATACGCGCACTGCGGACGTATCAAGTTTTATATTTCGAACAAGTTTCACTTCTTCACGTCATTTAACGAATTATCTATGTCATCATATTGTACGGAGTAACGTAATGTCAAACAATCGACGAGCGGTCGCGTTCGCAGCCGAAACATCATAGGCGCAACTAAGGGGCGCAGGGAGATCTTTAGCAACCCTGATTTTTAAATTTAGATCAATCTATAATAATCACAGTGATAAACGATCAATTTTATTTTGATCAATTTCAGCCATCCCAATATTTTGGGCATCTTGTCGCCCCTACACGTTACATCGCAATGGTATATCAAGTGTATCCGTCGTATCCCATCCCGCACTGTTTTTGAGTACGAGTGTGTAGAGATGTCAATACCGACCAAATATGCAATGTTTAAAATATCAATATCGAAACCTATTGTCATCGATCACAATAAATATAGTGATTTTAGTAACGATCAAAAATGATATTACAGTGCATACTATATAAACTAAATATTGTAGTACATATATTGATAAAAAAAAACCCAAAATCCACGTGGCGGGATATAGGGATGAAAACGATACATCGATAAGTTAAAAATATCAATATACTTGTTACTGATATCGGTAGGTTTAATGTTTTGCGGATTACATGGGAGGATCTTTTAGGGGGAAGACTGGTTGATTGTCCCTTTTACATCTACAATTTATTTTTATCGAATTGTATTATCGCATGATGCTCATTACTACAATTAACAATAATAATAATTTCGTAATTGCAATGAAAACAATTTTTTCTACTACGATATTGAGCAAACGATAAGTTCTTTGAACGCTCATTTTCTATCGAAATTGTCGTAAGACAACTAAGGGGCATAAGGATTGGCCTCGTGATTTCTATCTTTCTTAAATAGGAATGACGAAACCATTCTAAATTGTCTTCGAATTCAGCATCATTTGCAACAAATAACCACCTCATGGCTAGAAAGGACCCTCCCATATGCGAAAAATGTGTAGTAGAGTTCACTGTCAAAAATATAATCATTGATTGTTCCAAGTTCGAAGATTCAAGATCTAAACACTCCATTCCATATCAACTTAGTGAACCACTACGACCAGACATCCAATCAAATATTAATATAGTCAAGTTATTAAAGGACACCAAACTGTACAAACTAATTTAAAATTTGTTTTATACAAAATGTAAATTATTACAAAAAATTAAAAAAATAAATAATGTAATACTATAAATAATGGCCTTGTAGCCGATGTTTCTTTTTATTCAATACAAAAACAAAAAAAAAATAAAATTAAAATTTTAATTACAAAACCTAAAATTGTATATACTTAACATGAATTAAGTTATTTTATATTCCCATACTCAGTTGTCTAGTTTTGTAAATTTTAACCAAATACCACTTTCTGGTACAGTAACCTTTGCATTTTTACTAAATCTTAAAGGAATCACAGTCCTTTCACACGGTTTGACTTCAAATTTGGATAAAATTTCAACCAAAGCCAATTTCATTTCCAACTCGGCAAAACGTTTTCCTGAAAAAATGCAAATAATAATTTACATTATAGTAAAATATAATTCTAATAAAAGTATAAATGTAAACATTGCTGCTAGTTTATATCTGTTTATCTCATTTAAATATTTCAAGACGTGTTATTACCTATACAACTTCGAGGACCATCACCAAATGGTAAATATGTACCTTTTATACGATTTGATTTTTCTTCAGGTGATAATCTTTCTGGATTGAATACTTCAGGATCCGGAAAATATCTAGGATCATAGTGCAACGAGTGGGTGGGAATTATTAACTTTTGACCTTTTTCAATCATTAATGAATCGTCTGGTACATGAAAGGTTTGAGTAGCAATTCTGAACAAAGCAAAAGTTGCAGGATATTTTCGGAGTGTTTCTAAAAATCAAAATTTATACATACTACGTAAGTTTTTATAATCATTTGATACGAAAATATGAAATAATTTCTACAATAACATAATGCGTATGATCACTATTCGAAAACCTTTTTATAACATATATTTCGAAAAACTATTGAAATCGAAAACAAAAATAATAAACGCTAATTGTAAAATAAAATGAAGCAAAACAACAAAATAAAAGAATATTCCAGTTGCTGCGCGTCCGCTGTCGCACACGCACGTTCATCACGTTGCGCTCGCTGTTTCTATCACTTATATAATTAGATAATCATGTTCATGTGTTAGCACGATACAGGTGTAACAGGCGATTATTATCCCCCAACAATTTTTACCGGGGGGGGGGGGGGGAGGGTTGTAATAATCGCCTGAAGTAATAATTGCCTTTAGTAACAGGCGAATATTACCCCCCCCCCCCCAACATTTTTACCAGGAGGGTAATAATCGCCTGATGTAATAATTGCATACAGAAAATGTACACTATGATGTAGTTATAAATGTTAATTATGTAATTTATCATATAACTTATTTTATTATATTTATATTTTAAACAATTTTAAAACAATTGAGTTGATTTCAGAAGTGTTGGTAATAAATAACTTTTTTTTTCTTTAACGCATATTTAATCAAAAATCCTGAATCCTTATAAATATACATATCAAATTTGTTTTAAATCGAATTGTGCTATGAGTATCAAAATATCCTTCCTTGAATCCTTTTCTGACAAAATTAACAACATACATATGGGTGATAAACCTTTTTCTTTCATAGTAAATCATTACATAAGGATTGAATTGTTTTCACATAGCTTAACCCCAAATGAGTGAAAAACCGAATTTTTATAGTTATTCCGATATTTATATTTTCTACCAAGTTAAAACTAGTTCGTTATTAATTATAATTAACTAAAAATTCTGATTTCAAGCCGTTGAGGATATAAAAAGAGCCCTCACAGATGAGGGATTGTCCGTGATAAATGTGTCAAACATTCGCCATCGCCTAAGCAAACAAGCAAACAAGTTCTCTCTCTTTTTTCTGTCACCCTCATAGCAAATTAATTCAACCGGAAAATATACCAACTATCTTCCCTCCTAAATTCCAAAATTGCGGTCGAAAAGCCTCATCAAGCTCGCTTTCCACCGCAATGTAAACAGTATCAACGTTATGGCCACACACACAAGGGTATTGTAACGAACCGCCAAGATGCGTCAAATGTAGTAACAACCATCTTACCAATGCCTGCACCAAACCTTCCAGTACACCACCAAAATGCGCGTTATGTGGTGGTGCACATACCGCGATTTACAAAGGATATTCATCATTAAAAAAAAGTCAATCACCTCTCACAAGAAAGCCCATACGAAGATCACTCCATTCACACCACAAACCGTGCTATCAAAGGACTTGCCTGTCACAAACATGCCTCCGTTCGCCCACACTCAACTCCAAGGAAAATCAAGCGCTAAGACATACGCAAAAATAACTGCAAGCAATTCGAATTATCCAAATTCCTAATCTATTTCAGTTATCTTATCTCACTTCGTTCGAAATTAAATACACTTATTACTCCATTAATTTCGCTGGTATCTACGCTCCTACAAACAATGATTTCCGAGAATATCTTATCTCATTAAATTTATTTTTGCTGTACGTAAATATTACATAATGTACTTTTTCTATATCTTCATATTATGTATAACCTAAAAGTTCGGCTATGTTATATGTCTTCCGATATCAATGACTCGACGTTACAAGACTTAATTGGTGTATATTATTATCTACAATATTATTTCTATCACCAATTTTGTATATATCATGTTCATTTAAACTTATAATTCTCTCACTCAGAACACTCACTCAGTACACTCAGAAATCGTTATTAACAAAATAATCAAATTCCATCCACAAAAATATGAATTAATATTTGAACATTTTTAATTAAAGTCGATCTAATTATATTTAAAATATACATCTGTTAGCGTTTATTTTGGAATGTTCGACGGAGCACTTATCGGACCTATGAGATTATTGATTCGATAACGATCGGGTGTTTCCGCCTAATGTTCTAGAATCGACGATTATTATAAATATGAAGAGCATTAATATATGTGTGTGTCAGAGTGTGACAGTGTGTGTTAGTGTGTTAATGTGCTAGTCCAGTCAGTCGGTACTTTTTGTCGAAAGTGCGTCCCGCCGCGGGGTTTTTTTTTTTGTAAGATTGGAAAGCACTTGAATGAAATAAAGTTATATGTAATTTAATATTATTATTTGTTTAAATTAATTATTTAAAAAATCATCATACACCGCTCGCAATTTTATCTTGCCAACACATCTAATATTATCTAATAATATATATATATATATATATATATATATATATATATCTAATTATATTTAAATTTTATACTCTATAAATGAAACTTTATTTTGTTGAATTTTAAGAGACATCTGACTCATTTCGATTTGCTGATATACGATATATTGACATGTGATACTAATATTTACGGAAAATAGTAGAAACTAAAAATTTTTAAATTTCTTAAGACTTTAAATTTTAAATCTTAAACAATTGAAGGCCTTGAAGGAGTCTCCTCTCCCAACGCCTCAGAATACTTTGCTCATTTCTTTCAAAAAAACAACAGTGATGAGAACTATAGTCCAGAATTTATCACACATAGATCTTTCAACAACATACTACCTGATATAGTATATACCCAAACCAACGCTCAATATAACTTAGATCTGGACATGTCTGAACTGACCTGGACACTTCAATCTTGCACCAGCAAGAGTCCTGGACCCGACAACATACCCTACTCAAAAATTTACCAGAAGTAGGAATCCAAACACTTCTCCTCATATACAATACCATATGGACACAAGGTTTCTTCACCTCTCAATGGCGAAATGCTAATGTTATCCCCATTCCCAAACCAGACAAATCCAAATTTGAAATCGAGAACTATAGACCAATATCGCTAATCAGCACTTTGAGCAAGCTCCTTGAAAAAATTATAAACAAACGTCTAATTTGGATGTTAGAATCCAAGTCCCCCTTAACAAAGAGCAATGTGGTTTCAGACGCTACCACTCAACACTAGATGCATTATCCTGCATAACACCATTGACTCTATGCATAACCAAAGTATACCCCGAAAACAACCTGAAAGGGATAATCCCGAAAACATCATCATTACGATAGGTATCTGTTATTATTGAGTACCACGTAACAATCTACAGCTAACGTGTTTGTTTATAATTAGTTATTTATACATATATCAAAACGACGGTTAATAGAACGATTAAGAATTATCACATGCCTTGCAAAAGCTTACAAATATGTTATATTATGTAGATTGCATATGGACGCAATTTTTGAAGAATACCATCTACATTGGTTTTTGTTATATTTATAGTTCATTAAAAAAAAAAAAATTCTCGATAAGTGAAGAAATGTCTGGTAACACTACTTTTGATCAAAGAAATAAAATTGTAAAACATGAAAAAACATTGTAAAAATTGCATACTGTTAAATTATTTTGAAACTCATAAATTGTACAGGAGATTTATAATATGTATGTTCTCGTACATTCGTCAAATCGTCACAAGTTTGAAAAAAATACCACGTTTAACCTTTGATATTACAAACCACAAAACATTAATTGCAAAATTATATCAAAATTTTGAATTTGCAAATTTTTCATGCACTTATTATAATTTAAATTCAAATTAGCATGGAATAACTACAGCTCGAGAAAATAAATCAACACTCATGTTCATGCGAGCAAGATGTAAATAATATGTAACACATAAAAAAATTCATCCGAGCGTGCAACATAGTACTATAAAACTTAATTATTCGTTTCCTCAATTGATATGTAAATGTTAAACACAATGTTTATCAACGATAATAACTAATAGAACGATAACCTTGAGCCCGCGGTATTTAAATTGCAATCTAAAGAACATCGGCCAACCACAGCGTTGAGTAAAGCAAGTAGAGAGTAAGACGTAAAAAAAAAAATATGAATGAGATAAACAAGTGTGTGTGGGTATTTAATAAATTTGAATACCAAAATGAAAAAAATACAAATAGATGCAGAATAGATTGTAAAAACTGCACGCTATCACAAAGTGTTTTCTTCGTAAACATACACACATAGTATCATTACATTAATGAAGTTGTTCTCAAACTGTGTTCCGCAGAGCCCTAGGACATAAATCGTCAGATTTATATTAAAATCATTATAATTAGTCGAAAAATTACATTTATATAGATGTATATAATTGTATACAAGCAAACACGCAAATTAATTTATTTCCAACTTAATATTTAAGTACTAGTAAACGTAAAAAAAAAAAAGAACCGGATGGGCTTCACTTTGCTGTACACTTGGGGGTGAAGTGCGACTCTTCATAGGATAGGTCATTATAATGGATTTGTTAAATTTGAATTCAATGATAGGTATCATTGTATACGAAAAACGATTCTGAACGGATATGTTTGTCTAGAATATAATACAATGTTATTTATAAATATTGTAATAAGTATATTTTATTTTGAAACGAAAAATGTAGAAAAATCGAAAATTTAAATTGTCTATAAATAAGTCAAAATACTTTGAAAACATAACCATGTATAGAAAACGTCAATATAAAGATTTTGTGAAAATTTCAAAATGTTGCGGTTTTTCGTTTTTGAGTTAGAGCATTTTAAAAAAAACCGATATCATTTGTCAGTCTAGAATATTTTACATAATATTATAATTTACATGTAATTTTAGGTCAATATTCGCTGTTCAAACGCTTATAAAAAAATTGTGCCTATGGATTTTAATAATATTTGAATGACATTAAGAACTACTTCTGTGGAATCTTCTATTAAATTTTCAAATATTTTGTAAGAGCCAAATTTTTTTTATCTTCTTCTTCTTCTCTGGCTTTTTACAGGCCTTTTAGGCCCATTGCCGCAACAACATATTGTCTCCATTCTTCTCTATTTTGTGCCGTTTCTTCAGCATTCCTTACTCCCAGCATCTTTAGGTCTTCTTTTATTCTATCTGCCCATCTCTGTCTAGGACGTCCTCTGGGCCTCTTTGCGTTTGGTTTCCATGTAGTTATTTGTCCGATTAGTCCTTTTGATCTCCATACATGTCCAGCCCAGCCTATTCGTGCGCTTTTCAAGATCCCAGTAATATTGGGTTCGTTATATAATTCCTCTAAATTTTTATTGCTACGTATTTCATATTCTCCTTCATTGTTTTTCTTTGGGCCAAATATCTTTCTCAATATCTTTCTCTCAAATACTTCTAGCTTTTTTTCATCTGCCTTTGTCGTCGCCCAAGTACTACTTGCATACAGAGCTATTGGTCTGACTAGAACTTTATATAATGTTACTTTGGATTTCCTTGATAGTAGTTTTGATTTGAACAATGGTAATAGTCCATAGTAGCACCTGTTTGCTGCGATGAGTCGTCTTTTCACTTCTTCGTGGCTATTAGCATCTTCATTAATATCTGCACCTAAGTATTTAAAATGTCCTACCCTTTCAAATGTGTACTCATTTATTTTCAAGGAATCCGATCTGTGGTTTTGTCTAGATATAATCATGTACTTTGTCTTTGTCTCATTAACTTTTAGGCCAATTTTATTCCCCTCCTTCAGCAATATATCTGTTGTGTTTTTTAGGTCGTCAATTGTTTCGGCTAATAGTACTATATCATCCGCGTAAGCGACTGCTGTTAGATGTTGATTGTCTTTTATTTCTATGCCCTTAGCTTGAGATATAACTGTCCTCATGACTGATTCTAATGCGAATTTTTTTTATCACCGCTTATAAAAATAAAATGTAAAAAAATCGAATATTTTAAATGCCTATAAGTGGCTTGAAAATCAATATTATATTTTGAAAAAAATATGTCATAAAGGAAATGCCAATCTTAACAGCTGGTAAAAACTTCAAAAATATTTACGAAATTGCATAAAATAGCGATATATTCTCAAACGATTTTAAATATTTGTTATAATTCAAAAAGTCTCAGATTTTTTAAATTTCTACCAGCTGTTAAGATTGGTATTTCCTTTATGTCATATTTTTTTCAAAATATTATATTGATTTTTAAGCCACTTATAGGCATTTAAAATATTCGATTTTTTACATTTTTTATAAGCGTTTGAACAGCGAATATTGACATAAAATTACATGTAAATTATAATATAATGTATAATATTCTAGACCGACAAAGATATCGGTTTTTTTTAAAATGCTCTAACTCAAAAACGAAAAACCGCAACAACTTAAAATTTCACCAAATCTTTATTTTGACGTTTTCTATACATGGTTAAGTTTTCAAAGTATTTTGACTTTTTTATAGACAATTTAAATTTTCGTTTTATCTAAATTTTTCGTTTCAAAATAAAATATTCTTATTACAATATTTATAAATAACATTGTATTATATTCTAGACAAACATATCATCTCCGTTCAGAATAGTTTTTCGTATACAATGATACCTATCATTGAATTCAAATTTAACAAATCCATTATAATGACCTATATTATGAAGAGTCGCACTTCACTCCCAAGTGTATAGCAGAGCGAGGCCCATCCGGTTTTTATTTTATATATTTTTTTTTAGATTCTAAACGGAGTGATGGAATCTATTGGTTTTACAATGATGTGTGTTTTTTTTTTTTTTTTATTATTTTTTTATTTTTTTTTTATTTCGTGTCTGACGACAGCTTTTTTGGCAGTAAAAATGCTTCGATTTGCATATGTAGCAACTTTTCAATATTTTTTAAATGCGACGGGAAAAACCCTAAAAAAATAAAGGAAAAACGGGAGTTTTTACGCAAAACCAGTTTTCGACAAAATCAAATTTTTTATTTTGCGTTAACTCAAAAACTAATCGATGTAAATACTTAAAATTTTCACCAAATGTTAAGATAAGCGTTCTCTATACACCGTTAAATTTTCAAAGTATTATGACTTTTATTGAGCTATTTATAGATGATTGAAATTTTCAATTTTTTTAATTTTTTTTTTTTTAAATAACGATAAAATTTTTTTGGCCGGCCAGAAAATCTTGGAAATTTAATACAAGGTTTCTCATTAGTTGTTCCTTAACTGATAAAAAAAAAATCTAAAGTCGTAAGTCACAACTTTTTTTTTATAAGTGTTCAAAGTTCCAATTTATACGAAATATGTAAAAATTGCGAAAATTTGCAAGTTATTTTGTAGATAAAAATTCATAAAATTTTTTCTGTTCATACTTAAGGTTCAAAATTTTAACACTAGGTTATCTATAAGCTACTTTTCAAACATCTTTAAAAAAATTTATAGCGTACTTAGAAGAAAAAATTTTATGACTGTTTGAAATTTAAATATTTACGAAATTGCATAAAATAGCGATTTATTCTCAAACGATTTTTAATATTTGTTATAATTCAAAAAGTATAAGTCGCAGATTTTTAAAATTTCTACCAGCTGTTAAGATTGGTATTTCCTTTATGTCATATTTTTTTCAAAATATAATTTTGATTTTTAAGCCACTTATAGGAATTTAAAATATTCGATTTTTTTACATTTTATTTTTATAATCGGTGATAAAAAAATTTGGCTCTTACAAAATACTTGTAATTTAAATTTTCGATTTTTCTAAATTTTTCGTTTCAAAATAAAATATACTTATTACAATATTTATAAATAACATTGTATTATATTCTAGACAAACATATAATCTCCGTTCAGAATCGTTTTTCGTATACAATGATACCTATCATTGAATTCAAATTTAACAAATCCATTACCTTTAACCTATCCTATGAAGAGTCGCACTTCACCCCCAAGTGTACAGCAGAGCGAAGCCCATCCGGTTCTTTTTTTTATTAAAATACTTTAACTATTGTTAAAATAAAAATACTTGTTAACCATCCGTTCAAGGTTATTTTATGTTTTTAAAAATCAAATTGAGCGATTTGAAATAAATATAAATTGATATTATTAAACAATTCAATGATACCTAATGATAAGTAGGTACTTCATTAAATATTATTTATTTATTTTGACAATTTAAAAGAGATTATTAATTTTTAAGCATTTAATTTTATATCTTAAAAGTCATATTATTATAATAAAGCTAAGTACATAAAAAAAAGCTTGAGATGCTTATTTTAAGAGCGATGGAGGTTGAATCCATTTAAATCGACGTCAAAATATATGTGTATAGAATATAGAATATGATAAATAAAAAAATATTACAATGCTTAGGAGGTTTACGATATGAATAATATATAAGTATAACCATAATGCTCAATTTAAACAAACGACAAATACATATTTACTTTATCGGTTTCCTGTGGAATATTTTTTCCCGATTACTTGTATTTATTTTTCTTCACTAAATTATATAAATAGCTTTGATAGCCTATTATGTACATATTAGTATCAGAATAAATCGAAAATTATTGAATTTATTATTATTAGCTGGTTTCCCGTTTTTTTTTTTTTTTTTTGTCACAATAGCTAGTCACTCATAATTTTTATTGGCTTATATTATTCTACATAGTTTATACATATGAACGATAATATTACATATGATGAACTATATTGTATAGTATCATTCAGTGTAAATTAAATAATTTTATCGATAGCGGTTCGTCTGTTACGACGTAAAAATCGGGAGTACTAATTTTAACCCACTGTGCAGCAACTGTCAAGACGTGAGTTATCCGTGCGCTGTGTACTATAATATATTATATAAAAATTATGTTACAGTGTTTGGGAAATTTAAATTTATAAACACATAGGTACACGTAATATGTATAAATTAACAATTTATTTTATATTCATAATTTAATGTTACATTTAATAATAATATTAATATAATTAACTATCATATTTTATGATGGATGCATATTATTAAAATTTTTGTAGGTAAGTACAATTTTTTCAAACATTTTATTTTTCAATGTAATTTATAAAGAAACAATTATCCTTTTTTGTTTTCAAATTTGCATTATTCTAAAATACATTTTATTATATTTTAGGGTTTCAAAAATAAGTTCTCATCTAAATGTAAGTGAAATTTGTGATGTATTATTTGAAGAAATCACGTCCGATGATAATAGTATAACTTCTTGTGATGATTCTGATGACAATGACAATGACAATGATTTTATCTCGAAATTACATTCATTACAAAATTTTTTTCGAATAAAATAAGAATTCAATAAATATATTATAATAAAAAAAATGTTGATGATATTTGTGTACTATGGTAATATATCATATAAAATTATACACTTCATGCATGGTGGGACATACGTCATCCCACCTACAATTACTTCCTAAAAAAAAATTTAGGAAATTTTTAAAAAAAATTTTTAACACCAAAGTCTTATTATTTACTAGAACAATAATTTATTTTACTATTTAAATTTATTATTAATTATGATTTTTCCAAAAAAATTATTCTGTGCAATATATGTCAAAATAATTATAAAACACCGTGCATGAAAAAGTTAACCATTTTAGGATTAACAAATTTATTCTGTTGTAAACCCACACCGAATTTTTCAGTGTGGTGTTCTCTAAGGTTTTTATATACTTTATTAATCGCTTCCGGTGCTCCTCAATTGACTGGCCTTATAAAACCACAAATTACCGTAACCAAACTGTATAATATAGGATAAGTTAAGCTTATAAGTTATAAAATGTTTTCCAAATGTATTAGATTTTTAAAACTATTGTGCAACCAATTAAAATTTAAGCCCATTCAAATATTTTTAAAACCATTATCAACACAATTCCTGAATATTAATTTTTATGAACTGTACATGAATTTTCACTGAACTGTTATACTATAGTATACATTCTAGATTTATATATTGAATAAAATGTAGGAATATTAATATATTGACCAGGATTTCGTAATAAATTTACATTTATTTTTTTATTTTTAAATATTACAATTTTCAATTATTTTACACCGAAGTTGTACTAATTATAAAAATAGTTACAAGTAAAAAACTTCACTAAAAATCAAATATTGTAAATTAATAATTAATATTCTTCTCGAACGATTAATAAAATTAAAATTTTGATTATGAAACCTATAAATGTATATATATATATATAACATGAATTAAGTTGTTTTTTATTCCAATAAACTCAGTTATCTAGTTTTATAAATTTTAACCAAATACCACTTGCTGGTACAGCAATCATTGCATTTTTACTATAACTTTTAGGAATCACAGTCCTTTCACACGGTTTGACTTCAAATTTGGATAAAATTTCAACCAAAGCCAATTTCATTTCCAATTCCGCAAAACGTTTTCCTGAAAAAATGCAAATAATAATTTACATTATAATAAAATATAATTCTAATAAAAGTGTAAATGTATACATTGCAGCTAGTTATATCTGTTTATCTCATTTAAATATTTCAAGACGTGTTATTACCTATACAAATACGAGGACCATCACCAAATGGTAAATATGTGCCTTTTATACGATTTGCTTTTTCTTCAGGTGAAAATCTTTCTGGATTAAATACTTCAGGATCCGGATAATATCTAGGATCATAATGCAACGAGTGAATGGGAATTATTAACTTTTGACCTTTTTCAATAATAAATGAATCGTCTGGTACATGGTAGTTTTGAGTAGCAATTCTGAACAAAGCTAAAGTTACAGGATATTTCCGGAGTGTTTCTAAAAATCAAAATGTATACATATTACATAAGTTTTAATAAATATTTGATACAAAAATATCAAATAATTTCTACAGTAACATAATGCGTATGATTACTATTCGAAAACCTTTTTATAATATTATATATTTCGAAAATCTATTGAAATCGGTAGCAAAAATAATAAACGCTAATTGTAAAATAAAATTAAGCAAAACAATGAAATAAATGAATATTTCTGTAAAATGATTTACGAAATAATTAATAGTACATTCAGTGGCGTATTTATATGCAGACGGTAATAATTACCAACTGGTAACAAATAATAATTATTAATGATAACAAAGTGCTTGTTCAAAAATTCGAGCGTAAATCGTCGACAGTGTGGAGGTTAGCCTATCTATAGCTGTGGTGGAGGTCAACAGCAACACACACCACGGCTTAAGATAATACAGATATAGATAATAGTATTGAGTGGAGTGGAGTGGAGTGACAAGAGGAGATAGAATAAGGAATGAATACGTGAAAGGTAGTGTTGGTGTAGCGCCAATTGTGGACAAGATGGGAGAAAATAGGCTGAGATGGTTTGGGCATGTGATGAGGCGAGAGGAAACGAATGCAGTAAGAGTGGTTATGAAGATGGTCGTTGAAGGGAAAAGAGGAAGAGGAAGACCAAAAAAGAGATGGTTGGAGACTTTGGAGAATGACACGAGGGCTGTCGGTGTGTGCAGAGGAGATGTGACTGACCAAGTAAAGTGGAGGTGTAGGACAAGAGTGGCCGACCCCAAATAGTTGTGAGGAAGGCGAAGTAGAAGAAGAAGAAGAGATAATAGTATTATCTATAAACCTTGACACAGCTGACGACAGACCCTCTTATCACAATTAATAATCTAAGACCGTAGTTTATCAAATATAAATTATTTATCTATTATCAATTATCATTTTGACCACAAGGCACCATATAGCATGTTATATATCTATGCGAGGCACGGACTAAGATTTGTATTTTTATAAAGATTTATAAAAAAAACTATCATAATAATAATTTTTTTCAATAATTGTATTTTGTAATTTGATTGTTTTTTAAAAAAATTAGTACTACAGAATATAAAAATTTGTACTAATTAATAGATTTTGAACTGGGGAGACTAAGTCCCCCTAAGCCCCTCCCCCCTATTTGCGCCAATGCCTCTGATTACATAAACATATAATATTGTAATCAGAGTAGTATTATTTGTTATTGGAAATGTTAATAACTTTAACATAATATTATTTAAAAATTCTTAAATAAGTTATTCAGGTTCCTACTTTTGTATTAATTTCTATTTTCATTTTTATATCATTAATATTGGTTTTAAGTAAAAATAATTTGTGAAATTCTCGTATTGAAAAGTGAACAAAATAAAAATAAACTTCATAATATAAAGATACTCATTAAATCACAGTTAATGACGTTTCATTTATCTCGTTTGAATTTTTTATTATTTTAAATAAAATAAAATTGCTATAAACTATTTTTACGTGTCAATATTTAAATATTAAATCAACTGAGTGAGCGATTAGTTATTACTTTTATCACACTATAGTCCTCCCGTCCACAAAAATATGAACAAATATTTTAAAATTTTTAATTAAAGTGGATTTAATTTAAATAATTATATTTAAATTTTATACTAACATGAAATATTATATTCAATAAATGAAACTTTATTTTGTTGAGTTTTAAGAGACATCTGACTCATTTCGATTTGCTGATATACGATATATTGACATGTGATACTAATATTTACGGAAAATAGTAGAAACTAAAAATTTTTAAATTTCTTAAGATTATAAGTTTTAAATCTTATACAGTTAAAGGCCTTTAAATTTCAAATAATAGTACACGAAATAAAATTAAAAAGGTCAAAACAATTTTTTATTTTTAATTCGAACTCTTAACAGAATATCACAAAGACTTTTTAACGGAAAACATCACGTTCTAAAGGTAGCCAAAGTACAGTCAGAATAAGAATTGCAAGTGAAAATAAAATCAAATAAATTACACATGTTAGATATTACCTGCTATAACCATGTCCAAGTAAGTGAGATCTACCAAGAAATCGTTGTTGATCACACCGTTGTTTTTGGACAGCTTCGACATGAATTCTTCGCGTACCCTGTCCTGTATATTCATCTTCAGCGCCAACTCGTACAGACAAAAAGCCAGAGTGTTGGACACGGTCTCAAATCCGGCGGCGAACATGACAAACGCGTTGGCCACGATTTGTGTTTCCGAGAATTTTTCTAGAACAAAAAAAAAAACACGATGCACACACCACAGTCATCCACCCGACCCGTTGCCGCCAAGAACGTAGCCAGAAGTATTCTAATTGGGGGAGGGGAGGTCAACAGTTTTTAGGTCCTTGTATAATTTACCATAATTATTATTCACGAGAAACTCGTTAAGCCTGTAGAAATCCCTGTTCGAAAACTAGGTCTTATTGAACATTATGTCTACTATGAACAGACCAAACGTTTAACTTAAAGACAATGTTTCTACGAACATCAAATTTAATAAAATAATAATATATCTGTAAACGAGTTACAAAAATGGATGAATTGATATAAATTTATGAAGCATATTTGAACGTGTTATTCGATTATCTGTATTCGTTAATGCAAACGTTGACCATTTCGCTTTTGCTGCGCCAAGTTTTCAGTGCATAAAATAACGGTCGTTAACGATTTGATCGATTCGCATTAATCATGATTCGCATACGCGTCGTTTGGTGTAGGAGGGATCGAGGGCCACCGTTGACTAGTGTTTCGCGCCTACCGTTCGGCGGCAGGTCCGCGTTCAGCACCAGGTCCTTTCTAGCCTCCATGAGAAGGTTGACGAAATCGTTGCGGACCACGTTGTTCTTCTCGCGGTACTCGATCGTCTCGCGGAACGCGGAATGGAAGAACTTGACCGCGTCCGGCGGGAACTCGGGGATCTTGGTGAACTTCAGCAGCGTGGGACTGATTTGCAGGCACAGCTCGCGTAACGAGAACCACAGCGACGGCCGGAACAGCGTCTTGCCGTACTTGCGGAACGCGGACTGGTCGTCAGCGACCGCGTTCAGCTGCAGCCCGAACGCGCACGTGCCGATCACGTCGGTCGCGAACTTGCCCAACACGTCGCGCACCTCTATCTCGGCGCCGCCGTCCTGCACGGTGCGGTGCACGTTCCGCATCAGCACGTCGCCGCACCGCTGGATCTGGTCGTACATCTGCTTCAGCCTGCCGGACGTGAACGCCGGGCTCAGCTTGTTGCGTATCGTCTTCCACCGGGGGTTGTCCATGAAGAACAGGTTCTCGGACAGCGGGCTGACCGCGAAGTCCGAGTACACGCCGCGGTCGCTGAACGACGCGAAGTCGCGGATCAGCACGCAGTTGATCAGCTCCGGGTCGCGTAGCAGCAGGTACGGCGTGCGCATCTGATACATACCGCCGTACTTGTGGCCGGCCAGCTGGTAGTACGCGTCGCGGTAGAAGTCGATCGTGTGCGTGTAGCCCGCGGCCACGGACAGGAAGTTGCCGAACAACGGGATCACGGGCCGCATGAACGGCACGCCGAGCCGGCGCCACTTGTCGTGCGTGGCCGTGCAATAGCGGTACGCGGCCGCGGCTGCGACCGCGGCCAGCAGCAGGCACGTAGCGGCGCAGCCCGTCCACGGCCAGCCGCCGTCCGAGGAACCGAACGGATACATGTCGCGCGTGAACGTCGAGCCGGTGGAGCACACTTCGGTCGCGGTTGAGACGACCGGTCGTGCGACTTTGCGGGGGCGTTCCGCTCGCCGCGCGTTTTATACGCGCCAACTGCCGCCGTCGTTCCTGTGCGGGGCTCGCGCGTGTGCGCCGGTGACGTGGGCAACAGCCGGCGGCGATCTCGACAGTCGGTTGCGGTCGGCTGTCGCCCGACTCCTATCGGTTTTCGTTCTCGCGTTTCGATGGAAAACGTGTGTACGATCATTTTCCTTTTCGAATCGGTCGGTTTTTCTTATTAAACGCCCCCGAACGCCAGTGTTGGTAACTATTATGATCATTTTTTTTTTTCACTACGCAACGCGTCGCATTGGACCTCGAAATCGATTCCAAAAGCTCGGTCTCGCACAGTGTCAGCGAGAACTTCGCAGTTCTTCGATCTTTTCGCCTAGGCTTGTTCAGCAACCGTGGACATAGCCGAATCTCGATCATCAAAGTTGACAAACCGTTCTGGGACCACATCTATAGCAACAAACATAGCTTTTGTTTCAGTCAGCGTGTGTGTGTAGTAAAATTGACCAAGTTTTTTCCTTGCATATTCACTGTGTGTTTGAAACGGGACCGCAGACATTTTCCCAATTAACGGGGTTTCCGTCTTACCAAAGTTCCGTCTTTTCGACGTCTTACTGTACATCGATCCACCACATTTCCTCTCACACACTTAAATAATCTTTACATACGCCCTTGGTTCACGGTAATCGTTTTGTTGTTGTCGTCGTTCCACCGTTAACCGCGGTGCAAATATGGAATGTTCTTATCGCAACACGTTCGCCGGGGCGACCGGAGTCCGATGATAATTATTCTGATCGGTTATTGTTGCACGTGTAACGTTACATATATTTTTCTCCATACGTGCACGGGCGTATTGTAAATATTATTGTAGATCGTATATTCGATAATGAATCTTCAAAAAATGATAATAATAAGCTGTTGATCGTTAAAAATAAAATATCCATATATAGCTGCACGGAATAAATAATGTTCCAATGGTAGGCTTGGGGGTAACCATATAATATAATTCGAAGTATTTCCTCGTAAATAGTCGGTTACAAGTAAATTGTTATATTTTATCTCGGCAGTCGCACATCGCACCGTTGGACGTGCAAACAAATTTTCAATTTTACGATTTTATTTTGACAATTAAAATATTTATTGCTCTTACGTAGTACACTGATATCCTAGCCGTTAATACGCTACTGACTGTAATTAATAGCATGGTGAATATAATTTTCTTAAGGGCGGCATATTTTAATTTGCCCCGGAGTGACAACATAGCTCAACGTGGCACTGCTCGTACTTAATACATTATTTCTAATGGGAAATCTGAAGTACCAATTACTTATGCACACATTTGACTATATTTCATCGTTTTCAATATTTATTGCATTTCAGGACTGTGTTTGTAGATCGATCAAGACAAAACTAACTACTCTGCTTTTAATAATAAGTATGGCGTGGATTATTATGTAATAAAAGAATCAAAACATGAAAATATTTATGTTCTTGTTTTTGCTAAAATATGTATTTAGAAAGGTGAAATATTTAACAAATAAATCACTAATAATACACTAATAATAATAACACAATAATAACACACTAATTTTTAACTACTAATTAATAACTTTTCATCTAATCATTTTTATTATAACCTTCTTCATAACAATTTGATTCAACGTACATTTGAAGATTTTCAAAATTGAATATACGGCGGTTAGATTTCAAAATCGACTTGGAACGGCTGAAAGTGCATTCAACGTCGATCGAGGTTAATGTGGCGTATTTCAAACGACATATTTTATATGGTTATTTGACGTATTTTCATTTTTATTCCTAAGAATAGCTCTAATAGTTTTAATTTTTGTAAGCCGTACGTACGGAGTCCGTAGTTCAATTTATTTTTTATTATTACTCTGAATTCTTGAATTTAATTTGTTTTCTTGATTTTCCACCATCTTAAGACTTTCAACTATTGTTAGATTTAATTTTTCTATTATTTTATTACTTTAACCCAGGCACCAATAACCCACAGCCCTGAGAACTATTTTCTGTGACCCTCCAATTATATTTCATGGTGTTTAAAATTTTAATTTTATGTTTTAAATTATAATAAATTAAATCAAATAATTATTATTTATTATTAATTATTATTAGAATGAAATAAGGTATGAGAGAGAACGTAATCTAGGTCGTAATCTAGTCTAGTATAATACTTATATTTCCATGTAAAATAATTAAATATAATAGGAATAAAATTATTAGTTTTACAATATCGTTATCATATGTACACATATGTTATTATGCGACTCTTGATGAAAAATTGAAAAAGAAATATGGCGCATATAGTTAAAGCAATTTCTTACATTTAAATTTTAATGATAAACGGTAGATTAATGAATTTATAGTACTTTGGTAATCAGAGCACGGTACGACCTGTTACGACGGCTATTGATACCAACGTTATACAATATTAAATTATATTAAACAATATTTATTTAATGATATTTAATATAGGTATCCGAAAAAAAAAAAAAAATTTAAACATGAAACATTGAACAATGCATACATTAAGTTTCCTCGAGTGTTTATTAATTTAACCTTGTATCCATGCTTAAACCGATAAAAGTAATACACAGTTAGATAACTCTCACTTAGTATATTTATAATTAAATTATATAGTTTATAAGAAAATTCAAATACATAATTTAAAAATATTATTGGAAGTTTTTTTTTACAAAAGTTGCTTCATGGAAGGCGGTTTACGATAATAACGTACAAATGTATAAGAAGGTCATTGTGGTGGTCCATTTATTACGTTGACGGGCGTATTACAAAAGTTATATGTTCGAAATCCTCTATAACTCAAAATATGGTTTTCTCTCTTTTCTCGTGTTAGAATCTTCTTGACTCTGTTGTATTATCATAAATTATCCCATAACGTAATGTTAATTTTTGTCGAAAATAATCATAATATTAAGGGCGGACTGACTTGTGTGGCGATGCGGTGATCGCCGACTGAGCCCTTTGATAATTGGGGCCTGTTGCGCCGTTACCGATCCTACAATGATCGGCGGTTGTCGGCAACGACTAGCGTGTTGTTGCAAACACTAATGGAATGGGTTACTCAATTATATAATAAAACAAGCAAACCTTCAAATAAAATAAATTCCCGGTGCTATGACACCGATCGAAATATATATTAAATAAACAAACCTCTTCTTCTTCTTCTTCTTCTTCTACTTCGCCTTCCTCCCAACTATTTGGGGTCGGCCACCCTTGTCCTACACCTCCACTTTACTCGGTCAATCACATCTCCTCTGCACACACCGACAGCCCTCATGTCATTCTCCAAAGTCTCCAACCATCTCTTTTTTGGTCTTCCTCTTCCTCTTTTCCCTTCAACGTCCATCTTCATAACCACTCTTACTGCATTCGTTTCCTCTCGCCTCATCACATGCCCAAACCATCTCAGCCTATTTTCTCTCATCTTGTCCACAATTGGCGCTACACCAACACTACCTCTCACGTATTCATTCCTTATTCTATCTTCTCTTGTCACTCCACTCAACCATCTAAGCATTCTCATTTCCGCGACACTCATACTTTGTTCTATTTTCCTGTTAACCGCCCAACACTCTGAACCATACAGCATAGTTGGTCTCACTACACTTTTATAAAATTTACCTTTCAGCCTAATTGGAATTCTCTTATCGCATAACACGCCCGATGCTTCTCTCCATTTCATCCACCCGCACTTAATCCTATGTTTTACATCAATGTCAAAGCCCCCGTCCTTTTGAACAAAAGATCCTAAGTATTTAAAGCTCTCAACTTCACCTATCACATCACCATCTATTGTCAGTTGTCTCCTCATTCCTTCAACTTCTTGGTCTCTTTGTCCAAAATCATACTCAATATACTCAGTTTTATTTCTACTAATTCTCAATCCCTTTTCTTCGAGGGCTAACCTCCACTCATTTAACCTATTATTGACAACTTCTAGGTTTTCTCCTATCAGAACTATATCATCCGCAAACATCATACACCATGGTATCTCACCCTGTATCTCCTTTGAAACCTCATCCATTACCACTGAGAGCAGGTAGGGGCTTAGAGCTGACCCCTGGTGCACACCTACTCCTATACTGAAACCTTCTGATACTCCACACCGACTCTTGACACTAGTACTCGACCCTTCATACATATGCTGGATCAAATTAACATACATTTTTGGGACATTTTTCCTCATTAATGCCCACCTTAAAACTTCCCTTGGCACCCTGTCATACGCCTTTTCTAAATCTATAAACACCATGCATAGTTTTTTATTCTTTTCCCTGTACTTCTCTACTAATTGCCTAACACAAAATAATGGCTCCATTGTCGATTTTCCTGGCATAAAACCAAACTGGTTTCCTGATATCGAGGTCTCACTTCTTATCCTCTTCTCTATAATCTTTTCCCAGATCTTCATACTATGACTCATGAGCTTTATTCCTCTATAGTTCCCACATTCTTGTATGTCTCCTTTTCCTTTAAATATTGGTACAATAAAACTCTTTCTCCAATCTTCTGGCATTTTTCCCTCTATCAGTATCTTATTAAAAAGATTTTTCAACCACCCAATGCTTACATCTCCTAACATTTTCCACACCTCTACAGGTACTCCATCTGGTCCTACCGCTTTTTTCTTTTTCATCGCCTTCACCGCATCTCTCACTTCCTCCTCGCCCACTAGACCAATCAATCCTTCATTCCATGACATACTCTCTAAAACTTCTTTTGGATATTCCTCGTTCAGTAATTTCTCAAAATATTCTTTCCATCTTTTTTTCACATCCTCATCATTTGTTAAAACTCTCTTATCCTCATTTTTTATACACCAAACATCTTGGAAATCCTTGGATCGCTTTTCTCTGACCTTCGCCAGTCTATAAATTTCTTTTTCTCCTTCCTGTGTTCCTAGCCGCTCATATAACTCATCATACCTATTAAGCTTTGCTTTGCTTACAGCACTTTTCACTATTTTACATACATTTTTATACTCTATCCAATCTTCCCTCTTCCTACTTTTCTGCCATACCTTAAATTGCTTTTTCTTACTCACTACTACTCTCTGAATCTCCTCATCCCACCACCACGTTTCCTTGTCTTCTGGTAAACTACTTTTGGTTTCACCAACAACCTCTTTTGCTATGTTCTTAACACAAGTGACCATCCTTCTCCAAACCTCATTTATATCTCCCTCAACATTCCACACAGCTTTTTCTTTTAATTTCTTTATAAACTCCTTCTCTTTGTTTCCTATTAATTTCCACCACCTAATTCTGATCTCCTTCCCTGTATTCCTTCTTTTGTTCATCTTTTTTCCACTACACCATACTTCCATTATCATCAACCTATGTTGTATTATTACACACTCTCCAGGAATTACTTTACAATCCTTTACTCTTTTTATATTGTCTCTCCTCCACATAAAATAATCAATCTGCGACCTATTTCTTCCACTCTTGTATGTTATATAATGCTCTTCTCTTTTCCTAAAATATGTATTGATTACTGCAAGCTCATACGATTCTGCAAAATCCAAAACTTTTTCTCCAGCCTCATTCCTTTCGCCAAAACCATACCCTCCATGCACTCTTTCATACCCTACCCTCTTACTCCCTACGTGACCATTCATATCACCACCAATCACAGCATCCTCATTTCCTGGTATTCCTTGCATCACCTCATCCATCTCTCGCCAAAACTCTTCCTTTTCACTTTCTTCACATCCTATTTGCGGTGCATACGCACTTATTACGTTTAATACTTTCTCCTCGAATACCAATTTTACCATAATAATTCTATCACTTTTCCTTCCTACGTCGACTACCTTAATTTTCATCTCATCATCCAATATTACTCCAACGCCATTCCTAGTACTAGTCCTACCTGAATATATTACCTTATAGCCCTCTCCTATTTCTTTTGCTTTCTCTCCTTTCCATTTAGTTTCCTGTACACAACAAATATTAACTTTCCTTCTCTTCAATACTTCTGCTAATTCTCTACTTCTGCCTGTCAACGTTCCAACATTCCACGTGCCTATTCTCACTTTAAATCTATCCCTCATACCTAGACTCAGATTTAACCCGGGGCGCAATGGTGATGTCCCAACTCCGTTGACATTACCCGTGTTGGGTAGACCTGCACACATAACTGGTGGAACAGCTACCACACTGGCTGTCCGGGTGGTATCACACACTTCAACATCCAGGTCTCCTCCTCCTCTAAATATAATATTTCCTCTCACTTGTTGTCCCCGCGCACATCCGAGATGGGACAAACCGCCTAAGTATCGATAAGGACTCCTCATTCTATTTGACATAATTTTACACCGGCTGTCGACCTGACGCAACCACATTAGTCGCCCCTTACGACTGGCTGTGGAAACCGTGGAAATATTCTGACACCCCTTTCCACAGGGGATTATAAAAATTTTCGATAATAAATGAAAACCTGTTGAATGTCTGTTAACAACGCGGATTAAAATCGTATTTGTTTATTTTTGGTCTTAGAAAAAAGAAAAAAAAAAAAAAAAAAAATCGAAAGTATCAAACTGCTAGCAACGCGGGTTGCTAACGAGTTTGTTGATTATCGTTTATAAATGGATTTTTTTGTTAAACATTTTATTTTCTTGATGTTAAAACCGCCCCCGGGGGTGCGTGTTTAAGTCTAAAGAGTTGATTTCGGTATCAAAAGAAAGGGAGCAAACGTGGGTATGCTCCCTGTAAGTTTCGAGGGTATATGACCGTCCAGAAAAGATTGATAGCCCCACCCGTTCTGTCGATAAGGTAAATTATACTTCTGACCTGTTTTATCCCTTGTATCCGCTGTAAGTTCTCACCCCTTGGTCCGACTTCGACGAAAATGGTATGGGTGCACGAAGCTTCCTAAGACGAATCCACCTTAAATAAACAAACCTAATAACTTAAATAATAATAATAATAATAATAATAATAATAATAATAATAATTACAACTAAGAACAAAAAAAGACGACCTGGTCCGCAGTAATCGGCACGGCGATTTGTGGAGTCCTCCGCTCTGGATTTGTGGCACGATGATTAAAGATGGCCAGACGAATCGCACACACCGAGGCCTACACACAAGAAGAGGGCGGTGTGTCGGCACAAAAAAAAGGCTACGCAGTAACGGTGGGCGGACAGAGAGTTGCGTCAGGCCCAACCGCTGGAAAAAGACAGGCAAGGTCGGCGGCAGCGCAGCACGACTTCCTCGTGGAACGCGAAAACTTGTTCCCGATGTAGGAGAGGAGGAGTGTTCGGGGAACGTCGATAGCACGACGTGGACGACACGATAGCCCAGCCGAAGTTCGACGTGGCGCGAATTTGTTCCGTGTTCGAACAGGGCCACTGGTTTTAATTTGGGCCGATATCTAACTTAAACATTTTAAGGATCGTAAATTGTAAATTGTAATCTTTACAGACTAAGGAGTTCACAATATTATTACCTACCTAGTACCTACTGATTGAATATAGAAGGTGCCACAAATTTATAAATAACTTGGAAAGTCAGACTGCAGTGTGGCGTGCCACGTGTGCCTGTCTTGACTCTTGAGTATAAACATTAAACACCGAATTCCCCCGTTCTCGTGCCCCGTTCACAAACGCATATAAAAATATCCCACTTTACTACATTTAAACATTTTATACATAATAACTGGGAAATTAAGTCATTTGAATTCAAGATATCGATTTGGCTAGCTGGTTGTCGGGTAGTGTTGATTGCTGAATTATTTTACTGGTATGTAGTATGTACTATGTACATTTAAAATACAATTTCGATAGTATTGATGGTAAGATTTTTAGAGCGTGGATTTTTATTTCATTAATTAAAATATAATACATCATAATAAATACTTATATAAACTATGGACATTTCAACCTTGTTGACAACTTTTATTTTATCTTATGAGTTTTGTCATGAAGTTACATACAATGTAGCCAAATAAGTCATAACTTAACTTGTATTTTATTGAACAAGATATATTTTATCAATACTTCATATTTTATAAATTATATGTGTAATTATTGTTTTTTTAAATATATTTTATTGGATGTATGTTATTTAACCATTGTATTTAATATTTTGATACTGGTGAAGAAAATAATGATTTCGTAATATTTATTTTAGGAAAGTCCATATTTATACAAACTTTACTAAGTGTCTATAGTTTTATCTTATCTACCTACTAATGAAATTGATAAAATTAGTTTTTTTGGTTCATTTCAACGTTGTCACGCGTAATAAAATAACGGTAAGCCAATTACCGTCCAATACTCAAGTTTTAAGAACTTTGTTTTTCAATTTGCGTATAGTAAAGTTTAAGAGGACACCACACCTGCGAAAAACACGGTACGAAAACGTGTTCGCTGCGTTTCAATAATACAGCTTTTTGAGTGACTTTAGAGCCAAAAACCTTTGTTAAAAGTTGTAGAGAACGACATTTTGAAGACAATGACATAGCATTTTTTTGAAGTCGTACTTAGAAAAAAAGTTACAGGTATTTAAAAAATGTAAAATTTTTTTTTCTTATATTGCTCATTGTTAACTAAATATTGAATATATCAATAAACGCCGTTATCAAAAATTTTAATGAGACAGTTTTTAAAGGTGACATGATCTATAATTAAGCTGCAATACATTTTTATTTTAAACGCAATACTTTTTTAGTTATTTACAAAAAACGATAAAACTACCCATTCTGGTCAAATTTTAACCCTCTTGAGGAACGTGAAGAGGGTGAACCATGATAGCCAAATTAAACTAAATTATTACATTTATGGTATTAAACAAAATGGGAGGGTAAAATTTCAAAAAATTGAATGTCCAAAAATAAGGACCACCCTAATAAACGGATATGTCATTGTCTCAAACATGTTGTTTTCTACAAGTTTTATCAAAGGTTTTTTGCTCTCTGATTGCTCAGAATGCTGTGTTTTTGGATCTAAAAAACTAAGTTCTTACGCAAAAAGGATTTCAACTACAGCCGTCACGTGCCGTTATAACGGCAGCATTTGTCCCCTCATCGTTACGCTGGTGGTTCAAAACCGGTCTGTTATTGTTGTTTCGTACGCTTATCTTTCATATTATTACATTTTATGTTTATACTCGTATATCGGATTATTTTTGTAAAATGATGATCGTCGATCGATAGACCTCTTTCACATGGACGCGTTTCATACACACATGTACCTACCATAGCGCGTTTTCGATTATATACACTACTATACAAGGCCGCCCGCAGAAATTTTTCTCGGGGGGGGGGGCGAAAAAACACTACACTTATCATAAATTCTGTTTTTTATTAAATTACAATAAATAAGGGTATAATATTATTTTGTATTAAATGTATGTAATAAAAAGAACCAGATGGGCCTCGCTCTGCTGTACACTTGGGGGTGAAGTGCGACTCTTCATAGGATAGGTCATTATAATGGATTTGTTAAATTTGAATTCAATGATAGGTATCATTGTATACGAAAAACGATTCTGAACGGAGATGGTATGTTTGTCTAGAATATAATACAATGTTATTTATAAATATTGTAATAAGTATATTTTATTTTGAAACGAAAAATGTAGAAAAATCGAAAATTTAAATTGTCTATAAATAAATCAAAATATGTCAAAATACTTTGAAAACTTAACCATGTATAGAAAACGTCAATATAAAGATTTGGTGAATAGTTCAAGTTGTTGCGATTTTTGGTTTTTGAGTTAGAGCATTTTAAAAAAACCGTTATCATTTGTCAGTCTAGAATATTATACATTATATTATATTTTACGTGTAATTCTATGTCAATATTCGCTGTTCAAACGCTTATAAAAAATAAATTGTGCTTATGGATTTTAATAATTTTTGAATGACACTAAGAACTACTTCTGTGGAATCTTCTATTAAATTTTCAAGTATTTTGTACGAGCCAAATTTTTTTTATCACCGATTATAAAGATAAAATGTAAAAAAATCGAATAATTTAAATGCCTATAAGTGGCTTAAAAATAAGTATAATATTTTGAAAAAAAAAATGTCATAAAGAAAATACCAATCTTAACAGCTGGTAGAAATTTCAAAAATCTGTGACTTATACTTTTTGAATTATAACAAATATTAAAAATCGTTTGAGAATCTATTTTATGCAATTTCGTAAATATTTAAATAAAATATCATAAGTATTATATATAAAATATCATCAGTCATCAAATTTTTTCCTCTAAGTACGGTATAAATTTTTTTAAAGATTTTTGAAGAGTAGCTTATAGATAACCTAGCGTTAAAATTTTGAACCTTAAGTATGAACAGAAAAAATTTTATGAATTTTTATCTACAACATAACTTGCAAATTTTCGCAATTTTTACATATTTCGTATAAATTGTAACTTTGAGCAATTATAAAAAAAAATTGTGACTTACGATTTTAGATTTTTTTTTTATCAGTTAAGGAACAACTTATGAGAAACCTTGTATTAAATTTTCAAGATTTTCTGGCCGGCCAAAAAAATTTTATCGTTATTTTAAAAAAAATTTAAATTGTCTATAAATAGCTCAATAAAAGTCAAAATACTTTGAAAATTTATGCTGTATAGAGAACGCTAATCTAAACAATTAGTGAAAATTTGAAATATTTACATCGGTTTGTTTTTGAGTTATAGCAAAATAAAAAATTTGATTTTGTCGAAAACTGGTTTTGCGTAAAAACTCCCGTTTTTCCCTTATTTTTTTAGGGTTTTTTCCGTCGCGTTTAAAAAATATTGAAAATTTTTTACTTTTGACCTCCTAAAGTACCAACTAGATTCACTTTCCTTTCAGAAAAGTTGCTACATAAGCAAATCGAAGCATTTTTACTGCCAAAAAAAGTGTCGTCAGACACAAAAATAAAAAAATAATAAAATAATAAAAAATTAATAAAAAAAATAAATAAAAAAAAAACACACATCATTGTAAAACCAATAGATTCCATCACTCTGTTCGGAATCTAAAATATATCTATCCTTACGACATCATTGTCAAATACAATTGAAGATTTTTCAGATAATTCTATCGTTTTACCGCAATCTTTTGTCGAAGAACAAAATACTAACAAAATGGTAATGCTCTCGACAGAAGAGATTCGTAATTCAAATCCAAAAAATATAACTATCTCTACGACATCTTTGTCAAATACAGTTGAAAACTTTTCAGATAATTATATGGTTTTACCGCAAACTGTTGAAGAACAAAATACTAATGAAATAGTAATGCTCTCGACAGATCAGATTAGTAATTCACATTCAAATAAAAATTATCCTATTAAAATAGACGATTCAGATTCTATAATATTGCTACCTTCATTAAATTGTGTTGGTGACTCTTCAGATATTTCTTTAATTATTATACTCGTGTGGCGGGTGTGTGTCCGAGATTATGACTAACAATCTCGGACCGCCTGGTTGGCAGAATTTTTATTGGGACACCCGTAGGTTTCTGCCATGTCCCGGGGAGGGGGGATGGCAGTCTCTCTCCAAAGGCAGTTGTTTCCTGTCCAAGTAGAGAGACTGCCCGTGGCCGGGTTCGAACCAGCGACGGTACGTATCGTAGCCGACGCCTTAGTCCACTCGGCCACTCCGTCCGTTTCTTTAATTACATCGTATTGTTTTGAAGAGATGACATTAAAATCGGAAAATAATCAAAATATGAAAAAATTCAACTTCTTTATCAAGCCATCCCCAGAAGAAAGAAATCATTTTTTCAAATATCATCCATGTCAACCACTTGTAGGAAATTTTCGTTTTAATCCAAGATTGGTATTTTATCGAAAAGATGGAACAAATCGCCAATGGTTAAGTTATTGTGAAAAAAAAGCCTTGTTTTGTTCTTGTTGCTTAGCTTACTGCAATTCTACAGAAAAAAATTCCCTCACAATGGGAATTTCAGATTTAACCCCAAAACATTTGTACACAACACTTCAAAGACATGAAAATAACCAGAATCATATAAATAGTTGTGAGTCTTATATTTTGAATTCTAAAAATGCCGATATAAAAAATATATTGTTCACTAAGCAAATGAAAATTAGAAAAACTGATATACTTCACAGAAGAGAAATATTAGAACGGATCATAGAAACAATTAAAGTTATCGGTAAAAGAGGAATTAGTTTTCGTGGCAAAAGAAATGAAGCGGCTTACAATTTAGACGATGAAACCCTTGATCAAGGAAACTTTCTTGAAATGTTGAAATTGATAAGTAAATTTGATCCAACGTTAAAAACTCATATAGATTCTGTAATCTTAAAAAGCAAAAATATTATTAACAAAAAAGGACGTGGAAAGTTTGTTTCTTTTCTTTCGAAGAACACTATAAATAATTTAATTTAAATAATGGTCCAACTCATAAGGAATAAAATATCTAAGGAAATTAATAAAGCCGATATGTTTACCATACAAATAGATACAACTCAAGATGTGCGAGTTGAGTATCAATGTTCAATAATAATCCGGTACGTAACTGATTCTGTAAAAGAAAAGCTGTTCGCTGTAACAAATGTAAAATCTTCTACTGGATTAGCCATGTTTGAAATGGTCAAAGAAACATTAGAGAAACAAGGTATTGATTTAAAAAATTTTATTGGATCTTCAACAGATGGAGCATCAAATATGCAAGGGAAATATCAAGGATTTACTAAAAATTTATCTGACGAGAGCCCATCTCAAATTCATGTTTGGTGTTATGCGCATTGTTTGAACCTCGTAATGATAGATGTTACAGAAATTACAATCCAAAGCATTGCTTTCTTTAATTTATTAAATAATTGTGCTGTATTTATGAGAGAGTCGTATAAACGCATGGATATTTGGAAAGAGATGTGTGGGGATAATAGAAGATTAAATAAAGCTGGAAATACAAGATGGTGGTCAAAAGAAGCTTCAATAACTACAATATTTGGACACTTTGGTGTTGCGGATAATGCTTTATATGCCGTGCTCATCACTGTATTTAGTATAATAAGTTCATCTGACTCTTTTAACAAAGAAACAAGATTAAAAGCATTAAATTTAAATAATGCTTTACTTAAGTACGAATCTATCATAACGGCTCAACTATATTTGAGAATATTTCAGTACACTTTCCCACTTTCGAAATATTTACAAACCAGTGGAATGGATATATTGCAGGGTTATAGGATGGTTTCAAAAACCGTTATCACATTAGAAAAAATATCCAGAGAATTTAATATAGTAAAACAAGCGGCCGACAATTTTGTAAGCTGGGCAAACAAAGAATTAGAAGAAAAAGATTGTGAAGAATATGTCGAATGTAATTTTACAAAAGAATCAAAGCAACGCCGAAAAATTAAAAAAAAACAATTTGATGAAAACGTTCAAGACAAACCAGTTTCTAAACCGGAAATAAAATATAAGGTTGAAGTTCATAATATTGTTTTTGATACTATTATAAACAAATTGAAAGAACGATTCATTAAACATGGAACATTATATTCTGATTTTAGATCCTGAACGGAGTGATGGAATCTATTGGTTTTACAATGATGTGTATTTTTAAATATTATATTGATTTTTAAGCCACTTATAGGCATTTAAAATATTCGATTTTTTTACATTTTTTTTTTATAATCGGTGATAAAAGAAATTTGGCACGTACAAAATACTTGAAAATTTAATAGAAGATTCCACAAAAGTAGTTCTTATTGTCATTCAAAAATTATTATAAGCGTTTGAACAGCGAATATTGACATAAAATTACATGTAAAATATAATATAATGTATAATATTTTAGACTAACATATCATCTCCGTTTAGAATCGTTTTTCGTATACAATGATACCTATCATTGAATTCAAATTTAACAAATCCATTATAATGACCTATCCTATGAAGAGTCGCACTCTACCCCCAAATGTACAGCAGAGCGAGGCCCATCCGGTTCTTTTTTTTAAATTGAAATTCGGTTTACTTACCGCATTTTTTTTAAATATGTTCAATGTATGATATTTTCAATTTAGGTTCCATATTTATTCCCAAAAATAATTGTCTTTTTGAATTTTTTCAACCATAAAACAATTGAAAATATAAATATTATATGTTATTAAATTCAAATATATAATACACTGTATCTAAAACATAAAATATGTTAAATTACATACATTTGGGTACTAATACATGACCATTGATTATAAATACTATAATAATATTATTATATATTATTATAATATTGTATAATAAACAATTATACAACTAATCAAGTTAAACTGTAAAAACCAATTACATATTTATCAATATAATAAGTACTTTTGCCTATTTCTAGAATATTATATTATTTTATTGATTAAGTTCTTGGATCCAATAATATTTTACATATTTGTCTCAAATTTTGTTTTTACTCCTACATTCAAAACAAGAAATATTATTGTTTATAATTGATTGAACAGTATACCACTGATAAATCATAAACACATTAGTGTTGTTTAATTTATGATTAAAGAAAAAAAAATTTCAATGGTGTTAACTACGTTATCGCTGGTACTCATAGTCGCTATCGCAACGTTAATTCCGAAAACACATTATTTCTCGTATACACTTGAACAAGTAATGACTAACCAAGTACAATTATTTTAAGAATTAATTAAGATACTACAATACTGCAAAAATTACCAAAAAGGAAATTAAATCCACCCGACTTTCCGATGTTTGATTTCAAACTAGGCTAGGACAACTAGGAAGCACTTTTTCTATTTATAGTTCTATTTTTCCAAAATAACGAAATTATTATAAAAAAAATAAAATAAAATTTAATAATCTAATACTTTTTATGACTTTTCGAGGAAAAAATATAAAAATTTGGCTTCTTAGTTGTCCTAGTGCATAAGATGATAAATACATACGTTTAGTTTAAATTACAATCTAACTACGAAAATTATATTAGATTTATTATAACTCTTTGATCTAGATGTATGAAAAATACTAAGTGTCCCGACCCCTTTAAGTATTTATTTTATTAGTTTATTTTTAGAGTATAGATAAATAGTATAATTACTTGTTTTTCATCACAAATAATTAATTAATCTACTATTGGGTTTTTAATACATATTGAAGTAACTACATACTTCAAATTAAATTCAATATTGTTCTTAGTACCAAAGTTGTATTTTACAGGTACCTGTTACCAGTCCACCAATCCACATAAAAGAAAAACTCAGATTAAATTAATCATTTTCAATAAATATCTTTAATTTCTAACTTAGCTAAAATATTTGAGAAAATTATTAATAAGATATTTGTCTGTGCAAAGTAAGTGATCGAGCTATAACCAATTTAATTTAAAATTTAGATATCATAACATTAATTTTTTTAACAGTTGAATCCTTTAGTCTTTGTATAATTTACATGTAACATTTCTGTTGAATTTTTGGGTAAACATGGAACAAACTTAGAAAAACATCTGCGCACTCCTCGCAGTGAGTTATTTAGTGAGTATCAAATCAAAGAAAAAAAATAATATCGCTTAGAACTAAAGTGACTGATAAAATAATAATCAATGCTTTTAAAGAATCACATGTTATGTCGAAATTTATACAGTCTACTATAAAATTTAATATTTATACAAACAACTGATATAAACAACTTATTGCGATGTATGTAGATAATAAATAAATTAATAATTGATAGAGGATTTATATTTTGAAACATTTATTATTGCCTGATGACTAGTATATTAGTAATGTGCCACGGCATTATGATGGATTATTAATAATACCGATAACATATTATCATAGGCGCAAATAAGGGGGGGCTAGGGGAGCCTTAGCCTCCCTAAGAATTGCTATAGCCCCCCCAAAAACAAATGATTTTACTATATGATACTGTCGACTAAGGACCATAAAACGAATAAATTTGATCTATTTATTCGGCGTATTTCGCCGGTCGTATCACTATTAATTTTAGCTAGGAAATAAGATAGACCGTATAAGGAAATAAAACGATCAGGAATAAAGATGATGTTTATACATATACATATAAGTAACCTGGTATTATTATTAACAGTAAGAATGAAATCAATATTACTTGAGATATATTACAGGCGTGCAACAAAAGGTAACCAATAAAAGTCTTAAGATTAAGGTTAGTAGTGAGAATGCTTAATCGCTATGATATTATTAAATAATAAAAATGAACAAGTATGAGTAAATAATAATAATACAAAACATACATAAAAAAGGTGACCTGACCTTCCTGGAATTAACTGCGACCACAGGAACCGAACGAAGCGGGACAGTGCCGTTGATGATGAGTGCCGAGGATTGAAATTCGCCCGACGGCAGAATTACGGTATGGCAGCGGTGACAAATCAACCGCGGCCGAACGCAAACGAATCAAGGGTATTCACCGGACGGTGATACTCAAACACACGCGGACACGTAGTTGAGCAGTTGAACGAGCTGCAAAGTTGGCCGTTGGTAACACGTAATGTCGGCTGGAGACGTTCGGGCTGTGTGTTTGTCACGACGGATGCTGGTAGAACACACCTTGACAGCCACCAGAAAGAACCGACCGAAAAGGCGTGATAACGTGAGTAATCGTCAGTAATTTTCCAACAAGAAAAACCGGTTGCCGACACGGCGGCGCGCTGTCTCATTTGCGCGGACGCGCAAAGGCCGCACTGCACGGTCTAGTCTGTTCCCAACATTTTCTCCCCGTGTTGAAAACCGTAATCGGTTATAATGTCTTATAAGTATAAAAAAATATAATATTATTAACTATAGTGATTTGCGTTAACACCAACCACTTATTTTTATCTAATTTTTTATTATTACTTTATTTATTGATTGACGCATATTTATATATTTATATTATTACATTCATTCTCTTTTTAGCCAACCGTCAAGTTCGGCGCATACGATGTATTAGATTCTGAACGGAGTGAAGAATGTATTGATTTTACAATGATGTGTGTTTTTTTTTTTTTTTTTTTTTTTTTTTTTTTTTTTTTTTTTTTTTTTTTGTGTCTGTCGACACGTTTTGGGGCAGTAAAAATGCTTCGATTGCCTTATGTAGCAACTTTTCTGAAAGAAAAGTGAATCTATTTGGTACTTTGGGGGGTCAAAAGTAAAAAATTTCTAATATTTTTTAAATTCGATGGGAAAACCCATAAAAAAATTTGGGAAAAACGGGAGTTTTTGCGCAAAACCAGTTTTCGACATAATCAAATTTTTTATTTTGCTATAACTCAAAAACTAATCGATGTAAATACTTGAAATTTTCACCAAATGTTTAGATTAGCGTTCTCTATACACCATTACATTTTCAAAGTATTTTGACTCTTATTAAGCTATTTATAGACAATTGAAATTTTCAATTTTTTTAAGTATTTTTTTTTTAAATAACGATAAAATTTTTTTGGCTGCCTAGAAAATCTTGAAAATTTAATACAAGGTTTCTTATAAGTTGTTCCTTAACTGATAAAAAAAAATCTAAAATCGTAAGTCACAATTTTTTTTTATAAGTGCTCAAAGTTCCAATTTAAACGAAATATGTAAAAATCACGATAATTTGCAAGTTATTTTGTAGATAAAAATTCATAAATTTTTTTCTGTTCATACTTAAGGTTCAAAATTTTAACACGAGGTTATGTATAAGCTACTCTTCAAAAATCTTTAAAAAAATTTCTACCGGAATTAGAGGAAAAAATTTTATGACTGTTTGAAATTTAAATATTTACGAAATTGCATAAAATAGCGATTTATTCTCAAACGATTTTAAATAT
Source organism: Sipha maydis (assembly GCA_034509805.1). Lineage (NCBI taxonomy): Eukaryota > Metazoa > Arthropoda > Insecta > Hemiptera > Aphididae > Sipha > Sipha maydis. The sequence goes on from JASXSY010000504.1 coordinate 210,889, forward strand.
TTTTTATAATTCAAAAAGTATAAGTCGCAGATTTTTGAAATTTCTACCAGCTGTTAAGATTGGTATTTCCTTTATGTCATATTTTTTTCAAAATATTATTTTGATTTTTAAGCCACTTATAGGCATTTAAAATATTCGATCTTTTTACATTTTTTTTTTTTATAATCGGTGATAAAAAAAATTTGGCTCGTACAAAATACTTGAAAATTTAATAGAAGATTCCACAGAAGTTGTTCTTAAAGTCATTCAAAAATGATTAAAATACATAGGCACAATTTTTTTTTATAAGCGTTTGAACAGCGAATATTGACATAAAATTACATGTAAAATATAATATAATGTATAATATTTTAGACTGACAAAGATATCGGTTTTTTTTTTAAAATGCTCTAACTCAAAAATGAAAAACCGCAACAACTTGAAATTTTCACCAAATCTTTATATTGACGTTCTCTATACATGGTTAAGATTTCAAAGTATTTTGACATATTTTGACTTATTTATAGACAATTTAAATTTTCGATTTTTGTTAAATTTTTGTTTTTAAACATCTATAAAATTTAATTGGTTTAGCGAAAACTCTTGAAAATTTTATACCAGGTTAACAATAAGTTAAACTTATCGTAACTAAAAAATATCGGTGATCGGTTAACTCAATTTTTATTTATAAGCCCTTAATGCTCAAATTTGTATAAAATGTGTAAAAATCACGATAATTTGCTAGTTATTTTGTAGATAAAAATTCATAAAAATTTTTTTGCTCATACTTAAGGTTCAAAATTTTAACACTAGGTTATCTATGAGCTACTCTAAAAAAATCTTTAAAAAAATTTCTACCGGACTAAGAGGAAAAAATTGTATGACTGTTTGAAATTTAAATATTTACGAAATTGCATAAAATAGCGATTTATTCTCAGACGATTTTAAATATTTGTTATAATTCAAAAAGTATAAGTCGCAGATTTTTGAAATTTCTACCAGCTGTTAAGATTGGTATTTCTTTTATGCAATATTTTTTTCAAAATATTCCAAAAAAATATTTATCGTTTCAAAATAAAATATACTTTTTACAATGTTTATAAATAACAATGTATTATATCCTAGACAAACATATGAACTCCGTTCAGAATCGTTATTCGTATACAATGATATGTATCATTGCATTCAAATTTAACAAATTCATTATAATAATGACCTATCCTATAAGCGAGGTGCACTCCACCCCTAACTGTACAGCAGAGCGAGGCCCATCCGGTTCTTTTATTATATTATAATTATAGTCTTAATATAATATAATATAATATATTTTTTATTATATTTATTTTATTATGTTCTTTTATTTCTAATTTATCATTCGACAACGAATGACGATTTTATTATTTTATTTTTTGGAGGAAAATGGACTGTGGAGGAAAACGGTATCTCGTTTTTGGAGGAAAATGGTCCCGCCTGAAATTACATATGCGTGATCGAAACAGTCATTTTAATAAAACTTTTTATTTTTATGCAAAAGTCGTTTTTATTTATTGTTTTTCTGGTAGAACGTTACGTTCTATGATCAAAGTGAAAACGAGCTTTTGAAACTTTTAAACGTAACAGTGTTATAAAATTTAATTTGTAATTCATCCGAATAACCGGAATTCGTTTTATTGAAAATTCGATACACCGTCACACGACTTGATATTATATTGTTGTTTTTATTATTAACAATACATTCGGATAACGTTAAGTCGACTAGTGGTATACACTTTGTATCAATTACACTCGCACGAGGATTATTGTCAATTAAACTAATATCGGATCTGTTAGATACACCACGAAACATATTATTACACAATACGCAATAATACGTAATTTGTAATTTATACGTTTAATAGAGTGTTTGAGTGTTGTTTATCATATTATTTGGGACATTATGTGAATTGTGTTTGACATGCTCACGATATTGATCTTTCACCTAACTCGACGTTTAACTTGACAACCGTTTGACAGATGTAATTTCGTACGGCATAGCTTAGAATTTTATAATTCAAGACTTACGCTACACACTAGAATAACTAACCACGGTATAACAAGTGAATGCGCAAGTTTGTCGAGTGTGAGATCTTTTGGACCTCGATAATACCGTTACGGTATTACCGTACAGTTTATCTGTAGACCATGATGATGGCAACGAGCACTGGACGATTTTAATATTCATAAAGCTAGTCGTTCGAACAAATAATTTTTCTAGTATATTTCTAATTTTGGTTTTATTTAGTTTTTAATCTTAGTTTGATTGGATGTTCTCGCTGATATAGTCGTCCCACAAAGGTTCTCAACTCGTACTCTCATATTTTTATATAATACCGAACCGTCTCATGATACGCGTCATCGATTAGATGATTAAGGAAATAATGAGGTCGCCTAAAAGTCGTAACAGACACGCACAAAGATTCACATGTTTTTGGATTCTTTACAAGTCGCGAATTATTAGCGCAACGGAAACAACATTAATAATAAGTTTATAATATTAGTATTTATCGGAAAATAGTTGAAAGTGTTTTCATAATTTAAAACTAAAAATTCATCGAAGTTTTTCCTTTGCAAGTCATTCCAGGTCTACGATAAATTTGACATGATGGTACAGGAATAATACTCGTATACCTATATGAAAATAATTTTAGTTCAAAATTTTAAGAAATTGGCCAAATATTGGTAAAATTATGTCACTTTGCTTTGACTTACACTAATATACTTAACTCGATTTCCAATTTTTCCCAATTATCAGATTGAAGGAAAATTCGTACTTCCTGTACAGACATAAAGTGGTTATTGTTGGTACTTATACAGAAACCACAATTACCTACCATATCGATTAATTTTTTTATCAAGATTTGCTTATGATTCCAAATTTTTCCTTTATGTTTACAAATCAATAAGTCTTTAATCTAAATAGTAGATCTAAATAATAAAATAAAAAGAAAAAAAATGTATGTTGTAAAAATGAATGCACTTATATTTAAGTATAGTACGTATCTAAAACAAAAAAATGATTGCCCAAAACAGAAGAGCATTTTTTAAGAAATTGGAATAATTCAAATTATAAATGCACATTTATTCTTAAGCGTAGATTACAATAGGAAATACATTTTTAAAAGTAAGTTACTGTTTTATTTTGAAAAAGATTAAATGATTTAAATTTTTATTGGATTGCATTTGAGTTAATTTTATAACATTAATTTGCCATCCCATTGATTTTCGTTTAGTCTAATTATTTTTATAATCCGTTAAATATTTAGTTATGTGACACATTTTTAAAGAGCGATACTCTTTTCGCCCAAAAATAACCTTCTTCTTTTCGACCAAAATTGAAAATAAAGTTTCTTCTTTTCACCCATGGTTTCACGTTTTACATTTTAGAAACCACTGTTTCAAAATTAATAATTCTTAAAAAATCATAATATAATCAAATAAAAAAAAATAGAAAATATATAATTATTAATAATAATTTAATAAATATTAAAAATAAGTATTTAAAATAGTGTTATCGATGTAAAATAACTAATAAGTAATTTGATCAGGTTACAACTTCAATAAAAAGTATAATATAACTATATATTTTGATAGAAGAGTCGGCTCCTTTATACACTTTTCTCGACTGACTATATTAATAACAATCAAAAACCCTTTGGTACACTAGACCGGCTAGGCCGATAACAATAACAACAACAAAACACAAAAGATTAGGCCAGCTGACAATTAGAATCGTTTGTACCTAACCTCAAAAAGCACTTTTATAGTCTATCTCTCTCGCAGATATTGAATTTTCTCTCTTCCCCAAAAAAGACCGCAACCTCTTACGGAGCCAATATAGGCGTATCCTATCCATTCAAGGGCGTAGTCAGGATTTTTGCTAGGGGGGGGGGGCACGTAAGCATTGAAAACACATTTTATGAACTATTATCTTTCACTAATTCAAAACTATCAACGTTAGGCAGAAAATCAGATATATTGTTTGACCGGGCTGATATCTTTTTGTACATCCATACGCAACGCATGACACTGGCATAACTAATTTTATAATAATATAATATGAAGAACAAATAGTCAAATAAATTAATAAATGGTAGGTAAAGTAAATTAACTCCGCACATCGCATATGCTTAAAATCATATAAACATAACCTGTACAGTTAGGGGTGGAGTGCACCTCGCTTATAGGATAGGTCATTATTATAATGGATTTGTTAAATTTGAATGCAATGATAGATATCATTGTATACGAATAACGATTCTGAACGGAGTTCATATATAAGTCTAGAATATAATACAATGTTATTTATAAATATTATATAAGTATATTTTATTTTTAAACGAAAAATTTAGAAAAACCGAAAATTTAAATTGTCTATAAATAAGTCAAAATATGTCAAAATACTTTGAAATTTTAACCATGTATAGAAAACGTCAATATAAAGATTTAATGATAATTTCAAGTTGTTGCGGTTTTTCGTTTTTGAGTTAGGGCATTTTAAAAAAACCGATATCATTTGTCAGTCTATAACATTCTACATTATATTATATTTTACATGTAATTTTATGTCAATATTCTCTGTTCAAACGCTTATAAAAAAAAATTGTGCCTATGGATTTTAATAATTTTTGAATGACAATAAGAACTACTTCTATGAAATCTTCTATTAAATTTTCAAGTATTTTGTACGAGCCAAATTTTTTTTATCACCGATAATAAAAATAAAATGTAAAAAATTCGAATATTTCAAATGCCTATATGTGGCTTAAAAATCAATATAATATTTTGAAAAAAATATTACATAAAAGAAATACGAATCTTAACAGTTGGTAGAAATTTCAAAAATCTGCGACTTATACTTTTTGAATTATAACAAATATTAAAAATCGTTCGAGAATATATCGTTATTTTATGCAATTTCGTAAATATTTAAATTTCAAACAGTCATAAAATTTTTTCCTTTTAAGTCCGGAAGAAATTTTTTTAAAGATTTTTGAAGAGTAGCTTATAGATAACCTAGTGTTAAAATTTTAAACCTTAAGTATGAACAGAAAAAATTCTATGAATTTTTATCTACAAAATAACTTGCAAATTATCGTGATTTTTACACATTTTATACAAATTTGAGCTTTAAGGGCTTATAAAAAAAATTTGAGTAAACCGATCACCGATATTTTTAGTTACGATAAGTTTAACTTATTATAAACCTAATATAAAATTTTCAAGGGTTTTCGCTTAATCAATTAAATTTTATAGATGTTTTAAAACAAAAATTTAACAAAAATCGAAAATTTAAATTGTCTATAATAAGTCAAAATATGTCAAAATACTTTGAAATCTTAACCATGTATAGAGAACGTCAATATAAAGATTTGGTGATAATTTCTAGTTGTTGCGGTTTTTCATTATTGAGTTAGAGCATTTTAAAAAAAACCGATATCTTTGTCAGTCTAGAATATTATACAGTATATTATATTTTACATGTAATTTTTTGTCAATATTCGCTGTTCAAACGCTTATAAAAAAAAATTGTGCCTATGGATTTTAATAATTTTTGAATGACAATAAGAACTACTTCTATGAAATCTTCTATTAAATTTTCAAGTATTTTGTACGAGCCAAATTTTTTTTATCACCGATTATAAAAAAAAAATGTAAAAAAATCGAATATTTTAAATGCCTATAAGTGGCTTAAAAATCAATATAATATTTTGATAAAAATATGACACAAAGGAAATACCAATCTTAACAGCTGGTAGAAATTTCAAAAATCTGTGACTTATACTTTTTGAATTATAAAAAATATTTAAAATCGTTTGACAATAAATCGCTATTTTATGCAATTTCGTAAATATTTAAATTTCAAACATTCATAAAATTTTTTCCTCTAATTCCGGTAGAAATTTTTTTAAAGATTTTTGAAGAGTAGGTTATAGATAACCTAGTGTTAAAATTTTGAACCTTAAATATGAACAGAAAAAATTTTATCAATTTTTATCTACAAAATAACTTGCAAATTATCGTGATTTTTACATATTTCGTATAAATTGGAACTTTGAGCACTTATAAAAAAAAGTTGTGACTCACGATTTTAGATTTTTTTTTATCAGTTAAGGAACAACTTATAAGAAGCCTTGTATTAAATTTTCAAGATTTTCTAGGCAGCCAAAAAAATTTTATCGTTATTTAAAAAAAAAATACTTAAAAAAATTGAAAATTTCAATTGTCTATAAATAGCTTAATAAGAGTCAAAATACTTTGAAAATGTAATGGTGTATAGAGAACGCTAATCTAAACATTTGGTGAAAATTTCAAGTATTTACATCGATTAGTTTTTGAGTTATAGCAAAATAAAAAATTTGATTATGTCGAAAACTGGTTTTGCGCAAAAACTCCCGTTTTTCCCAAATTTTTTTATGGTTTTTTCCCGTCGCATTTAAAAAATATTGGAAATTTTTAACTTTTGACCCCCCAAAGTACCAAATAGATTCACTTTCCTTTCAGAAAAGTTGCTACATAAGGCAATCGAAGCATTTTTACTGCCCCAAATCGTGTCGACAGACACAAAAAAAAAAAAAAAAAAACACACATCATTGTAAAATCAATACATTCTTCACTCCGTTCAGAATCTAAAAAAAAAAACACACATCATTGTAAAATCAATACATTCTTCACTCCATTCAGAATCTAAAAACATTAAATTATTTATAGAACTGATGTATTCTATAAAAAAAATAAAAAATAAAAAAATGTACACATACTTATTAAGATGTCAAGTAAGATGTACTATGCTGGGACTAACCAAAATAGCAATTTTGTTATAGATATTTGAATTAAAAGTTTGTACTACTAAATGCAATTGAAATTTGAAAGAAAACAAAATTAATTTTATTCCTTAATTCCAATTTTATTTTATTTATTAATTTATAGTCATCAGATGGGTATCAGTAGGAAGCAATATGAATTTGCATTAATTACTGATCAAATTGAGCTGTCTAATCATATAATTCTCTGTTATTTTTGATAAATTACACCAAAAATACGAATTGCCACTGAAAAAAAATTAAAATATTTGAACCATGGTTAATATTTGCCTATATTATACATAAATCATAAATAAATATAAATATATAAATATAAATAAAAAAAAAAAAAATTCTAATTTATTAATTTTACATTGAACTTACCAATAATTTTTCTAAAAATAGTTGTCGGCAAAGTATGAAATTTAATTTTCATACACATAATAATACATACTGCTTACATACGTATTGCTTATGGTATAAAAGTATATTTTTAAATAAATTCAAATTTTTTAACCAAAATATAACATTAAAACACTATAAAAAAATATGTACAATATGCATTGAAATAATTGGTTTAAATCTTAAATTTATATTTTAAATAAAACACATAATTTAGTATTTACGTATTATGTTGTTAAACGTTCTAAGATTAATAATTAATTAATAATTTGTACTCGTTGTTGGATAATGGAAAAATGAATCAGTAACCAGTGATATATTATGTAACCATAATGGTTAATTGTAATATGTTATTTTTAAACCTTAAAGCTGCTGCAGACTAGTCGCACACTGACACACGGTGGGAGTGTTCATAGGACACTTTCTCGTTAGGTACTTAAGAATTATTATCGATTATGACTGTTATGGGTATTGTTAAATAGAGATATCATTCGGGTTTTGACTTCTGGTTTATACTATTGGGCTTAATAAATTGCCCGGTAGCAGTAAATTGAACGAATATTTAAACGGTAATAAGTCACAAACGGATTACTGAATTTAAATTCTGTAAACGTTAAAAATATTTTTTTCAGTATGTTTATAAGTTTTCGTTATCGAAAATAGGTATTGCCATTTGAAAATCGAAAATTGATAGTGTGTTATCATATAAGGGAGGAAATTAAAATTATTAAAATTTGTAACACAGTGTAAAATAGTAAAACCTAGAAAGTTTAAAAAAAAAATTATTTTAAAATTCCTAATACTTTCCGAGATATTAACTGGTTCACGATAAAAAAATCACCCTGTATAATTGAATTATAAGTATACTAAGTGAGAGTTATCTAACTGTGAATTTTATTATCATTTTTTGAAGATTCATTATCGAATATACGATCTACAATAATATTTACAATACGCCCGTGCACGTATGGTGAAAAATATATGTAACGTTACACGTGCAACAATAACCGATCAGAATAATTATCATCGGACTCCGGTCGCCCCGGCGAACGTGTTGCGATAAGAACATTCCATATTTGCACCGCGGTTAACGGTGGAACGACGACAACAACAAAACGATTACCGTGAACCAAGGGCGTATGTAAAGATTATTTAAGTGTGTGAGAGGAAATGTGGTGGATCGATGTACAGTAAGACGTCGAAAAGACGGAACTTTGGTAAGACGGAAACCCCGTTAATTGGGAAAATGTCTGCGGTCCCGTTTCAAACACACAGTGAATATGCAAGGAAAAATTTTAGTCAATTTCAATACACACACGCTGACTGAAACTAAAGCTATGTTTGTTGCTATAGATGTGGTCCCAGAACGGTTTTTCAACTTTGATGATCGAGATTCGGCTATGTCTACGGTTGCTGAACAGGGCGGAAAGATCGAAGAACTGCGAAGCTCTCGCTGACACCGTGCGAGACCGAGCTTTTGGAATCGATTTCGAGGTCCAATGCGACGTGTTCCGCAGTGAAAAAAAAAATAATCATAATCGTTATCAACACTGGCGTTCGGGGGCGTTTAATAAGAAAAACCGATCGATTCGAAAAAGAAAATGATCGTACACACGTTTTCCATCGAAACGCGAGAACGAAAACCGATCGGAGTCGGGCGACAGCCGACCGAAACCGACTGTCGAGAACGCCGCCGGCTGTTGCCCACGTCACTGGCGCACGCGCGCGCGCCCCGTACAGGAACGACGGCGGCAGTTGGCGCGTATAAAACGCGCGGCGAGCGGATCCCCCCTCAAAGTTTCACGACCGGTCGTCTCAACCGCGACCGAAGTGTGCTCCACCGGCTCGACGTTCACGCGCGACATGTATCCGTTCGGTTCCTCGGACAGCGGCTGGCCGTGGACGGGCTGCGCCGCTACGTGTCTGCTGTTGGCCGCGGTCGCGGCCGCGGCCGCGTACCGCTTCTGCACAGGCACGCACGACAAGTGGCGCCGGCTCGGCGTGCCGTTCATGCGGCCCGTGATCCCGTTGTTCGGCAACTTCCTGTCCGTGGCCGCGGGCTACACGCACACGATCGACTTCTACCGCGACGCGTACTACCAGCTGGCCGGCCACAAGTACGGCGGTATGTACCAGATGCGCACGCCGTACCTGCTGCTACGCGACCCGGAGCTGATCAACTGCGTGCTAATCAGCGACTTCGCGTCGTTCAGCGACCGCGGCGTGTACGCGGACTTCGCGGTCAGCCCGCTGACCGAGAACCTGTTCTTCATGGACAACCCCCGGTGGAAGACGATACGCAACAAGCTGAGCCCGGCGTTTACGTCCGGCAGGCTGAAGGAGATGTACGACCAGATCCAGCGGTGCGGCGACGTGCTGATGCGGAACGTGCACCACACCGTGCAGGACGGCGACGCCGAAATAGAGGTGCGCGACGTGTTGGGCAAGTTCGCGACCGACGTGATCGGCACGTGCGCGTTCGGGCTGCAGCTGAACGCGGTCGCTGACGACCAGTCCGCGTTCCGCAAGTACGGCATGTCGCTGTTCCGGCCGTCGCTGTGGTTCTCGTTACGCGAGCTGTGCCTGCAAATCAGTCCCACGCTGCTGAAGTTCACCAAGATCACCAAGTTCCCGCCGGACGCGGCCAAGTTCTTCCATTCCGTGTTCCGCGAGACAATCGAGTACCGCGAGAAGAACAACGTGGTCCGCAACGATTTCGTCAACCTTCTCATGGAGGCCAGAAAGGACCTGGTGCTGAACGCGGACCTGCCGCCGAACGGTAGGCGCGAAACACCGTCGACGCGTCCTCGGCCACCGGGCACGTAGTCAAGGGTGGCCCTCGATCCCTCCTCCACCAAACGACGCGTATGCGAATCATGGTTGTTGCAAATCGAACAAATCGTTAGCAACCGTTATTTTATGCACTGAAAACGTGGCAAATGGCAAATGCGAAATGGTCAACGTTTGCATTAACGAACACAGATAACCGAAAAACACGTTCAAATATGCTTCATAAATTTATATTATTTCATCCATTTTTACATACCTAACCTAAAAAGCATTTAAATTAAAAAAAAAAAATCAATGTACACAAAAATTACGTAACTCGTTTACAGATATATTATTATTTTATTAAATTTGATGTTCGTAGAAACATTGTCTTTAAGTTAAACGTTTGGTCTGTTCATAGTAGACATAATGTTCAATAAGACCTAGTTTTCGAACAGGGATTTCTACAGGCTTAACGAATTTCTCGTGAATAATAATTATGGTAAATTATAGAAGGACCTAAAAACTGTTGACCTCCCTTCCCCAATTAGAATTTTTCTGGCTACGTTCTTGGCGGCAACGGGTCGGGTGGATGACTGTGATGTGTGCATCGTGTTTTTTTTTTGTTCTAGAAAAATTCTCGGAAACACAAATCATGGCCAACGCGTTTGTCATGTTCGCCGCCGGATTTGAGACTGTGTCCAACACTCTGTCTTTTTGTCTGTACGAGTTGGCGCTGAAGACGAATATACAGGACAGGGTACGCGAAGAATTCATGTCGAAGCTGTCCAAAAACAACGGTGTGATCAACAACGATTTCTTGGTAGATCTCACCTACTTGGACATGGTTATAGCAGGTAATATCTAACATGTGTAATTTATTTGATTTTATTTTCACTTGCAATTCTTATTCTGACTGTACTTTGGCTACCTTTAGAACGTGATGTTTTCCGTTAAAAAGTCTTTGTGATATTCTGTTAAGAGTTCGAATAAAAAAAAAAAAATTGTTCTGACCTTTTTAATTTTATTTCGTGTGCTATTATTTGAAATTTAAAGGACTTTAATTGTTTAAGATTTAAAATTTAAAGTCTTAAGAAATTTAAATATTTTAAGTTTCTACTATTTTACGTAAATATTAGTATCACATGTCAATATATCGTATATCAGCAAATCGAAATGAGTCAGATGTCTCTTAAAATTCAACAAAATAAAGTTTCATTTATAGAGTATAATATTTCATCTTAGTATATAATTTAAATATAATAATTTAAATTAAATCCACTTTAATTAAAAATTTAAAAATATTTTTTTATATTTTTGTGGACGGGAGAACTATAGTGTGATAAATGTAATAACTAATTGCTCACTCAGTTGATTTAATATTTAAATATTGAAACGTAAAAATAGTTTATAGCAATTCTAAAGCATTATTTTATTTTATTTAAAATAATAAAAAATTCAAACGTGATAAATTAAACGTCATTAACTGTGATTTAATGAGTTACTTTATATTATGAAGTTCATTTTTATTTTGTTCACTTTTCAATACGAGAATTTCACAAATTATTTTTACTTAAAACCAATATTTATGATATAAAAATGAAAATAGAAATTAATACAAAAGTAGAAACCTGCATAACTTATTTAAGAATTTTTAAATAATATTATGTAAAAGTTATTAACATTTCCAATAACAAATAATACTACTCTTATTACAATATTATATGTTTATGTACTCAGAGGCTTAATTTACATGTTTCTTGCTTGTAGGCCTTTCAAAAATTGCTGCCGTTAAAAACTAAAATATTAGACTAAGTTATTTTTTATTTTCTATAAACTATACATTAATTAAGTTACACATTTTTTCTTAAAAGATAAATATTTTTTATTAATTATTTTTAGCTACATAAAATAAACTCTTCAAACTTGAATATAATAATTATTAATTATTCCTACGTTGACATATAGTAGTAGCAAAAGTTTTAATTATATCTTCAAAATTAAATTATATTAACGTGTCATTCTATATTAATAACAATGTGAAATTATTTAATTTTTCATCAGTTTGAGTCATTCTTAGATAGTCGAATAAAATATTAGTCAAATGGCTAATTATATCATCTAGATCAATTAAATTAGTTACACAGTTCTACCATAGATTATATTTTCTATCCATTACTAGTAGTCACTAAAGTTCTGTTACTACTAGTGCTCTTGATACCCGGGTACCCGGGTAACCGGGTTTTACGGGTATTACCCGATTTACAAAATTTCGGGTACCCGTTTTGGATTGGGTACCCGTTATAATTTGTATACTCATTACTAGAGCTGGGATTTGTATGTAAATACATATTTTTTTTAAAACATGATAAATTAATTAACTATTGTAAATGATAAATTTGTTTCACATGATTTACAATAAATTAAGAAATATTTAATTTTACATATTTTTACATATTCCGTAAATTTTGACAATTCCAATATGTATTTATAATTTGATTATAGTAAAATGTATATAAGAATATGAAAGAATTAATAACTAGGCTTTAGTTTATCTTATCTGTTTCTGTTCGATAACCATAGCTTAAGAGGACGTGATACCAAAACGTGTACGCGTTCAACGACCGAGAGAACGCGTGATCTTAGGTATGTAGTAGGTAAGTAGTATAAATGTACCATTCCTGGCATACTTTTATAATTTTTGATATTTTTAACTTAAATTATTTCTGATATTTTTAACTTTTATAATTTCTGATATTATTAACTTAAATTATTTTTGATATTTTTAACTTAAATTATTTCTGATATTTTTAACTTAAATTATTTCTGATACTTTTAAATTAAATTATTTTTGATATTTTTGACTTAAATTATTTTTTTGATATTTTTAACTTAAATTATTTTTGATATTTTTAACTTAAATTATTTTTGATATTTTTAACTTAAACTATTTCTGATATTTTTAACTTTGATAATTTCTGATATTTTTAACTTTGATAATTTCTGATATTTTTAACTTTGATAATTTTGACTTGATTTTCATTTCAAACAATAAAATATAAAATAAATTTTTTTTAGAGCTTTGAAACTATTTATTTAATAAAAAATAAATATTAATAACAGAAAATATATTGGAATTTATAAATAAAAATGACAATAAAATCATGACCGGATAAACCGGTCACGATTTTAGATATCAAAAAAAACATTTTATAGAGTTTTTAAATGAACATAGAATATCATATGAAAAATTATATTATAAAAATAATAAAATAAATAATTATGAATATATTTTAAATGATATTAAAAATTCAGATTCAAGAACCATACATAGTAAAAATTGGATAATTTTAACCCAAATGGGGGACGCGTTAAATATACAATTTTCATTTCAAATTATTTGTTTTAATTAAATTATTAATATGATCAATACAATTTTCTCTAGGTATATTTATTTTATAATGACCCCAAGCCAAAGTATCAATTCCATTTTCTAAAATATATCTTTTATCATCATGAGCACTGAGTGCTATTTTATTTTGTTCGATTGTACAAATGTTATGGTTTTTTGTTCTAAAAATATTTTGTTTAATACTTAGATATTTTTTAGTATCTAAACAATGTTTAAAACCTTTATGAAATATTTCTGTATTAACTACTGATTTTTTTACCCCTTTTGCCTTTTTAATTTCTTTCTTGGTCTTATATACTGTAAATGAATATAATTTTGATCTTAAACCTATGAATTCAGACATTATTTCACCGTTCAGTTCACCTTTAAATTTTCCTATAACTTTTTTATTTACCAAGGGGATATTATAAATATTATCGAAAGGATAATCAGAAGTGTCATATTGTTGTAAATTATTTTTCATATCTTGATAAATATCTTTGGTCTTTACTTCTATTGTTAAGGAATCTGTATCACTATATAAAAGTCGAATTTTATCTTGATATTTTTCTTTTAAAACATTATAATAAAAATTATACATTAGTTTTTTAGATATATCTAATATTGACATTCCTACATAAATTGGTTGATACAATTTAACTGAGGTTTTTTTCATATGAACTGCAGCTAAATTTTCTGTGAAAATCGTCGCTCTGTCGAAGTTTGGTTTAGAAATAAATTTTTCTAATTGAACACCGTTTGTAACCAATTTAATATCAACGTGGTTTCTCACATTCATCATTGTTCTACAAAACACACTCTTATTCATTAATTTATAGAAATCTTTTTCAAAATTATTTCGAGCTTGTGTTCTGAGATTTGTGTTTAAATCGATATAAGGTTTTAACCAAAGAGATTGATCAAACTCTAAGACTTTATGAATTTTTTCTATTTTCAGACCATTACGAATATATTCTTGTAGAGTTATATAGTGAACTACATATTTTTTCTTATCGTATAAATTTAAGGTTAACTTGGTTAGTTTAATATCATCGAAGTAATTTTCTGGAGCTAAAGGAAAATCCGAGTGTTTATCGTGGAGTTCTTTAGGATAAGCTAAATCAACTTCAAAAATATAACCCTTAGGAGGATTAACAGAAATATTTGTTACATCTATCTCTGTATTAACCCACTTGAAACCTCCAGAAGGTAAGCATTGACTCATTGCCCATCCATAAAGATTATTTGCATTTAAATATTGTAAATATATAGATTCTTTTTTATTGTTAAATTCCGTCCCCATATATATTTATTATTTGCTTTAGAATATCTACCACTACATTGTGTAATTCCACCTCTTAATCCTTTCTCGATGAATAAATGCATATCGTAGTCTGATAATAATTCTAATTTTATTCCTGTTTTTCTGAGCATACAATTCCACGCGAACCCAGGTGTTGTATAACTCCATGAAGGATCTATATTATAAGTTCTCAAAGAGAGATCATGAATGTTTTCAAAAATATCTGTTAATAAGAAAATATCTATCTTTTGATATAAAATTGTATATTCTTTGAGATTTTTTATATTAAATACATTCCAAATTTCTTGAACATTTTTATACTCATCTTCTGTTATATTTTCTTTTTTAATAGAACTATAGAAAAATTTTTTTGGTGGTAAACATGTTTCCTCATACTTTTCGATACAATCCATATATTCATAAGGATAAGATAATTTTTTTGTAGTTAAATCTAGATGTTTTATTGGAAATTGTTTTCCAAGTTCTTTAAGCTGGGTTTTGTCTAGATTTGTAGATAATTCATCTAAGCTACAAGGTAGAAATTTTAAAGAATCTAAAAATCTTACCTCGATTTGATTTTCAGAAATTTTACCTTTTGTATTTTTTTCACAGCTTTTATTTTTACAACGATTATTTACACAGTCTTTTGATTCATAAGCTAAAATATTTGAAATGGATATATATTTCTCCTCAGTACTTGGAATTAAGTTTATTTTTTTATCGTCTTCATTGAATTCTTTTATAAATAAATGCGCATCGTAACCTTGTAGGTTATGGAAAAATACAGGAATAAATCGAGGAATTTGGTAGTTGAAATTACAATAAGAATGAGCTGCCCCTCTATAATTTCCTGTTAAATGATCATGATCCCGAACTTTTCTTGTATTTAGTTTCAAATAAGTTTTATCTTTAGAAATTTTTTTATTAAATTTATTTAATTCAGTTTCTATATTTATTAATACTTCTTTGTCGTAGTTTTCTGTTTGAATATATTTATTTTTTAGGAATGTATAATGTTCTACTGCTTTCTTATTTGTTTCTATTTCCTGTAATAAATGAGGAGGTGTTTCATTCATAGGCCTTTCACAAATATGGCATTTGTTTGAATTTTTATAGTTATATTCTTGTTCTTTGTTTAAATTTTTCATAGGAACATTTATATCTAAATATTTTTCTGCAATATCTTTCGCATAATTTTTTATTTGTTCAACAAATACCTTAGATGCATCTAGTCCAAAGTATTCAACACATTTTCCAAAACTTCCATCTTAGTATTTTATATAAAATGCAAAGCTAATTGGAGTGTGTTTTTGGTATGGGGTAATGTACGGAGCTTTATCATCAGGTTGACAATTCTGTATTTTTTCAAGTATACACTCAAAATCAGCGTAAATTGAAACAGGTACTCTTAATGAATGATTGTAAATTTGAAATTGTAAAATATTATTATAAGGTTCAGGAAGAACTATTTTAGCACATTTATTATTCATACAATAAGTTTTATGTTCATTTAATTTATCCTGGGAATGAAAACTATTTAAACACATTTTACACAGATAACGTTTATGTCCATCTGTTGTAATTTGTTTTCCTACTAGTGTCCATAAATCTTTGATCCAACAGTAATGTTCTCTGTTTTTGTTTTTAAGATACAACAAATCGATATGTTTCTCTTTCTCAATTTTATTTATTTGAAGTGGAAAAATTGAATTGATATCGTCAATAGAATATACATTTATAGAAATATTTAATCTCTCTTGAATTTTATGGATGTCGGTGATCTTCACGGGAAACGAAATATCTTCAAATTCTTTATCAAAAACATTTTTCCAATTTTTATACTTTAAAACTCTTTGTGGATTCTTATCAACTGGGTATATTGCGGAAAGTAAAGCCCAAAGAAAACATTTGCTATCCTTATTTTTCACGTTTATAATTGCGTGTTTAAGTCAAATCCATTTTGGGAGTTTGATGTATGATGATCCTTTGAGAGGTATATATTTATTAAGACATAATTCCAAGTCTTTGATTTTAACAAGAGACCATTGTGATTCTTCAATTTCAATTTTTTGCATTTTATTTGTTATGGTAGTTATTACTCCGGTATAATATTCATCTCGATTTGTTGTTTTAAAAATTATCTCATTTACTGTATTAAAACTTGTATCTTTATATTCAAAGGTTTCTGTACCTTTGATTTTTTTTTGTGTTTACAATTAAGTACCATATTTACTTTTAATCCATGTTGTTTGTTTAATCCTTCTTAAATTTTACCAAAAACTATTCTTTTTATAGAGTTCATAAATTGAACTGTATCTTTAAAACCCGAATTATTGCAAATTTAAATTGTTTTAATTCTACTTTTAAAAGCAGTGTTCTTATCCAAGATAATAGGTAGATTTTTTTAATTTTTATTAAACAGTATTTCACTCAACATATGAAAAACCCGGTGATCTTTAGGTATTTTTTGTTTTCGTGTTTTAACCTTGTTTAATATTTTTTCAATAGTTTTCTTATGAGGTTTTGATGTTATTGTATTATCAGGATCATTCTGTCTATGTTGTATTGTTTGACAATGTCTTGACCAATTTTTGTATGTAATAGTCTTATCACAAACTAAACAGGCTTTGGGTCCGTATTTAGTAATAGTATTTGTTTTATTTTCCATTTATTATAGAATATATATTTTTTTTCTTCGAGAAGAAAAAAAAATCAATTTTTTTCTATATTGTTATTTAATCAATAAAATTATACCCATTAAGTTTTATTTCTTTTAAATATTTTTCTCTAGGAAAAAATTGTTTATGTTCCAAAAATTCTTTTTCTCTAATGTTTATATCTTCTTCAACTATTTTCTTTGATTTATATAACCGTAACATTTGACTATAAAAACTATAACTCATTTTAAACTCTGTAATTTTTTCGTTTTGTTTTGATATTTTCTCATAAATTTCTATAACACCATTGATGAAGGATAATCCTATTAAAATAATATTATAATAAGTTCCTAGAGAGCTTCCCACAATTGTAAACAAATTTATAACAAGTAGAAAGTAACTAAGATTAGAATAATAGTTACAACTTTTCCGATAGACATACATACTTTTTTCTAAATATTCATTCATTATCTGTTTATAAAACTAAGATAAATAATAAGATTGTTATTACAATCAAATATATTTCCTTCTTGATCAAAGACATTAATTTGTAATCGATTTCAGTTGTTTTTCGAAATATATAATGTTATAAAAAGGTTTTCGGATAGTAATCATACGCATTATGTTACTGTAGAAATTATTTGATATTTTTGTATCAAATTTTTATAAAAACTTACGTAATATGTATACATTTTGATTTTTAGAAACACTCCGGAAATATCCTCCAACTTTAGCTTTGTCCAGAATTGCTACTCAAAACTACCATGTACCAGACGATTCATTTATTATTGAAAAAGGTCAAAAGTTAATAATTCCCATTCACTCGTTGCACTATGATCCTAGATATTTTCCGGATCCTGAAGTATTCAATCCAGAAAGATTTTCACCTGAAGAAAAAGCAAACCGTATAAGAGGCACATATTTACCATTTGGTAATGGTCCTCGTATTTGTATAGGTAATAATACGTCTTGAAATATTTAAATGAGATAAACAGATATAACTAGCTGCAATGTATACATTTACACTTTTATTAGAATTATATTTTATTATAATGTAAATTATTATTTGCATTTTTCAGGAAAACGTTTTGCCGAGTTGGAAATGAAATTGGCTTTGGTTGAAATTTTATCCAAATTCCAAGTTAAAACGTGTGAAAGGACTGTGATTCCTTTAAGATTTAGTAAAAATGCAATGATTGCTGTACCAGCAACTGGTATTTGGTTAAAATTTATAAAACTAGATAACTGAGTTTATTGGAATAAAATACAACTTAATTCATGTTATGTATATACATTTATAGGTTTTATAATCAAAATTTTAATTTTATTAATCGTTCGAGAAGAATATTAATTATTAATTTACAATAATTGGTTTTTAGTGGAGTTTTTTACTAGTAACTATTTTTATAATTAGTACAACTTCGGTGTAAAATAATTGATAATAAAAAAAAAAAAAAAAAAAAAAATGAAAATTTATTACGAAATGCTTGTCAATATTTTAATATTCCTACATTTTATTCAATATATAAACCTAGAATATAGTATAACAGTTCAGTGAAAATTCATGTACAGTTCATAAAAATTAATATTCAGGAATTGTGTTAATAATGGTTTTAAAAATATTTTTATGGGTTTAAATTTTAATTGGTTGCACAATAGTTTTAAAAATCTAATACATTTGGAAAAGATATTATAACTTGTGCATAAAATATATGGTCTCTGATACCTTGATCATGTATGGTCATATATTCATAGAAATGACAATATAATACACCAATATGGTTTTTCATGGTTTTACTTTTTTTCCATCCCCCTTTGTGACTATCATTGACATAACTGGCAGTTGCAATATTTAGATGGACCACGGTGCGCTATGGCCATGTGGATTTTATACTGAAAATAAGTATTCCGTAGCTCAATGGTATATATTTTTTCTCGGTTCTGAGGTCAACAAAAAGTAGCTAAAGTAATTAGTCGTTTTTGACGTTTAGGTAATGTCCAATCGAAGTACATCCGAAATATCAGAGATGCTCATCGAATATGACATTACTAGTTACCATTATAATAGGGCGCAAACTGCGCGGATAATATATCTGAGAATCGCGATCAATTCTCTTTGGTCAACGATTTTGTTTAGGAACTGTTGGCATAATGGTTAGAAAATATGAAATTGACTCGTAGTCGAAAACACTATTGTCCATGAGTTTTATCAGCTTATTTCTACACCCTGAGAAGTTAGTCATTAGATGGGAATAATTTTCTCATAGCTGGAGATTTTTGAATATTTGTCATTTGTGTTTGAAAAAATGGAAGTAAAGGAAAAGTGTCCACCGAAATCACCATAATCATGACTGATTTAGATTTTCTACATCTGTAAAAATTGTTGATGATCACATTAATAGTTAATCTTAATTGTATGTTTAAATAATTAGTTGAAGTTATTGGTACATAACATAAGTAAGGCTATAGAGTTTTTATTAATCTAAATTGCAAATTAAAATTTTTTTTAATATGAGTGTCATTTTCATGCAACATTAAAAGGTTTTTATGCCATAAAATATTAATTAAAAATTAACATAAGTGTAAAAATTAATAATTTTTTACAACATCCATAATAATCAAACATCCTAATTATATGTTGTACTTTAGAGTAGATAATGTAAAGTATGTTCAATGTTCATTTAATTTTTATTAATTTATCTAGGGTAGTGGGCATGTTAAGTGTTAATATTTTTTTATTAGGCATGACCTTACCCAAATTCTGCAAAAATTTGCATTACGGAAATTTGTTCATGTTCTAGTAAAATTATTGATAACTAATGTGTTTATTGCCTTTGATAATTTAGTATTGAATTAATGTCCATTATTTGGTCTATTCACGCAAAATATAGTTTTAATATAAAATGCAAATCATACATTATACAAAAAATATATCCCAGAATACCTTATAACTATAAATAGAAAGTCGGGTAGGCACGATGTACAACGGGCTCTAGGCCTATAATCCTGCATCAGATTAAAAATACAGGACTCACTTCCTCGATGTACAAAACATTGTAATACCAGTCTGATGTAGGTTATTTGTCATGTCACTTACTTTGTGTAATCAAAATAACTTACCTATTCTATTATTTTTTTTGGTATACATAGATTGATTTGTAATTATTTATTTTGAATGAAAAAAAAACCATAATTGGTAGGGGCATTATAAAAATGTATAGTTAAAAAAAAAAAAATGTGTGAATAGAGCTTTAACTACTTTAGTCTTAGCTCTATACTCCGAATCCAAGTACATACCATGTCATATACATTTTTATCTGCTTATTTATGAATTATTTTTCTAAATACATAGGAATTGTTGATTTACTTTGTTTTAAAATGAAAAAATTTTATTTGTTTAATATAATCATTTACTATAGTAATTAAGATACACCGATTGTTTTAAAAAAAATATTTATTTTGTAATTTACTAGTTATAACTCATCAATCTTATATAGAAATATAAATTATATTAAATAAATACATATGTATTTGTATGATTAACAACTAATAAATGCTTAAATAAATTAACATGATACAACATAATATTATCTTCTTGAATACATATAAAACAAAAAGCATCATATGTAAAAACTATAAGGTATTGATTTTTCAAATTGATAATTTTTTATATCTGTATATTTATTACAACACCATAACACAGAATTGATTGACTGATAAATATGACATATTTCACACAAAAAAGATAAATATATCTATTTCCTAAATTTACAATATAATTGGGTTTTCATATTGTGTCGGTTGTCAGTTGAATTATACAATGTTAATTAATCAATGTTCTCTGTTGAGTTAGTATCTCTCAGAGTTACTGAAATAAATATTTTACATCATTATTTCCTAAAAAAATGGTTAAGTTGGATGAATTTCCAAGTTCATATGAATAGTTTTTAAAACTCTATAAAAATTCTGTGTCTGATGCACAATTTTATAAAAAGGGATATTTATCCATTGTTGTACTGTTGGAGTCGTCAATGAAAGTACATTTTACCATTTAAATTGAAAATATTTTTTCAGAAGCTATAAACAGTTAACCGGGATCACAGATATCTATATTATACTAGATAAGGTACTCGCGTTATCGTATGACGCCTAACACATAGTAATAATTTGTTATCACTAATTCCGTGGTTGGCAAAACATTTTGAATAAGCATTATGTTTATATGATTTTAAGCATATGCGATGTGCGGAGTTAATTTACTTTACCTACCATTTATTAATTTATTTGACTATTTGTTCTTCATATTATATTATTATAAAATTAGTTATGCCAGTGTCATGCGTTGCGTATGGATGTACAAATAGATATCAGCCCGGTCAAACAATATATCAGATTTTCTGCCTCACGTTGATAGTTTTGAATTAGTGAAAGATAATATTTTATATTATACTTGTGGATTTATCGTTAGAATTGTCTATAAAAAAAATGACTGTCAAACTTGTGTCAACAGTATAGTAAAAAATGAATCTGATGATCATAATTATGGTCATAATTATCCCCATTCAATATTAATAGATGTTAAAAATAGAGGAGAATTAATAAAAAGTTCAAAAAATGTGATAGTAATTGTTAAAATTATTGAAAGTATATTAATTCATTTAACATCAAATTGTTGTTCTTTATTACAGGGGTTAAATCAAAAAGTCATTGTTGGTGTTAAAAATCATGTATATAACTACAATATTTTTAATGATTTAAATTGTGAAAATGACGGTTTCTTAGAAAACCACAAGTTAAATTTAGTTACTTTAATTTGTAAGCAATATTTGAAAGTTCGTCTTCATTATGTGGCCAAGTTGAAAACAATCGCAGAGGTAAGTAAACGTCGCTTATTGACCAAATTAATATTATTCAACCATCAATAATGTTTTGTATTGTGTTTAGTTTAATGTATTAATATTTATATATTTTTACGAAATAAAAATAATATTAATAAAAAATTATAAAAGATGACTTTTTCATACCTGCATAATTAATCTTATACCCATACCAATATTATATAAAATACATTGTAAAATCTATAGACAACATGTTTGAGAGCTTTTATTTAAAGACCTCAAATATATAATACACTGTTGGAATCGGGACTAAAATTTGAAGTCGGAGACTTGTAAATTATGTAAAGAAGTATCGAATTTATGTAGTGAATTGTACTCGTTCTCATAGTAAATTCTAATATTTTGCCAACCAGTAATGTGGTAAGAACCTGTGATAACGGTTGAAATCTTGCGTCACTATTTCCTATGTGCAACGTCGCGAGCACGATTTAAGATATATCTTAAATCGTGGCCGTGAGAACCTTATCTAGTATAATGTGGTAATTATGAACGTTGGCGCTGCGCGAGGTGAGTCGCGGTCAACGTTTTACCAGCGTAGGATAATAATAAAGGAACAACGCACTTCAATTAAAGTACGAAGCTTTTATTACGTGAAGCACGTGGTTGACAGGATGTCTGCGCGAGTGCGCGTAATAACAAAAATATAACGTGGAACAAAAATACGTGATAGTAACAAAACAAAAGGTCGCGCGGGCACGCGTATATAACGACAATGTTATGCGCGGGCGATAAAAAAGCGCGAGGTCGATCGGAAAAGCGAGCGCGTTGAGAAAGGTTCGAGAGACGGCGTTGTATGTGTCGCATATAGAGGTGTGTCGTTCGCGAACGAACGGGTCGTTTAATCCGATTCAATGTAATGAACGAAATGATCCGGATCGTGTAAAAATGAACCAGTCGTTCGTCAATATATTTTTTTTTTTTGTGAATTGGATACACTGGATACGACCCGTGAACCGTTCATCATGGTTCACAATTCGCAGGAGCCACAGACTAGTTTTAACCGGTATCTGGATAATCGATCTTTCAGATCTAAAATGATCCGATTCAGACGAACGGGTCTTTTAACCGGATCATTTTAATGAACCGATCCGTAAGAACCGGGTCTCACAAGTGATCCGAACTTCCCACCTCTAGTCGCATACGACGGTCGGAGAACGAGGGCGAGCGCGGGCTCGAGCTCCGGTCGTTGGAGGTGCGCGATGGAGGCGCGTCGCTGTGCACGGTTGCCAACCGGTGCCGCGGTGAGAGAGCACTGTGGTGGAGGTCCACCACAATAATATAGATATCTGTGACCGAGATTTATTATCGTTTATCTACTTAGATAATGTGTGATAAGACCATTTACCATGAATCAGTAACCAGTTATATATTATGTAACCATTATGGTAAATTGTAATATGTTATTTTTATACCTTAAAGCTGCTGCAGACTAGTCGCTCACTGACACACGGTGGGAGTGTTGATAGGACATTTTTTTTTTTCTCACAGAATTGTTTATCTTTCTCGTTAGGTACTTAAGAATTATTATCGATTATGACTGTTATGGGTATTGTTAACATAGATATTATAAGAATGGATAGGATACGCCTATATTGGCTCCGTAAGAGGTTGCGGTCTTTTTTGGGGAAGAGAGAAAATTCAATATCTGCGAGAGAGATAGACTATAAAAGTGCTTTTTGAGGTTAGGTACAAACGATTCTAATTGTGTTCTAATCCTAATCTTTTGTGTTTTGTTATTGTTATTGTTATCGGCCTGGCCGGTCAAGTGTACCAAAGGGTTTTTGATTGTTATTAATATAGTCAGTCGAGAAAAGTGTATAAAGGAGCCGACTCTTCTATCAAAATATATAGTTATATTATACTTTTTATTGAAGTTGTAACCTGATCAAATTACTTTTTAGTTATTTTACATCGATAACACTATTTTAAATACTTATTTTTAATATTTATTAAATTATTATTAATAATTATATATTTTCTATTTTTTTTAATTTGATTATATTATGATTTTTTAAAAATTATTAATTTTGAAACAGTGGTTTCTAAAATGTAAAACGTGAAACCATGGGTGAAAAGAAGAAACTTTATTTTCAATTTTGGTCGAAAAGAGGAAGGTTATTTTTGGGCGAAAAGAGTATCGCTCTTTAAAAATGTGTCACATAACAAAATATTTAACGGATTATAAAAATAATTAGACTAAACGAAAATCAATGGGATGGCAAATTAATGTTATAAAATTAACTCAAATGCAATCCAATTAAAATTTAAATCATTTAATCTTTTTCAAAACAAAACAGTAACTTACTTTTAAAAATGTATTTCCTATTGTAATCTACGCTTAAGAATAAATGTGCATTTATAATTTGAATTATTCCAACGGTTTCTTAAAAAATGCTCTTCTGTTTTGGGCAATCATTTTTTTGTTTTAGATACATACTATACTTAAATATAAGTGCATTCATTTTTACAACATACATTTTTTTACTTTTTATTTTATTATTTAGATCTACTATTTAGATTAAAGACTTATTGATTTGTAAACATAAAAGAAAAATTTGGAAGCATAAGCAAATCTTGATAAAAAAATTAATCGATAAGGTAGGTAATTGTGGGTTCTGTATAAGTACCAACAATAACCACTTTATGTCTGTACAGGAAATACGAATTTTCCTTCAATCTGATAATTGGGAAAAATTGGAAATCGAGTTAAGTATATTAGTGTAAGTCAAATCAAAGTGACATAATACAATAACTACTCAATTCTTCGCGTCAAAAAAATATCATGTTAATCGATACGCGCTCAGTGAGAAAATGTTAAAAAATAAAATAATAAAAGTAGATGGATAAAATGTCTAAAAGGTGATAATTTTTCATTGTTTACTATTCTTATTTTGTAATAGAGGTGTGCAGAGTACGTTGATTTTATTAAAAACATCGATGTTTTTTCCGTTATAAATCGATACCCAACATCAACGTTTTCATTTTGATGTATTGATTTTTTACTCCCAAGTTCCGACGTCGAGCTATTAAGTTGGTTTTAATGCACTCAATGCACAGATACACATGACCAACGTACGATTTTGCTAATAACTCGATTTTATAAAATATGTGACTCGCAACATTTCTGCAAGCATCGATTCAATTGGCGTTGTGATTTGCATAAATTATGAAATTTCGATATTCCGCAGGTGATAGCGATAGAGGTGTATGGTGGGCCACCACCGCAGTGCTCCTTCGCCGAAATGACCATGTCACGGCTGGCGATGATTGTTGAATGACATGTTTTACTATTTAAATTTAACTCAACGATAAATAGTTATAGTACATCTTTGTGATAGTAAGCAGTAGGATGAAATTGCACCTTGGTATGCGTAGCATTTTAAAAAAGTTTTGTGTTCTGAAGGTAGATAAACTTTGTAAGTACTATATTAGTTTTAATAAAAATCTAAAAACTAAAAAGGTACCGAATAAATCACGGCCATATTCAGGGAAACTTAGCGCACAAACTGACTTTTATGTTTTGTATTGTAATTTATGTTCAAAAATTTAATTTATAAATACACTAATACTAATTGATTGCGCATCGGTTATAAAATATTTTATTTCATTATTCTAAAGAGACACTTTTATAATTTATTAAATATTATATTATTGAGAATTTTGAGACATTCTTACGAATTTTCTGCTAAACGATGGACAAATGTCCCTTTGTTGATCTTATGGTATAAAAAGTATATATTTTGAAAGTAGTTATTCTTATTAATATAATTCATATTAATATGTTATAATCTGATCGTGTAATATATATATATTATTTTGTATTTGTATAATATGATTATACTGATAAATCTGATAAATCTGATAAATGATTCTGTTTTGCTGTGGACGCATCGACCGGATAATAGACACCATAGCAGTCAACCCTTCACGGAGAAGATTCTGCAATTTTCATACTGGTACCGTCATTGATTATTAATATTTTACGCAAAATGGTGACGAAGATCGCAACGAAAAGTTTGTGCGTATCCCGGATAGTTGTTAAATAGGCAAATTATATTACTGAACCGGTGTTTTGATGGCTCATATATACGGCGTACGACACCAGTAATAAATATTGTAGACTCAGGGTGGCCAACAAGTCGATCGCGACATACATTCAAGTCCATCGCAACTGTTTTTTATTTTTTCAGAAAACAATTAACATATTTATTTTGTTTGTAATTTTTTTTATTTTTGTTCAATTCAAGAAGATTAGATTTATAACATTTAATAAAGGCAATAAATAGTAATAATATATAAGCATAATAAATAATATAATAATAAATAACCATGAAAAACGAAATTATACATTTAGATGGAGTAATAACGTAGGCATATTGTATAAAATAACGGTATTTATCGCGTTCGTATAAGCTGATAAAAAATATAAAAATGCGTGTTATGCACAATTGTTAAATTAAGTTATAATCACTTAGTAACTTGTTAATATTTTAAATAAAAGAAATAAAGGAAATGTAACGTGCGTGTACCTATATAAAATATATTTTTGCTCAGTGACAAGCTATAATTTATTTTTTTTTTTTGGTCGATGCAGACAACCTAAACGAACTTAGAAATTCTATAAAAGGTGGCTACTAGATATCAGCCCGGTCCCGGATCAACCGGACCGGACCGGAAAAACCCAGATCGGAATCCGGTTTGGGTCCGGTCTTATTAATTTTTATATTTATATAATTTATATAAATAATATTGTTTGTCACTTTATTTCCTATTGTTTATAAATACCATGCGTAATGTCAATATTACTTATATATTTTAGTATTGACTTTACTGTTTTGATAGAATATGACGACTGACAAGTGAAACGACGCATGATATTTTCTTATATATATTAATTTATTGTCGAACAAATATTCACATTACGAATTGTTCTGGGCTGGTCCGGCCTTTGAAACATTTTGTGAGCTTGGTTTAAAATTGGTCTGGTCCGGTTATACATTTTTTTTTAATTATCTGGTTCGCTCCAGTCCTAATTTGATAGGACCGGGCTGTTGTCTAGTGGCTACATTCATTGTAGACAGAAGGGATTGAAGAAAACGATTGATGTTTAAGCTGATTTTATTGGCGCTTACGGGTATTTTACTGCCGGTTCGTGATTTTTGAACGATCGAGTGAACGCCGCTGCGTTTTACGCCAACTGTGGACTCGGTCCGTTGCTTACAGCTGCGAAGTACGACCGTAAACTATCATATCGTTTTTTCGAATCGATCTCATTGCACGTCCGCGTGATCTCGTCAACAGCAACATATCAATGCGCATACTTCGCGTAATCCATTTGACTTTTCAACGCGAGCGACCCAAATCGATTTCAGAACGGTACGTCTCGCGTGTAATGATATTTCAAACTGTACCGTTTCCCGCTTAAAATTGTTTTCCTATCAATATTGTGTTCGCGCGTGTAAGTTTCCTAGTCTTATTTGCATTTAGCCAACACGAGATCCGGGTTTTCCAGTGACGCGCTCACCGTCTTTCTGTGAGCGCGTAATCCTTTTATTCAAGGCCTGGCTGCCGACTCCTGTACCACGAACGAAAATCCTGAGCAGACCCTGTCATAACCCGGTAACTGTCCAATCGCACCGCAAGCCCCGCGCTTCACGACGTACAGCATTTCATCTTTTGTCTTTTGTACCGGAATGTCAAAGGTGGGAACTACGATGTGACGTTGCGACCTTTCGCCTATCGATTTCATATAAGCCCCGACCCGTCGTCGTCACGTCAAAACAAGGGGAAAAGAAAATTATAAAGGCGCAGCAAATGGTTGCCTTAATAATGCAAATGGTTAGATTCACGCCAAATGTTTAGTTAATAGAACCGAACATACTTGGATGGTCTGAATTATATGGCGCTTGACAAAAAACAGTGTTAACAATTTAATAAGGTTTTTTTTACGGTTCAAACATTTAAGATCATTCTAATTAATACGTTGAATACGATTAATTAACCGAATAACTAAACGGTACAACATAATAACTTTTAACGTTCATTTTTCTTGAATAATAAATCTTTGTATACATCGTACATATGCTTGAGGGGTAAAATTGTCATAAAGTAAAAAACCATAAGTTACAAGTAATTAAATATCATATATATGTTATCGTTACCCTATTAGCACAGCTCCGAGAATGTAGCACATTATTTTTTCAATATAGCCAACAGTCCAATGGTGGCGTTTAAGTATCGACGGCTCACCGATAAAGTATATAATCAACGATATGCGAAAGGGGTTGAATACAAGGAAGTAAAAAAATGTAAAACCACACCGATCGATTTAAAATGCGTTTAAAAAAAAAAAAAAAGTCATAAAACTGAAATTATACATCCGTCAAGCACTAGCGTTTCGCAATTTATTTGAATTTCGACAATTAATTATTAATTTAGCTAGATGTTTTATTTGAATAAATCATTTACAGATGGATATCGTGCGCATCGGTCGAGGAAATCATTTATTTATTATTTTATGGTATATTAATGCGTTTCTGGATTCGTTAGGGCGTTCAACCCATTGTATTTCGAACATCCGTTTTAATAGGCGAGCACGATCAAACCATTTTTACGGGCGTAGAACAGTAGTTTTATACTGTTCGAGTTCATTACGGTGTTGAAGAAAAGTTATCAGTTAGAGATAGGAATTTTACCGTGAAATTTTTTTTGGTAAAATTTTTTAATAGTGTATATTTTTTTTATTAATTTATTATAAATTCAATTACATGTTTATAACTCAGCTAACTAATTCTACCACTGGACATTTGTCCAAAATTAACCTCAAGTATTATATTTAAATATGTATAAGTATGAATAGTATGATGAATAATTATTCAAATTTGAAATAATTTGAACAAAAAGAAAATAAAAATAATAAACTTGTTATAAATATATTTATACTTCCATTTATTCTTTTACTACTTATCTCAGTAGTCAGTATACCTAAATTAAATTAAAATTTAATAGTTGAATTTATAAACCTATTTAAAGTGTGATTCATAAAAATCATCATCACTTAAAATATTATGTTCATCTGAATCATCTGATAAGTTATCAGATTCAACCAGATCATCTGTACGTACCAAATTCTCGTAATATTAAATATATTAACGTATCGACTACAACGGTGAACGGATAACATTAACCTCATAGAAATGTCATTAGTGTTAATGTAGACATGAAAACATTATTTCAAAATAAGTGGTCACTCGATTTTTAGAACGGTAAAAAATATTTTCCGGGTAAAAAAATCATCGGCAAAACTTACGTAAATTTACCTTACCGGTAAAATTTACTGGGTAAATTTGCTAAGCTCACATATCTACTGATAACTACGTGTTTTTCGAAATAAATGATTTTTGGTGCCGGAAACTGGATAATCCGGTAATCGTGGTCACGTAGTGCGTGTTTTTCTCGTGATATTACCGCGCCACGCGGCCTTATTCGTGTTAACCCTGATACTCGTATAAAACCAATCGACTTCATCGGTAACCAATACGTTCTCGCGTACGCGTTGGAGTTGTAAATTTGCGTCCCTCGTACATGCAATGTTCATCACGACGCTTTTAAGTCCTGCGCTTCTGCGCGCTTCGTGTGACGATCGAACGTCTTGAGATTGCAAAAAATTGTAAAGGGCTTACGGTCGACGACCTACTGGCAACGGACGTTGGAATTCGTTCCACGCGAAGAAATAATTTACGATTCGAAATTCAAGGCGCGGCGATATACGTTCGTCATTTAAACACCACACGGCCAATAGAGGTTTTGAGTAGATTTGACCGATTTCTTGCGTCAACGAGCATCGTATGCGACATAGCATATCAACGATTTGGGTCGAATGTTTTTTTTTTTTTTTTTTTAACTAATAAAAGAATATTAAAAAATAAAAATAAAAATACCAATTTATAGTAACCAGATATTACGTACGTAATAATTTTCCCTGATAATGAGAATTTCTTCAATTCGTTTTGAATAAACTTAAGGAATGTAATCTTGATGATACCTTGATCATTTGAACTGTTTGGGCCGTCGCAGAAGAGTTATACTCTTCAGAAAAAAAAGTACTGTTAAATATACACATAGGCCGTAATCAGTATAAAACTATACCAGTAGACATGAATGTAGGATTTATATTTATGATATGTGTACACCAAATATGTCTTGAAGCAAACAAAGATTTAATTTTAAACTTAACGTGTATACGTTCATGCCATTTTTAACCATGATATAATGAAGTATTATATTTTTATTCTTTCAAGAAGTTAATGTTCACCGCTGGCCAAGTTCAGTACGAGGCCTCAAGTTTATGAATTACAATGAAAAAATCAAATTATGTGTAAGAAGACATAGTTGATTATAATTACATATTGAACAATGTACAAATGAATATAATGTTACTTCCATTAAAAGTAACTTATTAATAAGCATAAAGTTACTATACGAAACATTTTTCGTGTAAACGAGTATCAACCTAAAGATTAAAACTTTTGTTTACTATTTTTTTTAAAAAAAAAACCCGTTATATTTGTTGTGTCTCTTCAATAAATACGGCATCCGCTTAGTGTGACCATGATTCCGGTTTAAAATATTAGGATTTGGTACGCGGAACAGAATGATTTATAATCCATATTGCAAAGAAAAAAAACTCGACGTTCATACGTGTTCTTAGAGCCTCGGATTCCTTGTTAAAAAGCTGCAAGTTGACGACCCTTGGTCCATAGGCTTTTATCGTGTACACTTTCAACAGAGTAGGTACGCTTTTCGTGAACGCACGGTACTAGATGACCGGGCATTCAAATCACCGCCGGAGATCGTGCAAGTCGATAACATTACTGATCACTACAAGAAGACGCTCGAGCATGACTGTCCCGAAGGGTGGTAAAAGGGAAGACAAATACCCTAGGACGTCTAAAGTGTTATAAATTTAGGCGTCTTAAAAATTGATAACAATGAGAAAAATTCTATGTTTTATTCCGCATAGGTATTAAATTGCAACATCTGAATACCTATCAAATGAAATCTTGTAAATAATGTGCATGTGTTGCGTACCTGCAATAACGCATAAATATTACCGATGGACAGAATATTATTGATAAACGATTTAACCAAACACATTCAAGGAATGAAGAAATTTTTACGCTTAAAATGCGATGTCAATTTTATAACAAATTACAAAAACTGGTGGGGAGGAAAGCGGGCGTCAAACCGTTTTACCCTAGGGCTTTTTTTTACGATTTTGACGGCATTGTACGCGTGTTCACTTTTGTCCTATCCAAAAACGAAGACAATATAATACGCAGGCATTGTTCGTTCCGTACGCGCATTGTGCGTGGACAAGTTCGGATTGTTCGATTTTGCTGTCCAACGACTCGTTTTCATGTTCACAATAAATTTAATTAAGTTAATGCAGTAAAGTTGGAATTAGTCACTTTAGGTGATGGAGCTATAGAATAAACTCGACAATTCAATAACACGTTCTGGTTACCAATAATAATAAACGGTTAAAGTCATGATAAGTACACCATAATTCAGTGGCCTTTAACCTTTTTGACTTGCGACCCACTTTTCTTACCTTGTATTTTTTACGACTCGTGTCAGTTTCGTTAGTCATGAAAAACAAAAGAAAAGTTAAGATTGCTCAATACATTACTTGGTAAAAGTGCTTTTATAACTGAATAAAAAAATAAAAAATAATTTTATCTAGGTATCTACGAGTACGTAATATTTAATTATCGATATATATAAAAAAAAAAAAATGCTCGTAATGATACAGAAAAAAAGGTAAATGTAATAACACAACAACAAATATCAGTGAGATATTTGCAAGGTTTACAGATAATAAACTATAGATTATATATAAGTATTAGATTATAGGTTTATGATCTATAAACCTTGCCATATTTGACCCTGTCTTCAGACAAAATGTTCTATCTCGGTTCAACTTTACACTACGTAAATTATAGATCGATAAAAGAGTTTTATAGATGAAGTCGAACTATCGCTGTACCATCGTTTAATTCGACGTTCTCATTCTTATCGTCTACGAATATGAAACAGTATGGTTTCGGATTTAATCGAAAATTATATTTTATCCGATTAACTATGTAACGCACACAATATAATAGTATACAATTATTAGGGCTAGGAAGTTGTAAGAGCTAAAAAAAGTAAAATATGCAAAAAAAAATGTAATATGCAAAAAAAAAATTCTATTGTTCAAAAAAAAAAAAAAACATCTGATATTGTTAATAATAAATAATATACACAATAACTACCATTTATGACTGAAAAAATTGTGTAATTGGTTGGCATTTTGACGATAAGATAAAAAGTTCTTGACATAAGTATTTTGGCATTTTAGCGTAATAGACTAAATGCGTAACACATCGTTATTATTAAATTAATTGTTGACTGTGACGATGGCAATAAATATCTTCGTTGACAATTTTGAATTTTATATATTCATTATTAATTGAAATATGCAGACTAGGAAAATAAAATTTTAAAGTAGTATAAATTCTTTTTAGAAAAATATGAAATATGCATGATACGAGTACAGAATATGCAAAACATGCATTTTCAATTTTTCAACTCACCACTGTATAGTTTAGATTTCTAGCTTGGTCTGCTATAAATTGGTGACATACAGAACAATATGCGATTCCTACAACTTCCGAACCTTAATAATTATAATATATGTATGAATATGAATTTTTAAAATTTTAAACTAAAGATTGATCGCGACCCACCGGTTGAAGACCGCCACTGTAATTTTCACGAAAAATAGCATAAATCTGTTGTTGAACTTTAATCAGAAAATAAAAAAAACGATCTATTTCACTACAAATCCAAAAGTAACTGGTTAATCGCGTAAGAAGCGTATCCGTAAGTAAATCCGAATAAGACAATTTCAATTCGGATCTTTGGATTTCACGTCCACCCCTAGTGCGCACACTGACGACAATGACACGGTCGTAGCGGAAGAAACGTCACGAAGCATTCGTGGCGCGCCTATTCGGTTAAACCACGATGATTGCAATACACACGGAACGTGCTGTTAACGACGCGTAATGCATATTCTTTGCTCGTCAATAACCCCCCCACATACCCCCCTCCCCCCGGCGCGTACATCAGTCGGTTCGTCTGCGTATAACAGATCCGCGTTCGGGATGGAAACGGCATACGATTACGCGACTTACTTTGCTACGTCGGTTTTACATTACATCTGATTCTGCACAACGAACGCCGCTTTTGAACCACACGGTTTTTTCATCGATAATATTACTACTTTTTCCGCCACTCGGACTCGAATAGGTTTTTGCTAATCGCTGCTGCTAAACGATAACCGATCTACGCGTTGTATCATCGTTGTGGATTCTTATCGATTGCTTATTTCTTTATCGGTCGTTAATGAGCACATTTAAAAAATAAATAAATAATATTCGGTTTTTACTTCAAAACAGCTTAGTCGATTATTTTCGACGAAATCCAATTGTTTAACTTTGTAAGTCGTTGACCGTCGTCGGATATCGTTCCGATACCCGATCAAAACGAAAAAAAATTCGAAACAAACAATAAGTCAACGAAAAGATGTGTCGACAAATAAAAATTAATCAAAACACCGTGTATTTATAGTTTTCGGACAACATGTTAATTCGTTTCACAAAATAGATATATGTGCGTATTAATTCACACGAAGTAATTATAAAAATATACTACAAATATTAATCGTATGTATAATTATAGAAAAAAAAAATTAATATAATTTAAAAAAAAAAATCAATCAATCACTCAAAACGTAATATTATGATTGACAAATAAAAAAGGCGAACGCCTGTGGTGTTAGTTATAACATATGTATACATATAGATATATGTATAAAATAAATATAATAATTAATGATTAGAAATAATAATAATAGTTATAAAATCGTATCGCAAAGTATCAATCTATAATCATTATTAGTCATAATAAAATAATTATAATAAAAATTTTACGATATCCGTCACATATTGTGCATCATATTATACTTCTTTTTTTTTTCAAACGCGTACTAATCACACGAATGAATAAATTTCAATGTAAAGCAAAGTAAATAAAAATATTGTTTTTCCCTCTTAAAACAAACAATTGAATAATAATAATAAAAAAAAAAAACGTCCGTATACATTCCACATTCGAACAAAGATGACGAATAGAACCGAGGAGGACCTGAGTAAACAGCTTTTGCGTGTGTGCAGTAGTCGTCGATGGGCAGCGGCGGTCAGCGGAATCATATAATTGTCTTGGGCGAGCGGAGGAGTCGATCCATCGCCATCTCACATGGCACCGCACTCCCTGAGCACCCTGCTGCCCAACGGCAATGGCGGCCTGTAGTTGTTGACCAGCTGTGGACCGCCATGCGGATCCGAGCAACATTCTTCCGGCGTTTTCATCCGCATGCTCCGGAACGCGTTCAGCTGCAAACAAAAATTGGACAATGGTCGTTAAAACGTGCAGGAACGTAAACGGAATTTTTTAGAGGAATTAAAGAAAAAAACCGATTCTCTCCGCCCAAAAATCGGAGTCTTTCACCAATAATAAATATTCCGTACGTATCAAACAAGAAAACCTTTTGCTATGAATAAGCTATAATAAGATGAAGATGAAGAGTATTTTATTCACATGTTTTAATATGAGAGTATAAAAAGGATTACGCTTAAGGGGCAGATATGGAAATATTTCAAGGGGTTCTAGGTTCTGCGAGTAAGTGACTACGGATCTTTTGGATTATAATCACACCCGACCTTTCCCCCAACGGCCAAGGATATGTGGAACGTTTGGGAAGACTGAGTCACACGTAAAACGAGTGAAGTTGTTGTGAGCCGCTTACATTTTTATAATAATTAAAGTTAAAACTATACATTATTTTACTTATAATAATTACAATATTTATCGTTTTATTTATATAACAATATATTTTATAATTTATTTTAACAGTAGGGTATTATTATAATCACATGTTTAGTAAATACATATATATATATATACATGTAAGTGAAGAAAAAAAATTTTTTGCAACAAATAATAAGAATATTGCGAAATATGAAATTGTTTTTTTCCGAAAGTAATGAAAGTATAAAATCAAGTAGGGTCTGCAATCGAAAATCACCTGCCTACCTACAACCAGACAACTTTCATCCCTCCTCGAGAAACACTTCTACAATGCCTAACATCATCACCGGTGTAATTGTTTCCTGGTCGTTGAATATGATTTCACGAGATCAATCGGCCGCGTTAATTTACAGAAGTACTTTTATTTCCACTCGAAAAAATAACAACTAGGTAACTGCTGATTACGGTTACTAGCTCAATAGAGAACGTTACATTTTCATCCGAGCGGTTTCAGAATTCGTATATATTATACGTGCATAACGGTGTTGTGAAAGTTACTCAAATTATATGCTCTTCACATATTATAATTGCGTGATGGTGGTATATCATGCTGTTATACTATGAAGTTACAAGGAAACAAAACTGCCAATACCTCTTATCTTTTTTACAGTATTACTCGTATATTCAGTTAAACTGTCTGCTCACCATTCGGTAAGACTTAAGGGATATGGTAGAATATTTTATTTTAGTACAAAGCTAAACAAATAACAATAAAGTATCGTAAAAGCTATACATTTAAAATGATTTACCAACAACTACCTAACGCTACCTAATATTATTTTAAGTAACAAGACACGTAGTGCTTTTCCGGTGCGAATTGAGTAAGAAAAACTAGTTTGTGCATTATAATTCATTGTTTAGAGACTAAAAAGTGAATAGGTTTTTGAAATTCTTATATTTTTTTTAAATCCGTTTTTTAGAAAGAATGATGGGTATGAGTCGTTAATTTGACAACAATATGGTTTTTCAGGCATTAAAAAAGCAATAAAAGTTTAGTAAATTATTTAATATAACTATTATTTTTTACATTTTTTTTTTTTTCGAAAAATAGCAATAAGACAGTGAGAACATTTTGACAATTTCTTAGAAAACTGAAATATGCTTTCAAAATTGATTTTCGATTACGATTACTAACACCAATACACGCTACGTCGAAATGAGTGAAGAAAGATGAGTCATAACTATGAAAATCATTTAATACCAGTTCAGAAATTTCCTAAGATTTTATAAGGACGTAATTTAGTAATAAGTATTTGTTCGTTTGATTCAATCTTCACTTCAAAATATTTATTAAGCCTTTAAACCATTCCTCTCAGCATCATTATCAAACAATACAACTTCACAACTCTAGAACATTGCTTCAGCGTATTATTTTCCATCGACATGGAAAAATAATATACTTAAAATGCCACGCTGTAACACAATAAGCAACACAATATTGTTCACCGATAATGTTAAAATATTATCTACGGACACAAAGACTAATTTTTATCGAATTATTGGTATACAGTCCATCGGAATCCAACGATAAATTTTAAATCTTTGTAGCTCAGCGAGTTAAATTTGGTGATTTGTACATCATATAATAAACACTGTTAAATAATTTAACATAGCACTATAGACATAGCGAGATCTACTTCAGTCATGTAACTCACTGGAATGTCATCTTATATGCCGAATAAATTCCGCAGCAATACCTACAATATTCATACGGAGTATACATTGACTGGGGTACGGACAAAAACATTAAGCAACCGCAAACAATTTATTGAATATTAATCAAAGATATTGAATTTTCTACGTCCGAGTAAGTACCTAATACCCGTAAATTACTTAAGCATCGGACAAAGAGAAATGCTTTAAACATTTTTACGGCTGCAGTATACCATATATATATATATATATTATCATCACTACCCGGCGACCACTGTTATTTTTCTCTGGCTGATAGCAATGGCAGTACACGTTGCAGGTATGAAATTAATAACCGTATAGACTAATAAAACATGGATTTTTATTACGTTATATATTAGCTAACCCATGAAAGTGATAAACTAATGATTAACGTATCAAATAATTTTGGTGTGTTGCATTAATAATAGGTAACTTGGAAAATATTATACTAATATTGTATTCGGTTAAAACTTCATCAATATTTTGCCATAACAATATAACCGTTAATGGTAAACACCATTGTATAATATTATACAACAGCAATATATACATATTATGTTCTTCGAATTCTTAAAAAATGTAAGCAAATATATATTATATAATTACTGATATTTCGTCAAGTTTGATTAGATTATATAATCACCACGATTTATTACAAAATAATAATAATTAAATTAAATATCACTCTTTTTTTTTAATTTAAGTTTTATATGATTATCGGCTGAATACATAACAATTTCTAAAAAAAAAAAAAAAAAATAATAATATAAATAACAACAACAATAAGTAATCAAGAGAAATTATTTTAATAATTTCACATGGTTTTCGTTTTAAACATACATGGTAAACAAAATGTTAATCATGAGTAATTTATTTCCAATTTAATGATACTATCAATTAATTGTCTTGTAAAAATGATTACACATTCTAATCCTCCAAGTAAATGAAAAATGCATCCACTAAAATGTAGATAAATTGACTTGGGTCGGCATATATGGAAGAGCACAATATCGATCAAAATTGAAAATAGAAAAATAAATTAGCTACATATTTGAATTTTATCGACACCGTTTAAAGAACCAATACTAAAACCGTTAAGTATTATTATGATATCGTTTCAAAACCAGTATATTGAGTAACAAACAAAAAGACGCACGATATCCGTTGAATTTATTAATAAGTAAATAGATTTTTGGCTTAAGCACTTAAAAAAGAGCATATCAGCTTATATTCGGTAACCTATTTGCATCCAATATATCTAATATAGCAAAATCACGTTATATAAAACATACATTGTGGAATTTGTGTAGGATTAACAGTTAAACCAATCTTAAGAAATTAAAAGAGAAAAATAATTATGAGGGCATTCTTTTCGTTTAACATCGACTGACAATTTATAAGGATTTCAATTTTAGATTTATAAAATTTTCATAAAAATTATTCAAAATTAAATTCATTCATTGATCTCTTTAAATTTCACGATACGGATTTAAACTCCAAGTCAGCATAAATATAAACGTAAACATAACGTCACAATGTATGTTTCATGTAGCATGTTTTCGCTGTGTTGTGCGTTATATATAAAGATACACCATACATGAACTGACTTAATGTTATCTAGTGATTATGTTGTCAATTAAAATATTGTTTCCTGTTGATTCTCGTTCCCATCACGATTCAGTCAACGCACAAAATTCGTTATTCACTTGTTATCATTAATATACCGTTTTAAACATTAGCCTTGTTTAAACTGATGTATACATAATTTATTTTCAAGAAAAAAAATTAAATAAAAGATAAGTAGGTAGTAAAGTGAGTAAATATATTTTAAGGTATGGCGGTATAATTTTATAAAACAACTAATTGTAATCCACAACAACTAACTTAATAACCAGACTGCAATTATACGTCATATACTCTGACTTTAACATGCATTTTTATTTTTATAACTAATACATCGCACAAAAAACAATAATTAAAAAAATTATACGTTTACTTTATTGGACATATTATCAACTTTGGGCGTAAGATATATCACATGTCACTATGTAAAACAATCAAGGTCAATACTCTTATTACAGTTCGTAAATGACAAGTGAATTCCGATTCTATAAATAATTTAATTATACATGTAATCTACTTTTGTAAATGGTAAAAGCTTCGTTTCCTATATAAGCGTACAGTAAATGTTTATGAAAAAAAAAACATCCCCTGATGATCTAACGTTTCGATCTCAACCGTTAAAATAACTACCGTATAACAGACATAAATATTTGAATTAGGAGCAAGTTGTCAGGTTAGTAGACTCTATACAAAATTCACATGACATACATATTTTGACACCATATTAATTTGAAATTATTAAAACGTAAATTCTCCACGTACATAATCGAATAAATATTATATTAAATGGTAGTATGTTAACTATTCTGTTTTAATTTGAATAACACAAATTATCCAATTTAAGAGTACCTTAAAAAAATTTAGTTTAAGGGGATTGGAAACGGCGTTTTTTGTCTTTGTCTAACATACGTGTAACATAGGATTAAATACGTGTTTTATTTCCAACGTACCGGTTGATATAATGAAGCGATTAGAATTATAAAAACAAATTTGAATTTGTCGTCAAGTCTACTTGAAATCGACTTTCCAACATTTTGAATTTTTTGATTTTAATTTCCCCAAAAATTTAAGTATGTACATTTTATAATTACTTTTTTTTATAACATAGATTTTTGGGTTTTGTAGGGATCATATCAAAAATGTGGGAAATTCGATCTCAAATAAACTTGATGACAAATTCAAATTATTTTCAGAATTCTTATCGCTTAATTATATCAATTAGTGTGTTGGAAATAAAACACGTCTATAATCCTATGTTGCACGTGTGTTTAAACATAAATAAAAAACGCCGCTTCTAATTCCATTAAGAGAAAATAGTGAAAAAAGGACCCCACAACTTACAAATATATGATTATTTAACAGTTAATAAAAAAAAAAAATTGAATTTAAAAGTACAAACAATTGGTAGAAATATAATGTTACAATACCTGCCTTGTGTTATTACTTATTACTATCTTTACTTATCTATACGACTAGATAGATACATACATCACACAGTTCGATAATAGACTATACAATAATATCAAAGTTGTTACTCCGTACTTTTAGTTCCTGAAAAGTTATATAGAATAAGTTCTGATTTTTTTTAAATTTTAACTTAAAATTTATTTTTCTCAACTGAAATTACTTTATACTCATACTAAATAATTCATAGAAGTTACTTCTTAACGCCTTTAAGATGTTAATAAAACTAAAATATTATTAATTATAATAGTAATAAGAACTTATTACATTTTACTCATTCATCCGATAATTTATAGAATGTTATTAAACTTTATAAAGTTAATTTTAGTTTCACTTTTGTAAATAGAGGCTCTCGATGAATGGCAAATTAATATAACAAATATGCTGACTTATTAGTTGATTATTTAATTACTTGTAATCGAGAAATAATGAAAGTAAATATTTGTATTAGAATAAAACTTTAATTATTATTTAATACGCTCCGGAGTTAAAAAAAAAATTGACAAATTTTGTTATGCATGCAAAAGGAATTAATTCACTTAACATTGACTAAATCTCAATGATTATTAACACTACTGTCTTTAAATATAAATTACTAAACACTAAAGCAATGAACTTTATTTATCAAAATATATATATATATTAAGAACGTGTTATTAGTTTATTGCAATAAGAATTTTATAAAATTATATAAATTATGTTTTTTTTTTTTTTTTTTTTTTTTAAAGAAATCGAGTATAAAGTCAAATGATAATTTTTATACAGATATTTTAACTGACGTTAAAAGATTATTATACTAAAAATTCTTTAAAAAAAAAACCAATAGGTACTTTTTTATTATAAAATAATCAGTTCTAAAAACTAACTTACAGTTATTTCTTATAATAAATTGAATATTCCAAAAGTATAATTTTTGTACACGATTATAATTAAAAACTTTAATTATAAATTAATTTATATAAGTAGTTGAAAGACTTATAAAAATAATAGCATAATCGTTATAGATAGATGAACCAATGTGTATTGAATTACTCTTATTTGAAAACTACATGATTATAGCAATAAGTACTGAATAATAATAATATTTACTGTGTATACTTAAAACTAATTATAATAGTTTAATAACTCGTTATCCCTTGGTGCGTTGATACAACGCTTTAGTTAAAATAGAAACGTAAATATAATATACATGTAAATATTATGCACACTAGAATGTTAAATTATAGATTTTTTATACGTTATGATAAATAGCATTCAAATCTCACAAATTACATTCACTAGTTATTTTAATTTACTTATTCCACCATGTAAATTAACCCTTTCACTGCTATGGACGCATATATGCGTCCAACGTATGCAACTCTGTGGTGCTATGGACGCACATATGCGTCCTATCATTTTAAAAATCAACAATAGCTATTTTTAAAAATGTGATAACATGCAACTATGGTAAATGATTAGTTAAATCCAAAGAGACAATAAAAAAAAGTCTGATCATTATCAAAGAAGTTATGAGTAAAAATAAATATTTGATTTTCCAAGGATCCCAAACTATGATTAATTATTGATAATCAAATTTTTGATTACACTGTCGTGCTTATATTTTATTTTTATTATTGTTTATTGTAATTTTTATATGAGGTATGACAATTGTTTTTTAAAAAATTTAAATTGTGTTAAAAAATGTAATATATGATAAAAGTTTAATTAATTGATTGATTTTGTACTTGAATTTATCGGGTGCATTTTAAGAACCACTATCTAAGAGTTTTAAAATTATCTATAATTTGGTAAATTTTTGCCCAATTTTTGTTTTTATAATTTTTTTAGATTCATTGAGTATATATCTATCTTTATAATGTGGAAATATTATCTAAATATTTTATGAAATATAGTTAGCACAGAGCAGATGCTTAAGATTTTTGAAGTCAGCAGTGAAAAGTTTAACCATTAAAACATTCAAAAGTTTTATACTTATAAATCAACAATCAATATATTATAGATATATAAATCAGCATTTACTTGTCTTTCGGAGACTTCGATGGGGTTCTTAAACATGATCCATGTGACACATTCTGAACACGGCGGAGTCGTCAGTGAACCATGGTATGTCCAGTAAGTTTTGTCCTCTGAAAGTGAAGTATGCAAACAATATTATGCAAAAGCATGTTGGCATAATGTTCATGTGTATATGTGGATACCTGAGTAAATACTGTTCGTGAGTAAATGGTTTTATTTTTAAAAAAATATTTACCATATAGTATCATCAAAATATCACTCTCTACTCCTTCAATGTGTATTAAATTTGTATATTAAGAGAAAATATGATTAATTACCAGGCAGTAAATTTTTCGGGTTGATGGAATTGGTTATTTCGGCCATTTGGTTACGTAATGCAACCTGAGGAATCAGTGATACAATTTTTTCCAACTCATCATGTGATTTGATTCCAGCCTGAAAAAAACCGAACACAATGATAAAACATCTTTGTGGGTATTGTTAAATGGCTGTCGTCAAAAAATATAATTAATTGTAATCATAATAGTCTTAGGATGGAGGTCACGTCCTACAGGTATAATCAACGACAATCGATTTATCTGCAACGGATAATATATACTTTGTGGTACTCACGCGGAGTCATAAAAAGACCCATTCTTCGGAAGTTTGCATGGTATTCTACTTGGAGGACCCGACAAAAATTCTAAATTTCGCGATTTGGACCGATCTATATAACTATAGATAAGTACAAGTGTTTTTAAGATTAACTGACAGATTAATCTTATATCGGAGGTTGAAGTTGAATCCGTTTCAATGTTTCTAATCAATGTGTTAACAACCATTTAAAAAATAAAAATAAATAATAATAACAAACGTATAAATTCTACCATAAACGTGCAAATATGCTAGATCAGTTCCAGACTTGGCATCATAACGAAATCAGAGTTAAAAGATGGTAAAAGTAAAACAATTTACATATAATGTAAAATATCATATTTCGTTTAGAGCCGAGAGTAGACTAGATCTATAAATATATTTAACCAAATTTGAATTCAATCAATACATGACTTCTGATTAAGTTTTCTACTACGTGGTCAACTTCAAGGATAAATGTTAAATACCTGTAAGAACACTCCGAGTACTGCCAAACCATCTGGGTGCGCGATGGCTTCAGAAAACGAATTATACTTGTCGCAATTCCAATGAACTAAATGTAACTGAAAAAAAAACACACATGGTTAAATATTAACACACTAAATTAATTAAAATTATATCAACTAAGCTTTTAATCAAATAGAGATTAAATTCATTTATTACAACCGTATCTACTACCTACACACTCAATAGCTCAGTAAAAGTTTTTTTTTTATTTTGATTATCGTAACTTATAAGCTTTTAATCAAATATAAGTTACGATAATCAAAATAAAAAAAAAACTTTTACTGAGCTATTGAGTGTGTAGGTAGTAGATACGGTTGTAATAAATTAATTTAATCTCCCGTTACGATTATTTTTAGCATGACGTAGT
Source organism: Sipha maydis (assembly GCA_034509805.1). Taxonomy (NCBI): domain Eukaryota; kingdom Metazoa; phylum Arthropoda; class Insecta; order Hemiptera; family Aphididae; genus Sipha; species Sipha maydis. The sequence goes on from JASXSY010000504.1 coordinate 254,389, forward strand.
CGTTGACCCCTTGTAAATCAATAGGAAAAATACAATAATAGCAAGTGACTAGCGAAATATATACGTATAAAAAAGCGGTCTCACATTGTTACAATAAAACTCGAAAGGGAAATATTCAGAGGCCCATAAAGGAGAGGATTCATATTGAGTGGGCAAGGAAAAATTTGCACTCATCGTAGCTCAGGGACGTTTGAACATAAGGTAATTTCAATGCATGTATGGTTGTAATCCAAAGCAATATTATTTTCATTGCATCCCAGTTGAAAAAAAAAATTGTCAAATACTGAAAATCCACTTACCTCGCCAGCATAAGGAATTCCATCGACGGTGTGTTCTGATCCCTTGGAGCTAGTACATCCCCAGTGGCAATGGAACTGTTCCAATTTATACTTATGTCCCAATGGACCGCCAGAGAGTTCTAAAAAATTAATACATTTTCATAAGAAACCATAGTCCTTGAAACTTAAATAGCATACATTTTTTAATAGGCTAAAAATAATAATTAGACCTTTCAACGTTTCAAACTATAACATAGCATAATAATCCATCAATAAGTATACATTTTTAAATGTATAAAAGTTTTCAACTGAATGTGGGACGATAATGAATAGTACTGTTTTAGCAATAAAGGCGTATTGTGTATAATTAGCTACCCAACCCATATTATATATCATACTGTTCGGGCAAAAAATGTTTTTGAAGTTATTGTTTTAGACGTGAATTGCAAATAATTTCAATACCATAAGACTTGTACAACAACATGTATATTATGACATAATTTGTATCTCATTGAAAATTAAAATACAGTAATTTCACAACTAAAGAAATGTTGAAATTAATAAAATAAAATTAAATTCTTACCAGAACCTTCACCACCAGTGGCATCTACTTTCCAACCGTATCCAGTGTTAATGATTTTTGTGCACATTTCCGGACAATAATTCCAGTACAAAGGCTGACATTTTAAAGTCATGTCATTAGTGGATTTCGATGTCTCGATGTTAACGGGCGATTGCAAGGATCCAGCGGCTTGTGGGAAGAGTTGAGGCCAGACCGATGGTCCTGTAAAAACAAATGAAATACTAATAAATAAAACAGCATTGTTGCAGCAATATGCACGTCCCAATTGAAATCTTAATAAATAATTAATGATTTAAAATTGCATGACAAATGATATGCAAGTTAAAACATAATGTTATATAATTGATTCTACGCGATGCCGGAGAAAGATTTCAACTGAGGAGTTTGATTTCTAAACGTTCATAAAATCTGTATTTTAGAACTAAAATGTAAATATTTGAGCATTATTTAAGCATTTGATCATGAACACATAATATATCAGTTTTTTTTTGTAATAATTTAATTTTGTAGTCTGTAGTGAACGCGATTATGATTTTTTTTTTAACTCGTTTACATTTAATTGATTCTAAAACCATATTATTAATGAAAGGTAATATATGGAAACCCGAAATAAATATTTAAATAAATTCTAAGTTGATTATCGACTATACATTTGATTGGCTTTTTATAATTATAATTTACGTTACTATTTTGAACAGTCGACGTTTTATGGTTGTGAAACCCCGTCATTTACATCTGATATATATTATAAATTTAGGACAAGGTGTGTAACCTAAATATTCAGTAATAATTTTAAAATATTGAAGTTGGGGCTGCCTATCATCTATAGACTTTTTGATTTTCAAACATTTGTAACCTAAGGGTTGCTTGAATAATCCAATCAGCGTTTTAAACCATGCTCGGTACCAATAAACCAGTTTTTCCAAATGTTGTTAAGAAAACGTAAGATAATGGCAATTTTTTACCATTCCAAAGACAAATCATAAACCTGAAATAGTAAGAAAGGGAATTAAAATACAAATCCTGATTGCACTATATACTTTATACCTTATATTATACTATTATACCTACCTAATAAATATTACAGAAGAAAAAACTAGCAAATATTTACAGTAGTACATTTATATTTATAAGACGCAATATTTTGTTGTCATAATTCATTCAAACCAAATGGTGAATTAAAAAAAAAAAACTTCATCTCAAGATTTATGATGTAGATTATTTCTAACAGTCGTACCAACCTCGGAAATGATTGAATTTTATACCGACAATTTGAAAGTAATATTATATAAAGTAATATTATGACACATTTAAATTAACTTTTTGTTATTCACCTATAAAAGTTGTTAACGTAATTATCTTGCTCTTCTTAGAAATATTTATTAAAATATTATTTTAAACTGTTGAGATAACAATAATGTATGATTAATATCTTGAAATACAACATATCGTGGTAAAGCTATTTCATAAATCTACAGCTAACGTGTCTGTTTATAATTAGTTGTTTATATATTAAAACGACGGTTAATAGAACGATTAAGAATTATCACATGCCTTGCAAAGGCTTACAAATATGTTATATTATGTAGATTGCATATGGACGAAATTTTTGAAGAATACCATCTACATTGGTTTTTGTTCATATTTATAGTTCATTAAAAAAGAAAAATTCTCGATAAGTGAAGAAATGTCTGTTAACACTACTTTTGATCAAAGAAATAAAATTGTAAAACATGAAAAAACATTGTAAAAATTGCATACTGTTAAATTATTTTAATAATCATAAAAAATATACTCATATACGTACAGGAGATTTATAATATATATGTACATTCGTCAAATCGTCACAAGTTTGAAAAAATACCACGTTTAACCTTTGATATTACAAACCACAAAACATTGTTTGCAAAATTATATCAACATTTTGAATTTGCAAATTTTTCATGTACTTATTATAATTTAAATTCAAATTAGCATGGAATAACTACAGCTCGGGAAAATAAATCAACACTCAACAGTTCATGCGAGCATGATGTAAATAATATGTAACACATAAACAGTAAAAAATGCATCCGAACGTGCAGCGTAGTACTATAAAAACTGGCCGTTAATATAAAACTTAATTTTTCGTTTCCTCAATTAATATGTAAATGTTTAACACAATGTTTATCAACGATAATAACTAATAAAACGATAACCTTGAAATTTTATCAGAAATTCAACGCATATTTAAATTTAAAACAATTAACACTTAAAATTAATATCAATTAAGAACAATGATTCTTTCTACTTGAGAATGTGCAACGTTTACCAACACAAGATTTCTAAGAAAACTTCATTTCTTTTTTACATTTCGACAAGTTACATTTCTAAATACACACTAACAATTTTAAAAAAATACACAATTTCAATTCGAAACGTTATATGCATTTTGAATACTATTAAGTACTGACCATTAAGTATAAGATTAATAAGTTTTCAAAACCAACAAATAATATTATTTCCGCTAATCTTTTTAAGCAGGTGCCTATGGAATATTATAATTTATCGTTGTAATTATTTATATTTTAATCCATATAAATAAAAATAAATAAACATCCCAATGATTTAATATCGTATTTTGATGAACATCAAATATAACCGGTTACCAGCGATAAGGGGCCCGGTCGGTGTAACGTACTACTAACTACTTATGGCCTCGCAAATTATTTGGCTTTCACGCCAACTCATCAAGCCCGCGGTATTTAAATTGCAATCTAAAAAAACATCGGCCAACCACAGCGTTGAGTAAAGCAAGTAGAGAGTAAGACGTAAAAAAAAAAATGTATGAGATAAACAAGTGTGTGTGGGTATTTAATAAATTCGAATACCAAAATGAAAAAAATACAAATAGATGCAGAATAAATTGTAAAAAACTGTACACTATCACAAAGTGTTTTCTTCGTAAACATACACACATAGTATCATTACATTAATGTAGTTATTCTCAAACTGTGTTCTGCAGAGCCCTAGGACTTAAATCGTCAGATTTATATTAAACTCATTATAATTAGTCGAAAAATTACATTTATATAGATTGTATATAATTGTATACAAGCAAACACGCAAATTAATTTATTTCCAACTTAATACTTAAGTACTAGTAAATGTAAAAAAAAAATATATATCATGTACACATCATAACTGAATAATATTTATATTATGTTTTTTATTAAAATTAAATTAAATACTTAGTATATATATTGCACATGAATTACAAAGAAACGGATTAAAAAGCAAATCATTGATGCTTCATTTTTCAAAACTTGTGGTTTAAAATCAAAATTCCTGGTCATCATTGGAGTTCTTAATGATTTTTTTTTTTTAGGATCAAAAGGGCTTTTCAAACGTTTGTAAGCCACTGCATGAACACAATTATTCGCTTGTGGGTTTATACAATTTCTGAAATTGTCGAAGTCTTTGCGCTTTGTGCAAAATATATTTTTCACGCGTCTGATCACGCAGTCTACGTATTTTTTAATTCGTTTTATCATTTTTAATTAGACGACCGAAGACACCACCTAGTTGTATTACTAATTTATAGTATGAAAACGATTGACATTTTGAAAACAAATTTATACTACTATACAATATACGGTTCCCATAAAATGTAATCACGTCAAACAAACAAAAACTCACGTGGTCCATTAAAATATTATTTCCAAAACATAAGTTTGACGGTCCGAAAATACACTGATAGCCACTTACGCCGACAACACGGCAATCTTCTCATCCCATCCCGATTCCACAACAGCATACCAAAACCTCCAAATTCATCTTGACAATATTTCAAAATGATCCACCAAATGAAGAATAAAAATCAATACAGACAAGTCCTTTCACATTCCTTTTACTTTAAGAAAAGCTGTTCTTCCTATATTCACTACACTCTATATTCAAAACAATCCAATCCAAACCACAACTCAAACAAATACTTAGGTCTAATTATAGACAAGCGTCTAACTTGGGACCCCACACCTCAAAATTAAAAGAAAGACTCTCAACACTAGACTTCATTTACTACGGCCTACCCTCAAGTCCAAACTCTCTATTGACAACAAATTACTAATATACAAATCAATGCTAAAACCTATCTGGGCTTACGGCATCCAAATTCGGGGATATGCCAAGCCTTCTCAAATACGGACTATACAAGCCTTCCAGTCTATTTCCCTTCGCCTAATAACATCCGCGCTATGGTACGTCTCAAACTTCTCACTTCACAAGGATCTTAAAATTGAAATAGTCTCCAAAACAGCCAAAAACTACTACAAAAATTTACACATCAAAACAGCTAACCACACAAATCCATTGATTTCCAACTTGGCCAATGAGTTCATGCCTAATAACCCCCCACGTCGATTAAAAAGACACTGGTGTCGCGATCTCCTAAACCCTGACCTGCACTAATTGAAAAAATAAATAAATAAATAAAATTAAATAAAAATTCTCTCCCCCAAGTTAGAGGGTATCCACACACTAGTGGACCTCCCTCCTCACGCCATTCATGTTATTCCTTTTCTTTGTATTATCATATTTACTTATAGTATGTATATAAATATTACAGATTGTAAATATTCTATTTATCTAATAAAAAAAAAAAAGAAATTTGATGGTACATACTATTTTATAACCGTATAGGTCGATAGCCTATTAATGCGATTTTAATCACGACTAAAGCACGTGGAGTACATCCCGGACGATGGTTAATGTCGGATATTATACGATTACAGCAGAGGAAAACTTGTTTAAAAACTAATGCTAAAGTAGTTGTGGTAGATAATTCAAAATAATAGTGGTACCACCACGGCGTAATGATGAAAATTGTGGTAAGTTAAAACAATAATAACAATGTAATGGAAATAAGTACTAGTCGTCATTATTTAATAAATTAACATCGTCAAGGTTATTTTGTTGATGTATACAAAGGTGGTAAAGATATACGAAAAGTTTTTTATTGCTATCGATAAATGCATATATCCATACATGTAATATTTTTTCTAAGCTAATTCGTATTTATATATTAGATGTATATACAATACATATCATATTGTTATATATTAATTTCACTTAGAACAAGTAATCAAAAAATTGTATAGTTTACATAAAAAAAATACATAATCGATATTTCAAAGTTTAAAAATGATATATTTATTACAATGTGATAATGTGTACACACTGTACAATAAGCAAACAACATTTTGATTTTCAATATAGTTACTCGTTCGGTAACTCCTAAATTTGAAATCATTAAATCTTAACCGATGGTTAATGGACTTTTATTTGTTGTTCATTAATTTTTATACTTTTATATTCCATGTATAACATAAGGTTATAAATAAGCTTAATTAATTTTAAACGATCTCTTATATAAATCTTAAATATTTAGCAGTGATAATAAATAATAATATAATGGTTAAATTAAAAAAGATAACATTTTTACTGAATTAATAGTTTTTCGTTGTATGATATCAGGAAAATAAAAACGATAGTCATAGTAAAAAATATATCGTTGATCAAAATTACTAAATAATAACCAGATAGTACTCATTAGCGATTGCGTGTAGTTGTACACAATTAAAGGTTTTATTGTTATTTATTTATGCATATGACACTCGGCATGAGCTATTATTTAAATTTAAATTTAACAGAGTTTATAGATAGATATATGTGTAGAATATAAGATAAAATATAACAAAATAATAACAGATTTTATGGTCACTCTCCGTTTTGATATTTCTTGAATTTGAAAACAACAACTTCATTTGGTTTATTTTTCAAAAAAATTGTCAGAATTTTATGATTTCATAAGTTAAAAATTTCAAAATTATTAAATCTTCGCGGGATGAAATATAAATACCCAGAATATATATTCAACACACATAGGTCAAATATAATAAAAAATGATAAATTCATTACTAAATAACTTCGTCTCATCATCTAGTTGGCAAATTAATTATTCGGTCATTAAAGACATGTTCATTACTTGATGACGTCCAGACATACAATACATAATGTTATTAAGAATCAATCTAATATTATAATTAGTATATTTTATGACTATAAAAAAAAAAAAAAATAATAATCATAAATTTGAATTCTTTCAATTGTAGTTAATCTACAGAGTAATGGGAAGAAGTTATATTTTACAATAATATGACTATATCGTTTTTACTGAATAGAATATATGTTTATGAAATACGCTTAGACTGTGTTTTGTTAACTATAGGTTATAATATGTAATATAAAATAATTTACATAAATTATCAAACATGTTTTTTTCAATTTAAATAATAAAACATGAAATTATCAATAAATATACATAACAGAACTTTACAGTACAATATATATATATATACATTCAAATACATATTAGCAATTTAAATCAAAACTATCTAATTAAAACATCTAAAACAGATTGTTTATTTCACTTTTAATTTATTTTATAATAATATTATTATATAATATTAAAATTAACAATATTTCTATCATAAACCTAAATTATATTGATTAAAACATAGATTACAACTAATAATATTGGTTTTGAAATAGTTATACATAAAAAAAAAAAAATATTAATACAATAAAATCTAAGTAATTTAAATTTTAAACCAAAATAGATAACTAACTAAATATTAGCCATTTGATTAACACTTCTCATAACATTGAATAGTACTTCACTAGTAATAGTATCAAATACATTAAAATACGTTTTAAAATCCTCCAATCATCGGACACAAAAATTAAGTAAATATAATAATACATTTCTTAGCTGATCATATATAAAACCAAGAATATTTAAAATTAACAATTATAATTATAATAAACATAGCTAATCTAAAAAAAACTGTAACCATTGACCAACAAAACGTTTTAACACCCTATCGTAAAAATTAATAAAAATTATTCCCGGTTTTTATTTTTGAAATATTTAGTTCGTTATTTAATAAAATATCAAAGTAATAATTCATAGTAAAAAAATGTCAACAAACAAATTATTTTAGTCAATTCCTTGAATTATTCAAATTTTTCTTCTCGCATCTTAAACTACTTAACATATTTAAACACAATTATAATCTATTATATAAATATAGTATTATAATAATGTAGTGCTATATATATGGCACTATAATCTAACGAAAGATTTTCTATTATTTTATTTATAATTTCAATTCACAAACAAATCGTTAATTTTTAAGTACATCCACATTTAATATATTAAAAATGCATTTAAGTCGAAAATAAGAGAAAAAATACCAAAAACTTAGCATTACAATAAAATATATCAAATAAAATAAAACAAACATTTAACTTAACGATGACATAAGTTTGAATTTATATAATGAATAAACTTACGGCTTTTTTTTTTTTATCATGATTTTACAATGCTAATATGCTGATATTTTTTTTTACTTTATCAAACTTTGACCGTACCGGAATGTCGAACCTCCAAGGGCAATCCAAAGTTATACTGTTATGTGCTTATATAAATATATATATATGACGTAAATAGGTACACATATAAACCAAACGGTATTAGCTTCCATGTACCTATCTTACCTATTATTTTCGGAGTGATTACTATAATTTCATAGTCCTGTTTTCTATTATATACATATGAAAGAACATGCTACTATATTTATGTTTATATAATCATAATTAAATTTGTGTAAACGATTAATGATTAAATTTATTTTAAGCACAATGTTTAGCTAATAAGAAGTACATTGTACGCGTAAACCATTTATGAAATCATAAAAAATCATAATAATAAAATAATTGTTGGTTATAATAACCACTAGGATATAAAACGTTCAAAGAATACGTAGTTGCGTCTTGGATGTGTTTAACATTTTAAGTAGGTATACACTTAATATTTATGCATTTTACATAAACATGCATCATTTTAAAAATCGTACTGTATATAGCGATGTATTTTAATTTAGTTGTTTTGTATTATGACAATTATTCTCATAAGCTACAAAACGAAATGTATTATATTAGCTCATTCATTTTTTTTTTTTTTTTTTATAAGCATATTAAAAATAAGTGACGACATTATACAACTTAAAAATAATGTACTCATAAACGCATTGTTTAAAGAACTTGAGTTAAAATGTCATAAAGTTTCTAAGAGATTCAAAGTAGTGAATATCATACAAATATTATTACAGCTGGAAAATGTAAGGTTAATATTATTTCATAGAAAACGAATTCTTCATCGTAAGCTATTAAAAACTTATGAACAATGATCTTTATGATTGTAATAAATGAAAAATATTCAAAGTTATTATTAATTTACATGTTCTCTACAACTAGGAAATCATAAAATATTACTAATTTTTAAACATATTTTGACAGTGGTTTACCTCAGATAATTTGATAAAGCCATACAATTTGTACGAAAAAAATTACATTTTTAAACAAATATTGCGTTAAAATGATTTCCATCTCGTTAATTTTATTACAACTCACTTAAACAGACTAAAACAGAGATACTATTAATTTATTATCAATGATCATATTATTATTATTGATCCCACTCGAATATTTCTGTCTGTAATAACAAATGAAGACTATTCCGATTTTATTTTGACCAAATAAAGTGGGTGTCAAAATCATCCCACGAACTTGCCAATTTTGAATGTAAATTTTTATTATTCGCATAATTCTAAATTTAAATAATAGTGGTTTTATTAAATAAATATTTATTACAAAATACTTTTAATATGTGTTAATTTTACTATCAAGAAATAAAAAAAAAAAATACTAATTGTATACAACAAAAAATACATTAAAATATAATGTGAATTATCACTATTTTAACCGACATAATTAATATCAGTAAAATACTTTTTTAGAAATTTGACTAAACAACATCATAGTTTTTAAACCTTTATTGGTGTAGCGATTTTAAAATAAAAAAAGATAAAACGCAATTTCGTGTCGGTTGAAAAAACATTAAAACAATATTTATCATGTGCATTTTATTCGCAACATTTGTGTCAATAAATTATAAATTTTCATAAGACTGCAAACTAAAATATATTTGTAAATAAAATAGAACTTCTACATCAATTAACTAATTTTCCTTTGAAATATATTTTGTCTCTAATGTAAACAAAAATATAATTATTATTAGAATAATTAATCATATCAAATTACCTTTTTCATTTATTTCTCATCAAACCTTTAATTATTTTTTTCAGAGTTAGTTTACTTTAGTTATAAATGAAAAAAAATTATTTCAAAATTTTCTTTAACTACTCAAGAGTATGATTATTGCATTTTTTTTTTTTATTGAAAGGATTTTTAATCATATTCAATTAACAAATAGTTATTAAAATACTCAACAATTAAGACAATATATTCGACCATATAACATAAATATTTTAACTATAATAGGTTTATAGATAGATATACCTATATTTATTTTTCCGTGAGGATTACAGACATAGTTCCATTAAATTAGTTAGTTAATAATTTCGACCAGTGACTTGAATTTTCTGTTTACTGAATGAAGAAAATTAGTTTAATTTTAAATTTCTTTACAAGCTATTTCACACAGGTAAAAAATAATACGTAAGTGTTCATATATTTATACATATATCTCAATTCGTTTTTAAATAATTATCAATCAATATGCTTATTTTAATATAAAGACGATTCGAGTAATTTTGATTCTTAGAAAACATTTAGTTTTGCCATCTATAGTAGTTTAATACATATTTGAAAATTTCATGTTTCTGAATTAAAAATGGTTATAAAAACATAAAAATTATTTAACTTAACAAATTACAAGAAACAACTCCAGAATAACGCAATAGTTATGTAAATAATATGAAAGATGAAATAATTCATGGAAATTAAGAAATTACGTTTAAAAATTGAAATTATAGTTGATTAAATAAAATCAATTGTGTAATTGTGTAACCACTAGGTAGATTGTTTAAAATTCAAAGCCACAAAAGTTTATTCAAACGGAATATATTATATATATTAAAATGTTTGGACTATGATTATTTATAAATGTGGGTGGTTGTAAGGATTACAAATCTGGTTTGCTCATTCGTAAAGCCCTGGACGAATACCAACAACAATACGACGATGATGAACGATCAAAGGTTAATTTTATAACCAGCCGTGGGAATAAAAATTGTAAATCGATTGGAAACTAAACATTAGGCTTCAAACTAGATATTTATCAACATGGAAAACGTGCAACGTATTATGATAAATTTGCATAAATATAATATACAGACACCTAATGGTATTTTATTAGTGTTTTTTTTCTTTTACCGATATAACAAAGATAGTATTTGTCCTATTTTGAACTTAGCAAAAATGTACCAATTCGGTTTATACGTCAAAATCTACATAATAAAACAAGACAATAAACATATTTAACAATGTTTTCCATGGTTTTTTTAAGGTGTTGACGATATAGTAATAATATATACACATCGACCTTCATACGACCAACAATGAAGAAGATTTTAGAAAAAAAATTGCATACATCGTTATTGTAATATTAGTCCATTGATTCTCAAGTCCTTGAATACATGTTACTATTTTTATTTTTGATTTTGATTAAAAAATAAATAAGTTCGCCACTAATAACAATATACAGAACAATAAATTATTTCTTACGTCTTAAGTTTACACCCGGGTTGGATTCGTTTTCATAATTATTCTCTATTCAGAAATAGATTTTTTTATACTAGACCTGCCTTTTTTTACAATTGATAATAATAAAATATTATTTTTGACTATGTTATTCAATAATTTTATTATTTTTTTTCAATTATACTTTAACTATTGTTAAAATAAAAATACTTGTAAACCATCCGTTCAAGGTTATTTTATGTTTTTTAAAATCAAAATGAGCGATTTGAAAGAAATATAAATTTATATTATTAAACAATTCAATGATACCTAATGATAAGTAGGTACTTCATTGAATATTATTTATTTATTTTGACAATTTAAAAGATATTATTAATATTTAAGCATTTAATTTTATATCTTAAAAGTCATATTATTATAAGAAAGCTAAGTACATAAAAAAAAGCTAGAGGTGCTTATTTTAAGAGCGATGGAGGTTGAATCCATTTAAATCGACGTCAAAATATATGTGTTTATTCGTAAAGAATATGATAAATGAAAAAATATTACAATGCTTAGGAGGTTTACGATATGAATAATATATAAGTACTGTATATAACCATAATGCTCAATATAAACAAACGACAAATACATATTTACTTTATCGATTTCCTGTGGAATATTTCATAGAATGAAAATTGTTGATAATTTCAAACTCGTTTTATTCATATTTAATCTACGAGCAATCAATATAAGTACACACACAGTTTGTTAAAATAAACTTACTCAACCCGAGATCAAAAAAAAAAAAAAATTCTCACGAAATATTACAAGTATAGTGAGCATACTTATATAAAAAGAAATATATATTTTAGTCAAATTCACGGTTAATAACTATGTGCTTTAAATGTTAAGATCGTATGTGGTTTATTCGTATCAACCTAACTTTATACATCTACTCTCTCCATATACGTTTTTCAAATTCAATTGTTAATTATTAATTATAAATTATGTAATATTTTAAAGATATCATGTGTTAATTTGTATTGGTATTATCATATCTATATGAAAATCGATTTCAATGTATTATACTTGATAACCGAATTCTTACTAAAATAAAATTCCAAAATTAACAATCAACATTTTCTATACAAATCAAATCATGTCTGCTTGAGTAAAAATGAAGGGACATGCACAATCCAAGAAATTATAACATGTATTATAACAAGAGTTTGTCTTTTCTTCTATTACACACAATATAATAAACAAATTTAAATGACTTTGTAAGTCATACGATAATATAATAGATATCACATTGAAAAAAAAGTTCAGACAAATTTAAACAGTTTTACGACTTCAAATGACGTATAATTTATTAATTTCTGACATTCAAATAACTTAATAAATCAATATAAATAAATAAAATTATTTTATTTTTCAATCATAAACATAAAACATTGTAGTTAGAAACTTTTACTGTGGTAATTTAATTAATAATTGGTTATATTATTTATCTTTCTATTACTATATTTTGAAGTGACTGGATAAAAAATTATATACTAGTTTATTACGATAAATATTCTTATACATATGAAAATTTAATTATATATATATATATATATATAACACATAAGTATGAAAGAAGAACGAATACAATAAAATTATATGAATCAAATAATTAGCAATGATAAATAACACATTAATAATCGATACGTCATTAATTTGAAAATGTCAATCATCACACAGTACATGTTTTTTTTTTTTTGACAACAGTTATATTTTATAGGTGAATCGTGAAGGTTTCCTCAGCTTACTATAGATGAATAATAATAATAATAATAATAATAATAATGATAATAATAATAATAATGATAATAATAAAAAGTTATAATAATTATAATACAAATCGCATTAATGATATTCGAGATTTGTGTTGGATATTCGGATAATTCTTATCCCTAAATCAATAAAATGTACATTATTTTACTACCGGTTTCAATAACAGTATAATAGGAACAACTATGTATGAAATACCTATTGTACTTTATTTGTATCGAATTAAATGCACGTATGAACCATAATATTATAATATCAACCAGTAAACATAATGTTATTATCGTTTTAGCAGTATGTTGACTGCAGACCTTGGGTGCAATAAAATCCGATAAACAATGTCGGAGAAAAAAAAACAGAAACTATCAGTGACCAAATCATACTCATAAAAAGTATACCTATAGTATACGATAGACGTATAAAACATATCATTATCCTTCGGAAGAAACATACTCAATTCAATATAAGAAAGTGTCTGCATAATATGACTTATCAAGAACATTATCATTCGATAACATTTACTCTATGAATTTCTAGGAAGTTTATTTTATGTTTACTTGTACTGCACGCATATTCACACTGCGAAAAAAAATGTGTCAAGAATAAAGTAAATGTTTATAACAGAATAATACCTGTTTAAATATGTATAATTAAACGCGTAATAATGAACAAAAAACTAAAAAAAAAAATTTCAAAATACTTATCTACATTTAACTAAAAATACGTTAACCAACATTTTTCACAACGGCTGACAACTCGACTTCACATTGATAATATAAGTTATAACAATTTTAAGATGTATAGAATAATATGTAATAAGCAATCAACTCTAACATACATGTTATCTGCTAGCAAAATGTAAGTGAAAACAGTTAACGATTTCGTAAAATGAAGAAACATCTCAGCTGGATATTCCCGGGGGTTTTTATTTGACTTGAATTGAACTGAACTATCCATTAATCATTTTATTATTCATTAGGTTAGAATGACAAGTTGTGAAATGTTTATCTTCGATTTAGTTTACTACGATGGAGCGATAGTAATTTTTATTTTTATTTTTTTATCCTTCTCGATCACAACGCACATAGAGTTTACCTAATACAATTAATAAACGAAATCCCGTTTGTTTGTGAGTACTTAATTGACAAGGTTATATTTGTTATGAGTTGATGGTTAAATCAATCGGCTATGATGTATAAAATTGTATACTATTAGATTCCTATATTAAATTCTAGCCACTTCCTCGTCTATCGTAGTTCTAGAACAAATTACCTTACAGCACAATAGTTCTCAGACATTACGAAAAATTTTTAATACAATTTAAGCTTACATTGGTTTTGTGTGGAGACTAAAGACGGAACTAGGGTTGTCGGGGAATTTAACGCTAACGTCGCTCCACGGATATACGCACTGAAACATTGAAAAGTCACAACGAACAGCCATATCAATGACAAAAATGCTTCCTCCATGTGTATAAATATTGCACAGATATATAAAATAAACGACTATAAGTAAATTATAGTAAAAACAAACATTGGACAAAAAACAATGAGTTTTAACGTAATGTTCGTCAAAATCAGATGAATTACAAAATTCAACGGTACGAATAAGGTAGGGTAATTCATTTATTGGTAACACCAATACATATTGAAAGACACGTAATTTCAAACCGATTTGCATTTATCGAGTTTTCAATATATTTATTAAGTACTATTGTTCATCACTTCCCGTTGAAAATCGGTAAAATGTACAAGTATTGTGTTGAAATTAGAAAACATTCAAGAAACAATTCGAAACAGCGAATGTTAATAAACAATGTGTGTTATACATTCTTTGAAAATTACCGCGACAGATGGAGGACAGTATTCTAATAATTCTTCACGAGGGAAACATAAGACAACACACGGGTGCAACGGGAAAACGTTGTAGCGCATACCTCTGGTAGAAATTACACCCTAAATATAAAGCATCATAAATTAATTTATTATCCGAATATTTCAGAGTCAAACCTATATAGCAGTCTTAAATCGCTCCTCATCTGTCGGTAATCAAAGTCTGAAGCACGAATTAATAGTTGGTATGAATGAGCTATAATAAAACGGCCGTTGCCATAAATGTAAATTTGACATTCCAAAATACTTGATTTGTGTAAGAAAAACATGGTACGCTACAAGTGGTAATGATGTGATGACTGTTATTGATCGATGTATTATTTGTGTTACGTGAATTTCATTGACTTTATTTTTTGAAATTTTCTGTTGCTATTTTTACGTCATAGCTACTTAGAAAATACGAAATTAACATTTCATGTAAAACGTAAACATTTGCGAAATCATCAACGGTTTTATCCGCAATATACGCTAGTAAGAATTTCCCCTTAACAGATTCAGATCCTGATCAGTCTGCTTGTCACATTTAATAACTCGTTGGATGTTTATATACTAATTCATGGCATCTGAAATGAACGACTACGTTATCAATAAAAAAAGATGAATTAAACATAATTTTGGTCCGGACTCTGGAAGCTGCATTTTCAGACATTTATTTATTTATTTATTTTACATATAAACGGGTTTGCGCCCAAGTAAACATGGTATATTTATAACATGATAATATAACAATATTCTCAATACGACAAATTATTAGATACAGTTTTAAATAATAATTATAAACTAAATTAACTTATATACTAATGAAGTGGGGATCCTCATTTGCTATTCTTATCATGCGATTTATAGGTTCATTATACATGTAATTAGTTGAACAGAAAGGGACGTGAAATGGAATCGAGTTGCGAGTAAAACGCGCAGGCACTCTAAAATTAATTAATGAGAGAAGTGTTGAAGCGTCGATATCCGAAGAATTAAGTTTAGTGAGGAAGGAAATATTTTGAGAATATCGACGGTTAGCTAATGTGGATAGGTTAAGCTTAGATAGGACAGGGGAATAATCATGTGGAGGGCAAGGAATTTTCAATGAGTAACTTGCATAATTGAGGAATTTCCTTTGGACACCTTCAAGTTGACGACAAAGATCAGTATAATGCGGATCCCAAACCACTGAACCATATTCAAGAATCGGTCTGACGAGAGCGCAGTAGAGAGATTTGAGTGAGTTAGTAAATTTAAATTCACTTGAAACTCTTCTAATGAATCCAAGTAACTTATAGGCTTTACATACAATGCTAGTTATATGTGAGCGTAGAGAAAGAGAAGGCGTGAATATAAAACCTAAGTTGCGTATAGATTCAACAGATGAAACTCCAACTCCATTTATTAAGTAGGTATAGATTATAGGAGACCGATTTCTGGTGAAGGAACACCATTTAGCAATGTTGAGATTCAGGCCTAGGGATTCACTCCAAGTGACAAACCTGTCAAGATCACTCTGGAGAAGTGAACAGTCTTCCGAGGTTCTAATAAGCTTGTACAATTTCATATCATCTGCGAAACATAACAGACGGCTATGGTGTAGTACCGATTGAGCATTATTGACAAAAAGGGAAAAGAGTAAAGGTGAGAGATGACCTCCTTGGGGCACACCCGAAGTGGCAATAAAGAGTTCAGATCTAACATCAAACACCTTTACCCACTGAGGCCTATGCGTTAAGAAAAATTCAAACCAAGACAGAAGATGCTCGTCAAAACCAGAAGATCGAAGTATGTGAAGGAGAAGTTTGTGGTTAACAGAATCAAATGTCTTGGAAAAATCGGTGTATATAACATCAACCTAAGCACCTACATTAAAATAACCAAATATATAATTACACAAAGTGATGTTACATGTGACCGTAGAGTGTCCTGGGTGAAAGCCATGTTGTTCATCAGCGAGTACTGAACGGTTTACTGATGGTTGAATATCATTTTTATACATGTTTATGCATTCTTTCAGCGTACGGCAGTACAATACTAGATTGGATGCATGCAAATTATCCCGTCAACTCAATGCATGCATGAAACACACGGTAGTCGAAATATAACAATAATAACATAATTACGATTAATTGATTTCATTGAACGTCGTTCGTTCATCAGTAGTTGCATCCATTCGTCGTCGGTGGCATTATCAGCTGATAAAAATATATTTTGTTTTGTACACGTTGACATGGAAAGAGTAGTGGATTAAAATTATAATAAACGTGTAATTTAATACTTTAAAAACTAGAATTATTAACAATGACGCGTCCGAAGGAGTATACGCTACAGTTTTAAAACGTAAACATACCTTGCGGTTGTTATTATTATTATACCTTTTACCGGGTACGCGCAACAATTTTGAAAACACGATGTATATAATTATAGTGATTAATTGACTCAATTTTAATCATCGTAAGTAACACGCGCAAAGTATTGTCAAACATAACAAGTCATCGAATATAATTATATAATTATAATAATACTATGACATATACATAAATACGCACGATGATAACAGCATACTGAGCATTTATGATGACTGAAAATAGGCATTTTGTACGCTAGCGCAACAATACAAAGACATTTTTTTTTCGTCAAAATGTAAAAACTAACCACTCGTTTATAAGGGAATTATTGCCATACAAATCGTATAAAAACCAACACGCAATAGTGCAATCGAATACGCGAGATTAAAGAGACTACCTAAAATATAATTTTACTATAAATGATGAATTAGATGTAGTATTATCATTCAAAACGATCCGATAAACATTTTAAAACAAAACTAAATGGCTATATTATAACGTGCGAATTGCAATATGTCATTTATATTTTAATTCAAATATTTAAAAAATAAGAAATCGTAAGACTACCACAGGGAAATCTGAGTTAAAATAAATATTGAATAATTAGTATAAAATATATGGGTATTTTGAAATCATTAGTGCAATTCGAATGAAAGTTCAGGAACCTCGAATTATTCAAAAATAGTCTTAGATTTGAATTGAAAATGATATGCGAATATCTCTTACCATATTTGTAGAATTCTATATGTACATGTTTCTGAGTAATTCAAACATCCAAGGTAAAATATCAAATATGTAATTAATTTATAATCATGAACAATTTGAAGCAGATCTTACACCAAATGTGTTCTCCTCGACAAAAAAACATCAATCAATTTTATAATCCAAATACCTAAACCAACAAGTATAAAAACGAAAATAATTAGAATAAATACAAAATTTGCATCATGCGAATTTCTCAATCGTAACAAAAAATAAATCTTACCGCTAAAATGTAAGAATAATAAACAATTTAAACACATTATACAGTTCTGCATATTAAAATTTTTTTTTAATTCATTTATTATTACTGATTAGTATAAAAATTCAAATGTATGAACAATAATGATAGAATATTTACATTTACTGCACAATTTTATTGTACAAAACAACATTCGTGATATTATCTTAAGAATGATAATAAATTTAAAATATGCACTCACTATGCAGTCAAACTGGGAAAAATAATAATACATTTTTAATAGTTCCAAAAATCTATGTAAAATCATTTCTAAGCTATAACTTGTGCTAAAAACTAGTTTGATTTATAATTAATGAATTGTGTTAACTTACCTAATTCAGGAAATACCCATTTTATAACTAAGCCGATATATTATTAAGCTATTATAAAGTCATCATAAATAATGCTTTATAAAATAACAACTTTAATAAAACACTTAGTACATATGCAGTGTAATAAACATATAATAATTTTTCCCATTACGTTTCAAAATACAAAACTGTTAAAATGGTACAAATATAAAAAAAAAATTTCAATAGCATAGAACTCTTGTCCAATTACCTACTTTACAATAGTTTCTTTATTTTTCCAGTAATTTGTTTAATTTAATTTAAACTTAATTTACTCAGTTTTCAATTTTTTATTTAAAGATCTTTTGCGGTGAAATTTACTTCATATTAATACAATTTTGTACTTGTTTACAAATTTCAAATGTTAACAATGTATTATTATTATTAGTCATAAACACAAACACATCTTTCAAATAAGATATCTTTACACCTGTATATGGTAACAGCTAAGATACTAGTTTGCATTTAATTATTTTTTTTTTAATTATCAAACCGACTTATCTCGCACCCCATACATTTTATATTTACTAGATATTATATAACATTGAAAGCCAGAGTATTATCAGTGAGAATAATATAAATACTACCGAGTATAACATAAAAACGAATGTACTCAAACACCGAAGACTATTACATCTAAACTCCGTTCATTATTCTAGGTTATTGGTAAAAATTGAATAATAAAACGATACTTTACTATTCATAGTAAAAATAAAACAACTGTAAAATTTACCTATTTATATTATTAGCATTTTTTTTTAAGTTTCACTTATTCTCAAAATAACCAAATTAATGGTTAATATATATTAATATTGTTTCTATCAATGTCATCTGTGTGCAATTAATAATTTCCTTCGCTAAAATGTATTTCACAAATTATAAACAATAAAATATGAAGTTAAATCTTTAAAATATTCGATAATTATTTATAAATGGAATATTATTATAATATAATCATGATTTATAAGTAAAACACCATTTTAAAATCTCAAACATTTTAGTTAACTTTATATAAAAATAAAATATTTAATTAAAATCATAGACTATATTAAAGTACATTTTTAAAGTTAAATTATTAAAAAAGTAAAATAGAATATAAATTCAATGTATGAATTACACATAAAATAACAGAATAATCTAACGGAGCGAAATGTGAGACGTAAAAGATCTAGTGACTTTAATGAACACACAAAGGAGTATAAATTCTCAAATATCATTAGGGCATACTTTAAAAAAAATCAACACCTTACGTAGAAGTAATACATACGTTTGACCATCGCGTGCGTCGAAATGTCATAGCAAAATATATTCTTAGCGTACTTTAAATAGCATTGATGTAACTTGCTGCGGAGCACCTGCTATATCAATGGTTCTCAACTTAGGGTAAATACCCTCCATAGGATAAAACGAAATTTTCCGAAGGATAAATACAAGACTAATTTATCGTTTGTCCTATGTATTATTATTATTATTGCACCAACGTGTATACTACCAATGTAGCACTGTATAAACTCTACCCTATGCCCCAAATCTTTAGTTGAAGTATTTTCAATTAATAAAAATTCAAATTAAATTAAAATTCCTTGGACTTTGCGAAGACAATATACAAAAAATAAATTATGAAAACGCACAGTAGTAACATTTTAGTAAAAATTGGTGTCGAGTATTCATTATTCATAATCAAATCAAAATAAGAGTAAATTTCAATTAGAAAACGAAATGTGTATTGACCGGGACTGGACCGAATATTAAACTAAATGTAGATAATTAGGACTATCAGTCGTTTAATTGACTAACATTACTATTCATTTTTGATAGTGAAATAAAATGATTTGTTTCCATAGTTTGAACGATTGATATAAATTAAAATTATAATTTATTAAATTTGTTTTTTAAACAAAAATGTCCAGAATGGAGGGGTTGATAATATCCAATCCGATGAATGGGTTATAGTATCATAATGGTTGGGAACCGCTGTACTAAATAATACCTATGCGTACACTAATCACCCGAGAATAAAACTAATAATACCAAATGAAAGAATGGCATGTGTACTACGTATTACCCGAGTACCAATTTTAAAAACGTAGTTCTTTACAATGACAATGATTACATTCAACAAAAACGAAATCTGAAACCTTTCTAAATAGAAAAAAACGAAAATGTGTTTGAATCTATCGTAGCGGATATCACATTGTCATCACCTTTCATTTTGATCCATGTGATTTATATACGAGGATTTAAAAAAGTATTACAGTATTCTAAAATGAACTGCGAAGTTATCTATCTACCGTTGCGGAGTCGTTCGATGAATAAATTAATGACATTACGTTTGCGACGTGCAATAGAAACACTGCGGCCGTTGACATCGTTACGTACTAGAACACAACGTTCGAATGTTAATTGAAGTACTTAAAATTACACCTAGTACACCCTAACGTCATAATCATATATTAATAATAGAATAGATTTTTCAAGTTACCATTCGGCGAATAGGGAATAACAAGATATTAATAACAACAACGGAGTATTTATAAAAACGCCGCGCGGTCGGTTCCAAAACGATACGCACAACAATTCCACTTACGAGCGTTATTCACTTATCCGAATCGGATGAAAACTGGTTTGCCCGCATAAACAGGTAAACAACAACGTAAATAACAATACGAAAATGTTCGTAAATTTCAAAACGATGTCGTCCGACAACAAAAGCATCGATTGGAAGCCAAGTCTTTTACTATCGGTTCAACCGTAAGACAATTCAAGTCGACGGATATAAGTCAAACATCGCCTCCGCGTTTCCTTACCACGGCTTTCGGTAGCCGATGAAATGGGTACGGAAACGCGACTGAACGGTAATAAGTTGTGTACACCGAAAACGATCGAACGTAATCGTAAAACGATACTAATCGGTTGTTACGTTCGTTTGTTAGACAAAAGCATCACGCAAAACGTGCCGCGACGGCAATAGTTACGCGGCAAAATAAGATAGGACGACACCGGGCTCTGGTCGTTCACCTACCGTTCGACTCTTCGTATCCCCAATCGGTGGACATGGTTCTCAAGACGTTGTTGGGCTGGTGCAGCAGCGGCGAATATCGATATCGGATCGATCGCGTACGACCGTGTTGCGGTAACCGTGGATCGAGATCGAGACCGGACAGATGGAGTAGAAATCGCGCGATCGATGCGGAACGGGACTGGAAGAAATGGGGACCGTCGTCGGCAGCGGTGACTGCGCAATTGACGCCGGTTGCAAGGCGTACTGCGGTTGCGGTTGAGCGTACGAAAAACTAGTTGGCGGCGGTGGAAGGCCGCGCGCGTCTACGCGTTTCGTGACCCGCGGGCGGGGAAGGGTGACGTGGCGATGCGCGGACGAACGCTGAAGTGTGCAGTGACGCGGCGGGCGGCGTGTTTACGTTATGTGCACGCGCGCGAGCGTACGTGTTTTACGTCGATATCTAGCGCGTGTGTGCGTGCGCGCGCATGCGTGCGAGTCGGTACGTCTTGCGCGTGCGTGCGAGTGCGTGCCAATGTGCGTGTGTGTGTGTGTGTGTGTGTGTGTGTGCGCGCGCGAGGAGCCGGTTCCCCGCGCCCGCGCACCGTTCCACGGCGATTTCACCGCCGCGTCGTTATCCGTCCGTCGGCGATCGTCCGGCGACTTTTGGAGGGGCGAAAACGCACGTGGCTTCGCCGGCACCACGCGTCCCGCACGTACCCGGCTGTGGGTCTGCATCGTCGGCGCGTTCGCGGGTCGTGCTTCTCGCATGCGCGGGGACCGCGACTTCGACCGCGATCATCAATCGGCGCTTTTGGTTTAGAATTTCTCGGTGCCGACAAAACGACGTTTGGAACACACAGCAGAAAACGTTTGTAACATAACACTCGTGTGCGCATATGTAAGGCGTGAAACTATTTCGTCAGGATTCGAAGACTTCCTCTCTCGTTTTCGGTAACCCGGCGTCACGTTCGTATGTTTGTCTTGTGCGCGACCCGCTGACGAGGTCTGGACACGCCTGCGGTCGAGACCTACGCCATCGTCGCAGCCGACCCCGATTCCGTTCGGCCCAAATCGGGTGCGACATTTTTCGCTTGTTCTTCGTCGTTCTGAGTGTTTTCTCCATCTCCACGTCCGATTCCGTATGTGGTAGATGTATTTGACGCATCGGCATCAGTTACGTCCATATTTGTTATACATATATATATATATTTGTTATAGTACTAAAGTGAAAATAAATCAAATACGTTTATAATATGATGACAATTTTATTTACCAATGATTCAATGTTCTGAATTCCACCGCGACCATTCAATTAGAACAAAGCGTTAATCATGAGCCTCATTACCAGGAATACTAAGACATACTATGGTTTGATGTTGTTTAAGTACATATTTGTAATTTAAAAAACGTAAAAATGTATTTGACAGACCTAATTGTAACTGCAACTTTATAATTATAAGCATACTATAAAAATTCTTACATATATATTCTTTCGTATTCAACGGTGTCCAAAAATGATAAATTCCTTGTATTTTTTGTTTTTATTTTTTTATTTTATTTTTTTAGAAGGAGTGGACGATTCTATTGGAAGTTTCTTTTTCTGCTTTGCGTACGTGTCTCGAATATTTGTTGAGCGTTTCTTACAGACATCGCCTATGTAATACATAGAGTTAAGACCAACAATAAATAATAATATTAAAATTAAATTTATTTGTGTTACTTTAAATTATAAGTGTTTAACAATTATATTTCCAATACGCAGATACTTCATCTTCCTACTTCTTCGTTAATATTTTTTTCCAAATATTTTCTTTGCAAAAATTAGTTCTGTGCTTCTTATGGGCACTATTGAAAACCACTTTGTTATTTTCCACGAGTTTTCCTGAGAAAGCGTTGTTTTCTCTTCAGGAAAACGTATATAAAATTAGTAACAAAGATTTCGATTAGATAAAATATCTATGGACTTCAGAAATTTAATGATACCAAAGATTTCTCCAAAAACCGAAACGTCAAATTCTCTTTTAACTGTAATTTCAACATTATTGCTATATCTTCGTCTAAGTACGATTGTTTAGTTCCACGAACAACATTTTAATATGTCTAAAAGAAGCGCATTAATATCAGAATATCTTTTAGGCTTATTAATTGTGTTGGTCTTCCTGTTAAAATTATTATTCCAGACCAATATATTAACAGTTAGATAAAAAGTGGAGAAAGAAGTGCAGACGAAACAATTGGTAATAATATTATTAAACAATAATTTAAACTACCCAAAACGAAATGAAAAACATGATTGTGGACATAAACATTTTTGAACATATTTAAATATAAGTTTATAAATTTTAAAATTGAATGGGTTTTAGTTATATGACTATTAGAAATAAATACATATTCATAATTTATTATTATGTTTGTTATGTAAATGTATGTATTCTATTTAAATAGGTTTTACTCATAATAATATACACTACACGGTCATCAATAACTGATATAAGTGAAACAGTTATAGATTTTAATAATTATAAGCTATTTTGAAATAACGTATTAATCAAGTTTGATTTCAAAATGAAATAGGTCGGTAAAATTGTCTAATTTGGCATGGACCACGCGGTCTACATAAGACGTGGTGATAGTGAAATAGTACCTTTTGTTTCTTGACCAGTAGAAAGGGACTATAACTTACCCTGTGCATGCTCTTAAACATTAAACCAGTTCAGTTAGAAAGAATATTTTTTGTTGTGTAAATAGTTGTAGAAACTAATAAATCGTATTGCCAACGTTTCAATAAAAAAACATGGTATGCAAACCTGATTTTTATAACTCGATTATTATTACTATTATATTTTATGAGGAATACTATACGAGTGCAAGGTAGTTATAAGGTTTTTTTTTCGGAATTTAATAAATTTATTGAACTATCAAAAATATTGCGAAATTAAGAAATATCCTCACTTTGTATAGTATTTATATTTAATCTATAAAATATACAATTACAATTCACAACTTATTATTATATTCAAGCGATTTCATAAAAAAAAAAAAATTAAGAGGTGTGAGGCTGACATGTAATCATGAGAAAATTCTTTCATTAAATAATAATTTTCTTATTTTTTAATAAAAAGTTATTTTTACTCTTTATAATAAATAATGTGATTGCTGTATTATTGAAAATTAAGTAGATCAAAAAGTTAAATTTTCAAGTTATTCAGTTACGTTGATAACGTTTTTATTTTATTTTATTTTATTTTTTTTAAATTTTCAAGAATTGAGAAATTATATGACCCACTCCCTTTAATTCTGACAACAATTTCGTATTTAAGGAGTTATTATTTTTGTCTAAAAAAGTACCCACATAGTTATCACTTATTATTTAAAAGTAGTAAAGAATTTATACTTTGATCAGATTATAATAAATTCATAACACCTAATGATACATTTTTGACTAAATTATTTTAAAAAAAAATCACCTTCTAGTAATTCTTTCTAATTTTTGTAAATGAAAAACTTTCTTAATATTTTAGTTATATCCCAAACACATGTTTATACTCAACTAATATTTCGTTATTTAATTGTTTTATTTTATGTTATACAGACAAATGCTTATTAAAATCGTGATTGTTAGTGATTTTTATTAATAAAAAAAAAAAAAGAAAAAATATTAATTTCAATAACTTTTACGATTTGCCATATCCGATTCACCAAGTGTTTGGTATGATACGTAGTTATAATTACATTAAACAACTATGATTCAATAATGATTTAAGATATTTTTTCAAAATATTGCTCTGCAAAAGACGCATGGTTAACGCAAGGCATCCTCGGATAACCTAAAATATATTATCGTGATTTCTTTATGCATTCAGGATAGCAACCACGCAATTGAGGATGAGGTATACAGACTATACTCATCTAGAGGTTTTTTTTATCTTATTATTAATTTTATCACGAAATTATCACTATATGATCTCCCACCCTGTAGCGACGCGTTAAGAAATCATAGCAACTATACATGCACAGTTTCTATAATACATTTTAACGAATGTCGCAGACTTACTTCCACAGTTGAAGCGATTAAATACTGTATATCTGTACATAGTTCCGTATGAAAAACGTGATTAAACGTAATATTTCTCCTTTGAATAGCAGCCTATTAGACCTAAGAAAAAATTCTTGAAAAATGTAGAACTTGAACGCCGTTTACAGATGGTATTTTATGCGTTTTTGATTACAATTCAAAAATATTGTCATTACATCTATATCTTACCCACGTAAACGGAAAATCATAATACATTATCCACATTATTAAGATTGGAAAATAGTTGTTATGATAAACGATTGGGTATACGTCAATTCAACATATTAGTGATATTGCGGTCATCTTTGTGATAGTCTAACTGGTACTTAACAGTAATTTAATGCACATATATGTTTGAATTATTTAATTAATATTAGGCAATTAGTGAAATGGGTACTGTGCGTAACGTGTTTTTCTAATGTATTATAATTAAAAGCCTGCGTTTTTATCAGCTTCTTCTTTTATTAATATTTTTTCATAACATGCGATGTACATATAATTCGTTTAGGTTTAACTATTAAGTCTATTGATATGGTTACAAACTGAAAAAAAAAATGTAAAAACAATAATTTACAACAATTAAAAAAACATGATACAACATTTTTTTATAACTACTATGACCACCAAATACGTACAACTTAACACAAGCAGCTATATCAAAACATCGCATATTATAATTTGTATCTCCAAAAATATTATGGTTATTTTTGTATTACTCGTATTTCTCATCAAATTTTGTCAAAGTAGAAGCAATTTTTTCTACGGCATTCACAGATAACTTTATTCGAAGACCAAGCGTACACTAAACGAGAATATACTTTTTCAAAAGTTTCTACAGGTACAAAATGAACATATGTTCGTACAATTAATGATAGGACACATAGGGACAGTAAACATAATTCTATCAGTTTGAATATTCCAGTATAGTTAATGGATATTCGAAAATCGATTTTATAATTTGATCTACATAAAATCAATATAAAGTTATAATAAAGTTATCTAAGTTAAAATCAATGTAGTTATTACTTAATACTATTAGATGTACTTATTATACTTACTCTGAGCCGTAGACTTTAATTATATTTTATTGTCCATGATTTATTCGGTGCCTATCCAAAACATATATCTTTGATTTTTCTTGCATTTATTAATCACTAAAATAAATAATGAATATTTATGCGACACTGAGTAAGTACAATATGATATATTGTGAACAAGAGTTGATAAGCACAAAGTATCTACATGTGCCCGAATAATTAATTCAAACGCTTGGACGAGTTTTACGTATGCTCCTATACAATCCACTATATTAATGGCGTAACAAAAAGGTGGCATGGCTTAACGCGAAATATGAAAAATTAAACCTGATAATAATCATAATCAATAATCGAATAGTAAGACAATTTTTTTTTTATGAGTTACGATTTTAGTGAAAAAATTATCACATTCAAAAAAAAAATCTTCAGTTATATAGCAAAGGAAGTGGCAGTGTGTGAAACCCCTATAAGCTCTGATTATTTCATTTTAATAATATAATTAATATTCCGTCAATTTAAAATAATCAGAATTTGCATTAAATGGGTGATAGGTTGTCCTTTTTCCTTATCAACAGTATTTCTGTTATTAAAGCTGAAATTTAAAGGATTTTATTCGTGGTTAACTAAATATTATATATTAATCAGTTGTTTTACATTATAGAATATAAAAAATAAAACAATCTTTATAATATTATGAAAATGCGATTGTTAATAGCCAGAACCGTATCATTTGTTTTTCACAAATAAATCCTCTGATAGAATTTAATAAAACGAAGCGGATTATACTGCTCTATTATCGATCTACAATTTTATTTTTGTTAATCGGTATGCCATGAAGATTTGTGACATTTTTCGGGTACTGTAGTTGAGTAGATTTTTAATGTTCACGTCCAGATGGAATGAATCAAGGAGTTAGCCGTCAATGAAGTTTCAAGCTTTTATGATACCGAGCAGTACCCTAAAGTAATACAATTAGCGGTTAGTTGAAATTGTACAGCTTCGTTTGTCGTTTTCGGAACATTTTTACCTATGGATGATATTAACAACGTTATAATGCTCTTGAATAGGTAACTAATGATGATTTTCAGATAACCTTATTTCAGCAAGAGCATCCTACCACTGTATGGTTACCATTTCGGTTAATAAACGTTATTAATATATATCGTACAGGATAATCAGTCGAACACGTGAAATCACGGTCTCAGAAGAATCTTATGAAATAAACGAGAAAAAACTTGCAGAACTTGCATTATTTCTTATTTACACCGATTATTTACAGTGGTATCATAATCTTAAAATTAAATACATTTTATTTTTTTTTAATTTTCACGCATGATGATTCTTAGTTAGCACATTCTACACATTATCTCAATTTCTAACACTGTGTGACATACGTCGTTTATCAAATAAGTAGTCCAGTTGTTATTTACAAACATGTAACGGGAAAATATTAACAATACAACTGCTGGATTTCACCGAGGCTTTTAATACGGATAGTTCGATTATTGATTGTGTGACACACCAACTTACAATGGTAAAAGTCGTAGACCAGTATACGTAGCACGCGTTGTTCCGAACGAAGAAGCCGCTAAAGTGCTACTGCTGTTCAATCACAATAAGAAATATACATATAAATAAAAAGGTTTTTGATACTTAATAAATAAAAAAAAATTATAGAAAAACCTATTTCCGATTTCAAAAATTATTTTAAACAATAAACAATAACACCATAGTATATACAATTTAAAAATAATTCGGTAATTTGTATAAGCGCATGTGAAAAATTTAAAGAATTATACTGTTAATTTTTAAATAAAATATTTATATTTTCATACCGATTCAGTCATATTAACTACCTAGTATAAATTTATATGAAACACATGTATTTTAATATTTTATTGTAGTGGCTAGTTTAAAATTACTTTTTAGTTCTTTTAAATTATTTGCAAGATCATTAAATTACCAAATATTTAGTAACTTTGTAGTGGTAACTAGTAGACGCATACAATTTGGAAATAAAATGTTATAAATTAATGTTTTGAAAATTGGACAGAGCACAAAAACTTAAAAAAAAATCATTATAAACACTGAATTAAGAAATAACGGTTGTGATCTCATAAAATGAAAAAAAAAACAACGGAATGTAAATTCGTGATCCATAAAAAATATTTTATATAGAAACAAAATCGATCGAACCATCAAAAAGGTTCCTTCCAAAGGAAGTATATTTATATATACAATAAATGTTTATTATGTCATATTATTTTTGTCTGACTCATCACGATTATTAAAATGTTTTATCCCTTAATCCGCTTATCGGCGTATGGATTCTTTAGTTACTACACAACCGCGAGTGCAGTGTACCTGCAACACAGTCAATGACATCAATTTATTCATTGTCCTCTACACCAAGACATATACTTAATATTTAGTTATATCGATCGAGAGCATTTTATTCCAACAATAATACAAATATTATTTGTCCTTATCTGTAGCATGACACACTTTGTGCAATGCAGAGAAAATAGTTTACACCAAACCAATCACTAGGTGTCTTTTTTGTTTTGGTGTTATCTAGTAAAATAGCAATTGAAAAAAAATTGTAACTCAAAGACACGTTGTATTTCGTAAAATATGAGTGGCCTTTAATAATTATTATTCTTAACGAAGAATACCATATATGGTCATGTAACATAATATGATATGCGACGATTAAGAGATAACATAATAAATGTCGACACATATTAATATAATAGTACACGCTGAATAAATCATTAGTTGAAGATAATTAAACTTCAATTTTTATTAACTATTAATTGTAATCGTATTTAAGTGAATAATTTTAATAATTTTCTGTTGTGCTTCGCATGTGTTCAATGCGTTTATGTTAACCAGACGTTAATTATACTTAGTGATAGCAACATTTTAGATTCTGAACGGAGTGAAGAATGTATTGATTTTACAATGATGTGTGTTTTTTTTTTTTTTTTTGTGTCTGTCGACACGTTTTGGAGCAGTAAAAATGCTTCGATTGCCTTATGTAGCAACTTTTCTGAAAGGAAAGTGAATCTATTTGGTACTTTGGGGGGTCAAAAGTTAAAAATTTCCAATATTTTTTAAATGCGACGGGAAAAACCATAAAAAAATTTGGGAAAAACGGGAGTTTTTACGCAAAACCAGTTTTTGACATAATCAAATTTTTTATTTTGCTATAACTCAAAAACTAATCGATGTAAATACTTGAAATTTTCACCAAATGTTAAGATAAGCGTTCTCTATACACCATTAAATTTTCAAAGTATTTTGACTTTTATTAAGCTATTTATAGACAATTGAAATTTTCAATATTTTTAAGTATTTTTTTTTTAAATAACGATAAAATTTTTTTGGCTGCCTAGAAAATCTTGAAAATTTAATACAAGGTTTTTTATAAGTTGTTCCTTAACTGATAAAAAAAAATCTAAAATCGTAAGTCACAATTTTTTTTTATAAGTGCTCAAAGTTACAATTTATACGAAATATGTAAAAATCACGATAATTTGCAAGTTTTTTTGTAGTTAAAAATTCATAAAATTTTTTCTGTTCATACTTAAGGTTCAAAATTTTAACACGAGGTTATGTATAAGCTACTCTTCAAAAATCTTTAAAAAAATTTCTACCGGAATTAGAGGAAAAAATTTTATGACTGTTTGAAATTTAAATATTTACGAAATTGCATAAAATAGCGATTTTAAATATTTTTTATAATTCAAAAAGTATAAGTCGCAGATTTTTGAAATTTCTACCAGCTGTTAAGATTGGTATTTCCTTTATGTCATATTTTTTTTCAAAATATTATATTGATTTTTAAGCCACTTATAGGCATTTAAAATATTCGATTTTTTTACATTTTTTTTTTATAATCGGTGATAAAAAAAATTTGGCTCGTACAAAATACTTGAAAATTTAATAGAAGATTCCACAGAAGTAGTTCTTAAAGTCATTCAAAAATTATTAAAATCCATAGGCACAATTTTTTTTTATAAGCGTTTGAACAGCGAATATTGACAAAAAATTACATGTAAAATATAATATACTGTATAATATTCTAGACTGACAAAGATATCGGTTTTTTTTAAAATGCTCTAACTCAAAAATGAAAAACCGCAACAACTTGAAATTTTCACCAAATCTTTATATTGACGTTCTCTATACATGGTTAAGATTTCAAAGTATTTTGACATATTTTGACTTATTTATAGACAATTTATATTTTCGAGTTTTGTTAAATTTTTGTTTTTAAACATCTATAAAATTTAATTGATTGAGCGAAAACTCTTGAAAATTTTATACTAGGTTTATAATAAGTTAAACTTATCGTAACTAAAAAATATCGGTGATCGGTTAACTCAATTTTTTTTTATAAGCCCTTAATTCTCAAATTTGTATAAAATGTGTAAAAATCACGATAATTTGCATGTTATTTTGTAGATAAAATTTCATAAAATTTTTTTTGTTCATACTTAAGGTTCAAAATTTTAACACTAGGTTATCTATGAGCTACTCTTCAAAAATCTTTAAAAAAATTTCTACCGGACTAAGAGGAAAAAATTGTACGACTGTTTGAAATTTAAATATTTACGAAATTGCATAAAATAGCGATTTATTCTCAGACGATTTTAAATATTTGTTATAATTCAAAAAGTATAAGTCGCAGATTTTTGAAATTTCTACCAGCTGTTAAGATTGGTATTTCTTTTATGCAATATTTTTTTCAAAATATTATATTGATTTTTAAGCCACTTATAGTCATTTAAAATATTCGATTTTTTTACATTTTATTTTTATAATCGGTGATAAAAAAAAATTTGGCTTCTACAAAATACTTGAAAATTTAATCGAAGATTCCACAGAAGTAGTTCTTAATGTCATTCAAAAATTATTAAAATCCATAGGCACAATTTTTTTTTATAAGCGTTTGAACATCGAATATTGACATAAAATTACATGTAAAATATAATATAATGTAGAATGTTCTAGACTGACAAATGATATCGGTTTTTTTAAAATGCCCTAACTCAAAAATGAAAAACCGCAACAACTTGAAATTATCATTAAATCTTTATATTGACGTTTTCTATACATGGTTAAAATTTCAAAGTATTTTGACATATTTTGACTTATTTATAGACAATTTAAATTTTCGGTTTTTCTAAATTTTTCGTTTAAAAATAAAATATACTTATATAATATCTATAAATAACATTGTATTATATTCTAGACTAACATATGAACTCCGTTCAGAATCGTTATTCGTATACAATGATATCTATCATTGCATTCAAATTTAACAAATCCATTATAATAATGACCTATCCTATAAGCGAGGTGCACTCCACCCCTAACTGTACAGCAGAGCGAGGCCCATCCGGTTCTTTTTTTTATTATTTGGTATCAAAGCTTGCGTTAAGGCTCAAGAAAAACAATTTTTTGTAGGTTTTATATTTTCCAATGGGAGTATATCCCCTCTTGCACCTTCTCCCAACTACAATTGACGCCAATATTAAAATAAATAATGATTTTAGATTTGTTTTTTAATATTTCCCTATGAAACCCAAATATAAGAGAAAAAAATATTTAATAGCTAATATTGAAATCTGAGATTATATTTGAATAAATGGACCTATCATCAAAAATAAAAATGATAATATTATATAATCTGCATTCTCACAGAATATTTTCCAATAACATTTTTAAACGAGATAGAAAATTATAAATTATCTTAATATGGTATACTTTAATGCCTGTTTCAGCTCAAAATTTAGTAATTATAAAATAAATGACGATGAAATACAATTAATACTCATTAGAGATTTACGCATCAAAAATTTAATAATTTCGATATAGTCGTAATCATGCAAAATGTAAATTTAAAGTAATTAACTTTCCATAATGACTAATACATTTGGTAAACAAGCACTTATAGTTGGTATGCGGTTGTCAAAGTAAAAACACAACTATAGTCCCCTCACCTTCCTGTAGACCATGGCCCTATATTAAATAATGAATGAATAATTGTGTTCATAATCACTCTTCACTTATCAGTATATTGTGTGTCTGTGATAATATTATTCATATAATAGTAGTGTGAATGTATAATGGACAACATGATTTAAAATTTTTTAACGGTATAATCAAATTTAAGTAAAATTATCAAAGTAGCTTTCACCCCTTCCATTGTCTACCACCACTTATGAATCATTTCCAATGTTAATTTTTCGATTTTTCGATTAAAAATTCGATCATTTTCCACAACGAGAAATACGTGAATTACATCTTAATATTATTGATACCAATTTATAAGTTAAATTTACAAACATGTTATAAAGCATAATATAATTAATTATTGGTTCTCTTCTTTATCTTCAACAAAAAAATGTTTCAATAAGTATCGGTTTTTTCTAATGTTACATAGGATTTATTAAACATTTTAATAAAAAATAGAACATTGTACTGTTGACGAGTTTTTGAAAAAACATTAAAGTTTCGATTATAATGTATTTATTAAAACACCGTAATAATTATATGCTAGGATTTTAACTAGCTCATAAAGACATAACTATACAACATTTGTAAACATCATGATTTTTACTATACAGTAAAATCATTTACTTTATGAGTTCTAATTATTGATATGATGATATGATATTTTATCCCCTCTCTGCCTTGTATTGTTAACATTAAATATACACCAGGCTATTATGCTAATGCCACATTTTCTCAAAAAAACAATAACAATGTAAAAAATAAAAATTGAATATTTCAGAATGGTTATGATATTTAAAAATAAATGTAAAAAAAAAAAAAAAAAAACGCCAAAAAAGTGAAAAAGTATAGGCAGTGAAACTGCTTTATCTCCGTGAAAAGTACAAAGAGACATTTTAGTATATTCAATAAAATATATATATAATCATGTTAAATATGCAGATACATATACAATTATGCAATGTAATCGTGATTATAAAATTGCAGCCATTTGATCAAATTGTAATGAAACTGTTGACATGTTTGATATCATTTTCGTTGAATACATCTCACATATTTAAAATATTTCATTTGTTTAATTTTACAACACGTGTTTAACATAATTAGTGTTTATCTTTTCTATTGACATGCATAACTGTTCCAATAGTGTGTTTATATGTATTAATTATATTTTGACGTATATCATACGTCAGTTTGCGTTAATACAAATTAAAATAACTGCGTTTCGAGTACTGATGACTTGAAAAAGTTTTCGTAGTTCTAAAGGATTGAACTCTTAAATGAAAGTTAATTATTTCACGGAAAATGATCGTTCATATTATTTGGATACCTTGTGAAAAATACAAAATATACTAATTGTTTAACAAATTATAATTCGCACGATAAAATACAATAAAAGCTTCAGAGGTTAGTCCATATGATTCGCAATAATACCTTAACTAATAAAAATGTTTTATTACTAAAATAACATCATATTTGTTAACGCATGATGTATACCTACATCGAAACACTTGACATAAATAAAATAAAATATTAAAGTGTATAAGTGTAATTTAACTTTTAACGTTGGAAACGTGTTTCATGGTATTCTTATTATTTAACCTGAACCTAAAATATTCCAATTTTTTTTTTCATCTTAAAGTCATTTAACGGACAGCCAAGTACACTGCAATTACGTACCCTACTCTTTCATTGGCATATTCCAAATTCCTTGCTAGAGCGATTAATTGGATACGGACCCAACACCCAATGTCTACAGGAATGAATTGCAATGTATTCAAGTTATATACACAATGGAAATAATTTATAATGTTGTTTAAAGAACTAATATAAAATGATCATAAAAACCGAAATTACCCAATAAAAATCAAATTTATTATCATTTCTATGTGGAAATATAATGCTGAATGATGCGCGTAATTTTGATTAGTATTTTAATTTAAAACAAATTAAATCATATTAATTTTTATTAAAAATTATAAATTATATATAAATTAATTCACATGAAATTTTTTTTGAATATTATCATTTTTTATTATATTTATAAAGCATCTATTTTAGTTTTAGTGTTTTCATAATACACCTAAATATTTTTTTTATTACTTCTTAAAATTACAACTTAATTTCGATGAAATAAGACTTATTTAATGTAATTTACTTTTTTGAGAATATTGCTCCTTTCTTAAAACTATACAATGAGTGTTTTTTACGTAATCTCCTCTATTCAATTAATTGTACAATACATTTTTATAATTGAAATAATAAATCATATACCTTCTTGAATTTAAATTCTTCGTCCAAATAAAAAATATATTTTATACATTTATTTTTTAAAAAGAAAAGCTATTAAATTACAAGAACCTTTCATGGATGTTTACAGTTCACCGTATTTAGGCAGATAATGTTAATATGAAGATTAAGGTAAGACCTCATTGAGCGTCACAACAATTAATTGCATTGTACTCATAATTTTTATGACCTAAGCTAATTCTAATCAGCTTATTCGCTATAAGATAAGTCGAACAAAATTATTTGTTTAACATATACAATTTATTAGCAAGATTTTAATTAAGGAAAATCAATGTGACGAGACGATATTAAACAATATGTGGTTATTGACTCCAGTGTCGGATCTATGGGAGGAGCCGATCGATGGTTCTTACCGCCGGGCGCTGTATACTCAGGGTGCCTTAATATCTAACGCTTTTGGCTATACCTAAAACTGTATGAGTTTATTTCATTCATCTACAGCCTACATGGCTGCATCATTGCTATCAATTTCCTTTGAACTAATAATTATTTCCATTCAAATTGTAATTAAATATCTAATTTTAATATCCGATAAATAGTAATAATATCAACAGAATACTTGTTTAGTTATAATTTATAAATTCGAATAACCTGGTCTATATATATATGTGTGTGTGTGTGTGTGTGTGTGTGTGTGTATGTATAATATGGTATTATATAAGTATTATTAATATCTCATTAGTGATACATCGGTTTCAGACTTCAGTAAGTACTTATTTACTTACTTATTATAAATGTTGATATATAACTTGTGAGTTTAAGGGAGGGAGTAACATAGTGTGGAAAAATTGTATTTTCCCTGGGCGATAAATACTCCAGATCCGGCACTGGTTGACTCTCACTATGATTCAAATACGAAGTGGGTGGTTAATGATTGACTTACGTCAACTTTCAGTTTTTCGATGTCAGATCGAAGGTTTGAAATCAGTGTACACACATATCGGATAAAGCCCGTAGTCATGCGGCATCTCAACCGTAAGTCGGTTTCCATAGGTCTTTTAGCTTTAAAGACGATATATATATATATATATGTTACGGGCAAAAGTCGAAATCGGGCAAATCTCAGAAATGCCCGGGCAAAACGCGAACTGCCCACAATCCTTGGGCAAAATGTCATATTTCGGCTTTTGACCGGGCAAATCTAGTTATGACCAACTTCATTTGGGCAAAACCGCCAAAACCGTTTACTGACTTTAATCGTAAGGACAAAACCGTTGAGTCTTAAATACGTTCGCTAATATTAAATACAAATAGGGATTTTTATCGTACGATTTTATTACGATTATAGATGATCATGCGTATCATGTTAATTTATCAACTCGTTTAATTAAAGGTACACAAAATTCATCTTATCTAAATGGTACTATATTGTACTGTAGTTCGTATTTTTGTGAGCTTATATTAGTACGTCTTTAGCAATGACTAACGAAATGTGTGTGTCTGATTTTAAAACTAAATTTGAATACAAACTTAATAAAATTACAAAAAGTGAATGTAGTGCTCTAATAAGTGATACAAGATACGATGAACTCATAAAAGAGGAAGAACAAGCAAAGGTCAATTCAAAGAAAACAACGAGCCAATACAGGAGACTAAATAGATTTGACGTACTCACAATCGGTGAGTCTAAAAAGTTAATAGTTCCACCAAATAAAACCAATGATGACATTATTTATTTTGTAAAATGCAATAAAATGTTTGATATATTGCACATGGCTCATATAAATTGTGGTCATGGTGGTCGAAACCGAATGGAGTATTCAATAAAACAAAAGTACAAAAATATTACCAGGGATATAATTGTATTATATTTACAGTTATGTGAAATATGTAATAAAAAACACGCTCATCCCAAAAAAGGTTTAGTAATAAAACCAATTTTATCTAAAACTGTTAATTTTCGTGCACAAATTGATCTGATAGATATGCAAAATAATAAAGATGGTGATTTTAAATTTATCTTGGTTTACCAAGACCATTTTACTAAGTTTGTTTTTTTAAGACCTTTAAAAACAAAAACTGCAAGCGAAGTTGCATACAATCTTATAGATATTTTTTGTATATTTGGAGCTTCGTGCATACTACAATCAAACAATGGTAGAGAGTTTGTAAATCATATTATAAATGATTTAGTTCTAATGTGGGATGGTTTAAAAATAGTACACGGGAAGCCACGTCATTCGCAAAGTCAGGGGAGTGTTGAGCGAGCTAACCAGGACATCGAAAAAATTGTTTATGCTTGGATGGAAGAAAATCAATCTAGAAAATGGAATGAAGGATTGAGATTTTGTCAATTTTCCAAAAATTGTGCTTATCATGCTGGAATCAAACAACCTCCATATGAAGCTATGTTTGGAAAAGAAGTTAGTCTTGGATTAAAAATGTAATTTTTACCCAATGATATAATAAACAATATAAATGACGAAAATGACTTACTACAATTTGTAGAAAATGAAAATGAAATTGAGGTATTAAATGAAAATTATGAAAATGAAATGGAGGTTTAAAACGAAAATGAAAACATTTTAGTCAACCTATCTGAAAAAAAAAGAATTTTAAAAAAGCACGGGAAAAAGCCACATGGATTAGTGACGCAAGCAAAAAAAAAAATGAAATTAATGAGTGAAAATCAATTTCCACCTCTAACAGTCGAAACGACAGTGAAAATTCCAGTGCCTTGTATTGATAGAGGAAAATTCGATGCAAATAATGTGTTAGGTGTTATATTAAGTGTTAATGATAACGGATTCTATAAAATAGGAACCAAAAATTGAATTTTATCATTACTTTATGCCAGAAACCAAATATTTCAATGCAAGGAACAATTTATTAGTATCAATGATGTACCGAATATCGAAATACCACTGGACTGCTAGTATTCAAAATTCATGGACAAGGACAAGGGTTTTATTTTTTGTTCTTGCAAAACTAAGTTCACCACAAGACGATGCAAATGTAAACAACAAAATATTTTGTGTAGTTTTAAATGCCATGGTTCTAATATGTGTAGCAACAAATAAACTAAAATATTATTTTTTTATTATTATTTAAGTGTATTCAATTATATGTGTACAATATTTTATGGCTATTATTTTTTTTGTATTTAATATTATTGAAGTTATAATATAGTTATTATATAGTTGACTCTGCGGTTTGGCCCAAGAGAGGTTTAAATGTATCAATTAAGTTTATTCAATTATACTTGTACAATAATATTTATTTTATAATTATTTGTATTTAATATTAGCGAACATATTTAAGACTCTACGGTTTTGTCCTTACGATTAAAGTCAGTAAACGGTTTTGGCGGTTTTGCCC
Source organism: Sipha maydis (assembly GCA_034509805.1). Classification (NCBI taxonomy): domain Eukaryota; kingdom Metazoa; phylum Arthropoda; class Insecta; order Hemiptera; family Aphididae; genus Sipha; species Sipha maydis. The sequence goes on from JASXSY010000504.1 coordinate 293,064, forward strand.
AAATGAGGTTGGTCATAACTAGATTTGCCCGGTCAAAAGCCGAAATATGACATTTTGCCCAAGGATTGTGGGCAGTTCGCGTTTTGCCCGGGCATTTCTGAGATTTGCCCGATTTCGACTTTTGCCCGTAACATATATATAGAGTGAGAGAGAGAGAGACTAGAGAGTATCGTCTGATTAAGATTGCATAATATTTTACAAGTGGAATTTGTTGCTTACACATTTTCGCAGAAGCGTATTTTCTGCAATATAAAACACAAAAGCCAAGAAAATGCTATCTCACCGAAAAAACGAAAGTTAACATGAAAATTATACATAATTAACCAGGCTTTTTAATAAACCGAAACGAATGAGAACATGGAAAAATATAGCGCACTATTTAAATATTGTTGATCCATCGATATATATAGATAAGTATATATATTCCTATGAAAATGTTCGATTAGATAATTAGACAACAGTAGAAATAAGGCCAATAATGTATTGTATTTTCATTTTTTCATAAATATTGAATAACATAAATTGTACAATAAAATATAGACTTATTTGAGTACGAGACGTTTGTTTTAGTAAAAGCTTTTAAACTATATAGTATGAACATGTGTATTAAAACTAATAATGTGTTTATTATCGTTCCTATTTAGTATTCAATAATAAATAAAATTACATTATACTCGTATCACTGAAATTAAAGTATATTTATTTTTTATTTTTTTATTGCTTTTAATGATTTGTCAACATAATGTGTATTTCTAAAATATGACCTTGCTTTCAAATCATGAATATATTACACCAGTGAAGTTCATAAAACAAAAAAAAAATAATAATAATAATAAAAATAATAACGAATGATTTATATTTTTTATAGGTAATATTTTGTTCAACAAGCAAATAGTATGCAATTTAATTTCTTCGTAGTAATTTTATGTTGCCAAACAATGGATTCACTTTTTTATATTTATTCTAACTCTATAATGGTTGTTTTACAAATTTAAATTGCTGACATTATTAGAATTCCTTAATTTTCGCTTATTTTAAGTACCATGTTTACTGTTCACTCGCTGTAAAAAAATAAAAATTATATTACCAAACTCATATTAAAAGAAAAATTAAAAAAATTAATTACCCATGGAAATTCTCTGATTCCAATTCCATATTCGGCCAGGAGTGATACTTTATAGTTCCGCAGGTATATTTTAACTGACATAACGTTATTCAGCTCTTAGAGTGGCAAAGAAACTCAAAAGGGAGTATGCCATTTTAAACGTTCCGTGGATATTTCCGCACAATTAATAATTATTTATAATACTATAGTTTATATTTATCTTAAGCTAATTATTGTTTGAATAATACTGTTTCTCGAGATTATCAGCTATGTTGATTACCGCCGACGAGATGTAAGAGTTGATTTATTAAAACATTGTTTTTAAAAATGTTTCCGTTAATTTAATATCAATTGGTAATTTTTAACGTGGGCAATTAACTTTACTAGTTTTGCGTCCTATACAACTTTTCGGAGAAATGTTGAAGAAAACGCTTTTAAAACGCTATGGGAGACGACTCCCCATCCCCTGGTGTCATTGTACACACAACAAGTGGGTACTGTCTTTATGGCGTTGTTGATATTTTCTTGGAGGAAATAGATTTATAGAACCAAACCGTTACCTGTGTATTTTTCTTCTTAATGTACCGATCCGTTTTGGATGTTGGCGATCATCATGGATACACATATCAGTGGCACTCCGGAATAGTTCCGCCGAACTTATGTCAAACTATGTTTTGAGTTTGGCTAACCACGATGTTCTTAATCTACCTATGTATTGCCTACACAAAACGCCGTTTGAAGAACAAGTATTTCGACAGGCATGGTAGGTGTACGATTATTTCACAATTATAATTCGGTCATCGATACCAGTGTGTATTACACTGTGTACGCACAACGTACGATCGATTAATGGAAACAGATAATGGATTTGAGATCAATACTATGCAACTAGAATAATTATTATTTTTAGAGAGTGACGCTATCAAATAGCTGATCGCGTAGTTGAGACGTAGAGATTCTTTTAAACATTCACGGCGGACAGGTGCTAAGCGAAGAGTCGTCGATGTATGGTGATCACAGTTTACCGGAAGACGAAATGCTATTTTCGTATAAGCGACCGGTAATTTGGGCTTCAAATATTTTAAGCATTCGGTCATCGGGTAATCCGGTTTACGCGCGGTGTCTGGTCGGAGTTGACATATGTACTTAAGATTTTTGTACGAAAACATGAAAAAGCTCTTATTGGACCAGGACGAATTTAATGAAGTAACAATGCCTCTGAAACAGTCCGGTACGCATTACTATTGATCATCTCTGTCACTTTAGTTCTTAAAATAAAATAACATCTTGCTGAGGGTTAACATATAGTTCAATTTAAATTTCTGGTCTCGCTTATTAGGAAGTACTATCGGAGATAACAATACACGTTTTATGACGATTATTATTTTTCACTTGCAATTTTTAAAACACAACGTGTTATTCAACACTACAACATAATAAATGTCAAGTATTAAAGTTCTATAATTTCCAACGTCGTAGATAGTATAAATTATGAGACCTATTATATTTTTTATAATAATTATAAATTATTTATATCAATTTGATTTGATTTTGCCTTGTAAGAGGTAATCGTTTTAAAATCTTTGTACTAGTTGTTCAAGTTCATTCGTTGAAATAACAATGCCCGCGATGATGAATATTTGCGATAGTAGGAAACTGACATGACGGCAACAATACAACGCGACAAATGAGAACCCAGAACATCCTTGAAATAGAATGAACGGTTTTTTTCTTTTTTGTAATATTAAAAAAAATATATATATGAGTATATCATATTCCTAAATAACTGACACGTATTAAACTTTTTAAATCCGATAAAACAAAAAAATAATACAACAAAACTTCTACGCATGCAGAGCTCAATTTTGAACAACGCCCTAAAAAGTAATAATAATTACTAACTTGCGGATAGACTTTTAGATTACAAAGATAGAATTTAATAATTGTAAGTGGGGTATTAAAAATAAAAAAGTAAATTATGATAAACAAAAAATACCACCCAACGAAAAAAAAAAAAATTCTAATAATTATTATTAACATTATTAACATTGTTACATGCCATAACTAACATTAGAGCAATATTATCCAACACCGCATAAATTGTACCCAGATAACAGCAGCACATTAATAATTTGTACCTCGATAATCAAATATTTCCTATAAAATTCAAAATTCGGATGAAATTTGAAAGCAGAATTTTCAGAGATGATGTACAACTATTCTCCGTGCATAAGAAAAAGCTAGATAAAATAGTATTTCTATAGGTATTTGTGCCGATTTAGACATTTTATTTATTGCCAACAACAATATTATCATTATCTTCAACGTAGTTCAAAGTACTGATAACGAAATAGTTATATTACTTTTGGTCAAACGCACATGTTAATATAGGCCACGACACTTGCACGTCCGTACGGATAGCATTCGGTTGCGCCCAAACATGACGACGAACTCGTGTCACGTGCAGTACATTTTTGCAGATACATTTTTAGTGACATAAGCATTGTGCGTTGTACAACATCGTGATGCACCCCAAGTGGGTACAATGAATCGGCAACAGCGGTTTGGATAGGCAAATTAACTCATTTATTTTGCTTGTTAAATTAAGTTAATATTGAAAAAATGATAGTCGAGCGTAAAATAAGAAGATAAATACTTTTATGTTTTGTAAACTTGAACCGGTTAAAGCAATTAAACGAAAAATAAATAAGTAAATACAATAAAACAATTAATAATCTCTTACTCTGCTAAAATATTTTAGAGAAATATAAAGGTAATGGAATTGAAGAATAAATAAGAATAATTAAGATTTATTTAGAATTTAGATACATATATATATATATATATTTGTTTGTTATTTTTTTAATTAAAAAATTGTTTTATTAAGATACAAGAAAGTTACTTAACGAGAAGTTAGAGTCGCTTGTATTTTAAAATTTCTCAATCGTTTGCATCAAACTTTGTTGTTCCAATCAACAGAATCGCTTATAAATGTTCGTCGCTTAAGCTAGTTCCATACTTAGATTTGACGTCTTCATTTTTGAATACGTCTATTCACATAAATAATTGGAGCTAAATACTTAAATCATTCACGAATATTTTTTTTCAGATTTGACATAATACCTATAAACTTAATGGGCCGTAAATTGGAGACTTTTGTATTAGACAATAGTATACATATGATATAATTATATACTTAGATAATATCTATATAGTATATAGTAAATTATACAACTCATTATACATTTTTCAATAGTTAAGCTGTAATTAACCTATTCTATGAAATTATGCAATGATTATTATCATTCAAAAACGAACAGACTTCACACTTTGTTATAGACGTATCAGTCTCATTCCATACTATTTAAAAATATGCTAAAAACAATAAAAACTAATTTTGAATAAATCATTCTGGCTTTGAAACAAAGATTTAATTCCTAACACTTGGTTTGGATACCTAATCAATCATTTTGTTCTGTCCACTTTCATTTAGTCGACAAATTAGCTTATTACTACGAAAAAATTAGATTGTTCAGGAGATTTCCTTGATATAAAAAATCTTTTAATCGTTTTTATTATATACGAATAAAAAATGCTGCCAATGCTACTAATATTTTTCATTCTTCAATTTTATTTCATCGAAAAGTCCGAACGTCGCATTAACTGTTAACTGTTACGATCGAATCAACTGATTCAACTATTGAATATAATTTACGGAATAACTTGAATAAAACGCCGGAAATTAACCAAAATGATATTTCTTTTGCGCTTGTTTTCAATCTAATTTTGCAAAATCGCTCAAACCGCTGTGTTTATTCTGTTCTATTTATCCAAGATCACATAAATAAATTTGTTTAATGATACAAAACACGGAGAATGAAAATGAATGAGCCCAACGCGGAATGAATTACGTTTCCTCATAATCAAACAAATCGTCCTCCTATAATCGAATAAAAAAACTATTAAATTTCCTGTAAGCGCGAAATAAGATACTCCACAAAACTGGGAACTAAGTTAATATTATCAAGTGTATAAACTATTTTCCCAAGCTACGGTACGGACACTCAGTGCTATCTATCTCATAAAGTTAAAAACTCAAAGCATAGATTAATCTCATTAATAAAATACATTTTTTCGTGTATGTTCGTTTTTGGGATTCTTTTAAAAACTGCAAATAAATTATTCAATTTGATCAAGTTCTATAAATCGAATTGATCTATACAAGAACAAGATACATAATACATTCATCACGACTGAATAATTGGAGAATAACTTCCTTTAATAAATCATATTACTAGGAATAGTGTCTATAAGTAGAGTAACTAAATTTTGAAACCCCTAAACCGGGACAACATTTTGAGTAACTTAATTTTTTTTTTTATGTTACGTTCAAATTCTATGTTATAATATTAAATGTTATTTTCTCACAGCTTCTATTTAACGGAACAAACTTAATAATCGGTTAAAACGACAGAACATGCCGTCAAAACTGGGAAAAAATAGCAATCCTATCTATAACAAATATCAATAAAATGGTTTGTCATCACGAATTTTTTGGTGTTATAATGAATTTTTTTTTTTCTTTGTCTATGTGTATATGATTTTGACCAGAAGGATTACTCCGGTCGTCACAATCGTAGAAATCAATGATATGAATCGGTGTCTAATTGGTAATTTTTCGAAATGTCAAACAGTTTTCTTAAGTATTTTGATAAAGTAAAGAAAAATGTAAAAAAAAAATAATTTATATAAAAACAATAAAGTTTATGGTTTTCGACAAAATCGAATTTTTGTTTTCATTGTAACTTAAGAAATAATAACTGTGGAGACTTTAAATCTTTAGCGGTTTTCTCAGTTCACTACAAACGGTATAACTTTCAAAATACATTTATATTATTTATAGTTATTTAAAATTACCATTATGGTACTCACATAGATTTTATTTCGTACAATATAAATAACATTACTTTGGTTAGACGAAAAGTCTTGAAATTATAATTTAAATTTGTTTAAGCGTTAGGAAATAAGAAGTAAATACAATCTATATTATTAGTATACCTACTTATCGGTTTTTTCCTCTGTTTAGAAGAAAATTATTCTTTGTTTATTAATATAATTATATTAAATATCAGTATTAATATTACATAATTTATACGATTTTGGTTGACTCATCCTTATAGTTTAACTCTTTTATTAGGAATATGGTCCGTGTGGACTAATTAAACAGTAGCTTTATTTGATCAAGATTTTTTTTATTTTTGAAATTATATTAAATCGGGTTTGCTTTCAATTACAAAATGTACTTTTTAAATTGTATCTCATTAATCTGCTCAGAGGCATAAAACGACTGTCCACATTGGCCGTAATAACGAAACTTTCGCAACCATGAAAGTTATACACAGTGCTTCAATTGGAAAAATAAAAATAAGCGAACTCATTTCTTGAAAAAACATCATCGTTCCTCAAAATAATTTAACTCAAACATCTTAAGAAATACAAACTGATTCGTCCGAAGTCTTTCAATCTCATTTTTTTTTTTTTTTTTGAGAGAGCAATGATACATTTAATTTCAAGTTTAGTAGATCGATTAGCAGTACCTATCACTCATTGTTCCTCACCCGAACGTGATGTCTAATCAGTTTTTTTGTATTGATATTACTTTAACAATATTTATTTATTACCCAATGATTTGTACATTACATGTAAATCCGTTCGTCCGCGTCTCAGGTTAAATTATTTAGTATATTAACACACTTAAAATTGATAAAAAATGTTAGTCTTGTGTTCTTCAAATTAGTTGGTTCGATAAGAAGTGAAGTAGACATTTGCAAGAAAGAAAAATCATGGATAGTATAATATTTTCTTACATCTAAGCAGTGTTGGGAATAGATAACTAATAATTTATCTAGATAAAGATAAAGATGACTATACTAATTCTTATCTAGATACAGATAAAGATAGTTATACTAAATTTCATTTAGATAAAGATAAAAATAAGTTCATTTTTATCTAGATAAATATGAGATAATTTCATGTTTGATTTTGAAAATATTCAGAATACTACAGCCTACAGATATTAGGTAAAAAATTCATAATTAAAAACATTTTAAAATAAATATCATTTTTTAAACTCATTTCAAACATTAATAAACATAAAATATAAAATAATTTTTTTTGAAATAAACTTCATAAGAAGATTGTCATCTTGTCAGTTATTATCTGTGTAATAGCCTATTACTAATAGGTATATGATGTACAGAAAAATGTAAAAATAAAAATATAAAAACATTTTAAATTTTAAAATTTTAATTTTATTCTATTTAAATAAATTATCTAGATTAGTACTCATAGATAACAAGATTTTTATCTAGATGAAGATAAAGATAACTGAGTATAAATTTATCTAGATAAGATAAAATATAAATAATTTTTATCTAGATAACTTATCTAGATACATTTATCTAGATATTTCCCAACACTGCATCTAAGTAATTTTACCCCATTTAATGTTTATTTCAACTTGTGCTCTGATCTTCTTTCTTAAAACGTTCCTCACATACATGATGCAATCTAAATGTACATCTGTGGTTTATGGTTACCATTTACATTATCAATAATTTCCATTTACAAATCATTAAGTTCAGATTCACGAACTTTAAGCGATTGAACATTGTATTTTTTCACTCGAACATTTTACAAGTGCATTTATATTTTTTACTCGTTTAAATATAGTGTTTTAAATATGTCAAATGCGATTGTTCTACATAAGATCTGAAAAAAAAACAAAAAGAATAATACGCGCTGCCATACTACGCTACTAGATGACGTTTGGACGTGGCAAAAATATTATGCCGAGTTCTCTTTGCATTTTGTTAGCTATATTTTTACAGTAGATAGCGTTGCTATTATTATTTTTCGGAGAATCCGTATGACACTGAATACTAGCCGTTGAATCGTAGACCGCATTGATATGATTATATTTTCTATTAGATCGATTCCTCTATTATTGTAAACAATTATTTAGGAATTCCTTCTATCTTTAATTCATATGTTATCTTTGAATTTGTTTCTGCGGTTAAGTTAGGCTCAACTGACCAATCATTTGACTAGATAAAGATTACACAAAAATTCCGCTGATTGTTATAATAGTTCATGACCTAGAAAATAATGAATTTTAATAATTCAACATCGAAGTTTTTCGATGCATTAATCATTTGGTTCAGAAGTTATTGGTTAAGTAAATAAGAACAAGAGTTCTATCGTTGAATGGCCTCCTTTATCAGTTATTTAACCTATGATTTCTGTACGTTCCATATGTTCTGCTATGCACATAACATGAAAGTATATTTTAAAAATATATATTTTTTGAAAAAATGCATTAAAATGTATTAAATAATTTAATATTATAATATCCTATTATTGTTCTTGCAATTATTGCCATGGCACATTTGTTTTTATAAACCCTACCCTCGCCCTTTTCACCATCACGAATAAAGTACTGGATTCACGACCACTCAATGCCGATGACATTTGACGACTAAGATTGAACAATGGTGGACAAGAAGAACCGTTATACATATTAATACGGTATTTTTAATTTGAATAACACCAAGCGGATCCAGAAATTTTTTACGGAGGGGCGCAAAATAAATTGTTTACTTACGACTAACCTGCCTGAATTGTAACATAATACGTAAAAGCAACAAAAATTATGTCGAAATATTTTATTTTCATGATATTATTAGAAATTACCATTTTAGGTACTTCGGAAATTGTTTATCATCGACGGCGATCAATACTAGTCAATACACAATAAATATAAAATAATATTATTTTATTTTTCGTAATTGTATATTACTCTAGTTAATAATCTTAACTAAGATCTTTTGTCCAAAAGGACGGGGGCTTTGACATGGATGTAAAACATAGGATTAAGTGCGGGTGGATGAAATGGAGAGAAGCATCGGGCGTGTTATGCGATGAGAGAACTCCAATTAGGCTGGAAGGTAAATTTTATAAAAGTGTAGTGAGACCAACTATGCTGTATGGTTCAGAGTGTTGGGCGGTTAACAGGAGAATAGAACAAAGTATGAGTGTCACGGAAATGAGAATGCTTAGATGGTTGAGTGGAGTGACAAGAGAAGATAGAATAAGGAACGAATACGTGAGAGGTAGTGTTGGTGTAGCGCCAATTGTGGACAAGATGAGAGAAAATAGGCTGAGATGGTTTGGGCATGAGATGAGAGGAAACGAATGCAGTAAGAGTGGTTATGAAGATGGACGTTGAAGGAAAAGAGGAAGAGGTAGACCAAAAAAGAGATGGTTGGAGACTTTGGAAAATGACATGAGGGCTGTCGGTATGTGCAGAGGAGATGTGATTGACCGAGTAAAGTGGAGGTGTAGGACAAGGGTGGCCGACCCCCAAATAGTTGGGAGGAAGGCGAGGCAAAAGAAGAAGAAGTATATTACTCTAGTTAGTAGTTGTATTGAATCACGAAAATAATCGAAAACCCAGTATATTTTTAACCCTTTTTAGGGATTTGGGGGGGGGGCGTATGCCCCCTTCGTCCCCCCCCCCTCTTGAATCTGCACCTGACGTGACCGTTCGGACAAGGCCCAGTCAACAGATACACCGAACACGTGGGCTTATATTTTATTTATTTTCATCGACGGCGTAAATAACAAATAACGATACAATCTTTTAGTGTAACATGATTTGTACATTAAATGTAATTTTTTAATTTTAAATAAATTTTATGTCGACGATTGTTGTACGATGAACTCAATGATATAAATGCGCCATAGGCATTGGGCAGCTACAACGTGGTCAGGTCGATGCTATGGTAAACGCAGCAATGAATATGTTGATGATGGTTATAAGGAAAACTCCGAGGACCGCATAGTTGTTAAATTGAACGGCGTCGACGTTCGTCCTGTTCTCACCACCAATGGCTCCACAACAGTGCATGCGTTCTTTGAAAATGAGCATCGTTCCCACTATAACCTACAGATAATGAACATGGTGTTAAACTATACGGATAGGTACGACTTTTGTTAAGGGTGTATTTCTGTGGGGAACGATCACCCTCTCGTCACTTTCTGGGCCGCTGTATTTATTTTTAGATTTTGGGTAAACCGATAAATGTACTGATTTTACCACGATGCCAGTATGTGTGCGTTTTTTATTTTTTATACATGCGTGCACTGTTTCGTACATAAGGATTATTCTGGCCATCACTATTATTAAGATTATTCTAGTATAAAATTATATACATATCATTTTCTAACGGGTTTTTTAACAGTTGCGAAAAATTGCCGATAGAATACAAAAAACGACAAGTTTTTTTTGACATTTTTTTTAAAGCCAAAAATAAAAATTTTCGTTAGTTTGAAGTTTAAAAAGTTGATGGACCCATACAGCAATATCATTCACCCTATCATACCTGACGTGAAATATTATCAGTTTTTTACTTTAATATTACTCTAATAATATTTACTTATGAACTATGATATGTCACAATGATTTGTCCATCGCGTTTGCACCGATCATTTTAATAATTTGTATGTATAACATTTTCAGATTATATCAACTTATTCAGGAAACCGTTATTATTTTCAGTTTCAAATTCAAATTTAATTATTTAATTTTTTACTATATTATTAAGTAGTGTTTTTTTTTTTAAAAAAAAATTCATATGAAATCCTCTGAAAATAGGGCTAGGGACGATTTTGGCAGATGAACCCATGTCATGGTGTACGTTTCCACCAATTTACTCTCTTATGAAAAAAAAATTCTTGAAATCGAGGTTTTCGCGTCACTAAAAATAGTATTTGGTTCTACGGAAAATTATCGCGATTTTTATTTATTTTTTTTTTCCGAAACGGGTAGATACATAAACATTAGCGAGCACAAACACGATGAGATGATACATGTACGGTTATAGATCTGGTCTGAGTACAAGAAATGTCATCACAACAATACCTACACTACAATGTTATTACTACACGTGTTTTGCGCGTTTACTTGTAATATTAGGCTGCACACGATCAGTGTCAACAAAATGACAAAGTTTGTAGGGTTGTCGTGGCGATACTCGATTATGTACCGGAGCTGGTTGGCGTTGGCCGTGAGGAGCGAGATGTCCATCAGGCCCTGAGCCATCGTTTTCTTGGCGGAGTACGTGACGTTGCTGACCTTGCTAAAGGACCGGGTCAGTATTGTCTTAGTACTCCTAACCTCCGGACCGTCATCCATTTCCAAACCCGTAGCCTCAATGTTTACCATGTTCGACGGTGGTCGGTCGCGCGCGTGCACGGTTCAGCGTAAGGGCTCGCGATCAATGTGTCTGTTGTTTACGGTTGTTTTTGAAAATCACGTCCGCGTTATACTGTCAACAACAAACGTGTTCTCGCCGACGAACGAATCGCACTGACCGCGTGAAATCATTGCCGTGACTGAACACACACGCGACGATATCCGCACCACAGGACGTCGTGGGTGACCACAAACCATAGACGATATTGTTGGCTGTCGGCGGTACGCGGGTGCAGAAAACATCTCGAACGCGTAAACGTTTCAAAATGATGTCGGCGGTCAGTACAATACGACAAGGGTCTCGACAAAAATGATCGACCGGTCCCGCTTGAGCGGACAATGCGCTTTACCTAAGGGAAAATTTCCATTCGTTCGTCATTTCAATGAAGTGCATCACGCCGCCACCGAAGTCGAGTGCGACCGTACCGCGTGAAGCGATACGGTAATCGTTTTTTTTTTCTTTTATCTATAATTATTTTAATTACAAACAAAATATTTAAATGCATCTATTTCCTATAAACATAACTTGTGCTGAAGGTAGAGTGTTAACTATTTTCATAATATATTGACGGTTAACGAATTGAATAATATACGATTGGATGTACATTTTTTAACAATTCAAATATAATAAAACATGATTGGATCCGATCATAATCATTTATAGATCAATAATAATTAATCTAGAAACATAAACAACCATTTTATAACGACATTTAGAATATTTGCATTTTTTATTTTTTGTAATAATAGGCATGGAATTAAAATAAGTAGGACCAAGGTAGCTCAGAGATTTTTGACCAAATGATTTTTTTTTTTTAAATAATAAAAATATATAATAAATATAATTTATAAATTACTTTGGAATCATAAGATACGGTTTTCCATTGTTTATCCTTTCATTTAAATTAATCCAGTTCTTTGAATTATTTACCACCCATGAAATGGCAATTTTTTTGAACAATAAATCTACAGGTAGTACCTACGTTAAATAATTTGAAATTTGTACTGGTCAAATCATCAAGAGAAGATTTATATAAACGCATACGAACTATTCTTTTTTGGCGCACTAATAGTGGCTTTAGAGCATTGCCTAAGATCCCCAAATTAACAGTCCATATTGTATTATTGCTTGGTACGGCGCTAAATATACTTTACAAATTACTTGCATGGTACCGTCTTGCGTAATACACGAAAGCTATAACTTAAAATACGAAGACCCATTACTAAGTTATTCACACGTAGATTCCGCCTCGTGTGTTTTTCAGTAGTTAAACCCAGATAACATGTAATTGAGACTCTAGAAAAAATTGTACACACCTTACCGTTGCGCAAGTTGTTACTGTCACAAAAGTGTACCGTCAACTCGTCAAAGTGTATTTATCATGAAATTCATAAACACTGTTTTATCAATATTTATTGTTAACTTCTTATAATTTAGAAACTCTACTATCTTTTTAAAATTATTTTGTCTCTTTTATACGCATCTCACTCCAGAAGTCTCCAGAGAAGAGGAGAACATGTGTCATCAGTATAGATGACGACGACGTTATAACAATAATAATAATAATAACAAAAATGTATGTTTACCGTGTTTTGTCGATAAAACCGTAATAGATACGACCGATATCCTTGACATACCATTGGCGGTCGACAGCGCGCAACGCACCTACGCGGGGCGTTAGACAGGGACGATAAAATAGCGGGAAATCGTAAACGATGAACCACAACTATAATCGCCGTGCAACCAACACGCGCGTACAATTCGTCGGGTCACGGTCTTACGAGGACGCGGTTTTCTACCGTGGGCTTTGGCGCGGAGAACCGTCCCTCCATCCGTACGTTGTTGGGCCGATGAGTCCGTCTCAAGAGCACAGACTGGGCTTCACTAGTAGCAGTGCGACCGTTGCGGTCGCGCGCCAATGTCCGTCCCACCAGCACCATTTTAATCGCGTTACGTCTTCTTCGCCAACGGGTCGTTTCCTTGATTTTATCCGTGGCCAACAGCACGAGTGATGATGACCATTGACCGACGTTGTGTGTGACGACCAAACACCCGATAGCTGAGCGTGATCACTATACAGGACAAGGTTGTATTTTTTTATCGGTAATATCGAGATTGGCAATTCGCAATCGTCGTTTTTCTCGCAGCTCTGTTGAAAACGTTCGTTGAAAACGCAATACGCGTTCGTGCACTCCAATAAAATCGTTTGTTTTCACACAGCGGTAATCCTACATCCGTGGAAAACTATTGATTTCGAATTCTGGTTTCGATTTTTAAATTTGATTGTTCGACGGTGGAATTCAATCGGTCCATACGGTTCACCCGTCATTCTTGCAGTTTGAAAAAGTGTCCAATTATTTGCTCCTGTTTTTTCATAGCACTTTTTTTAATTATTGTAAATTTAACATTCATTGAAAATTAACATTTGGTTTGGCTCAATCACGGTTGTCAAAACACAAAAACGTTGAGAATAATTGTACAATAATGCTGTTTGATGTATTATTTTTCCATAGACCTATCAGTTGTTATACTTATGGATTTGTAAATAAACACATGATAATTTTGAAGGAACAAGATATTTTGTAAAATATCAAAGATAGATTACCCGAAGGTTTCCAGTACCTGATCCAGTTAGTTGTATTATTGTCGATTGGTATAGGTAAATCGGTGTGAAGTAGAACAACCCTACAATTTAGCGCGGAAAATTGAGCTCGGACGAATTGAACGAATTCGATTGTGTTAACACAAGAAAAATAATTTATAATTAATCTAGTCGATTAGGATTAGGTTTTTTTACAATCTTAATTTGTTAACTTGTATTAATTTCAATAGGTTTAGTTTATATTTGAACAACACATTTTGTAATCACTCATTCGAGATCGTATAAAATATTAAAATCGGAATAGCGAATAAAAAACGTGTGTGGAAAACTTGGTTAAGGGTGATTAGATAAAACTTTTTAAAAGGAATTGGTCAAATCATTTGATGTATTGATTATAAATTTTAATTTATTTTATTTTTATTGTGCACCGCATTGCATATACTAGTGTGTAAATTTGTATTATATAAATACCAGATATCATAGTTAATTGGTCTTACTTAATTTTGAAAAATGTAGTTTTTAGTATAAAGAGAGTTAGTATAAAGATTCAGTCCGTTATTCAATATTTGCAAGAAAATCTATGTACAATATCGCTAAATTAATTAGTAATACAAAAAATATGTTTATTTTTTTCCCAGACTTATTTTTGTACCAACTATTCTACTGCACTAGAAAACAGAATTTGAACTAAATAGATACATACATAACAAATTTATAATAAAAAAAATTAAAAATATTTACATCCATATTATTATCTTAATTGTAAATTATCTGTTATAATGTAGGAATAAATATTTTTAATTTTTTTTTTTTTTACTAAAAACAGAGATATTTACACCATGTTCACTATATTATTTAAAGATTTATCTTTTCTAAAATTGTTTTTTGACTTATCTTTATTTTCAACCAAGTTGACTTAATTTACTCTTAAGAATTTTTTAAATTATTTATTTTCAACAGCACCCGTAAAAAACTGAAAATAATTATTTTTAAATTTCTAGAACGTTCTACTATCAAGTAACGTAGTTAATTAAATGAAAATAAAAATGTTAGTTTAATTACTTTGTGAAATATTTCATAAAATAGATGCAGATAAATTGTGGTTATGTAAATATTTACTTTACATTCATATCATGACTGCCAGTCGCGTGACATCGTCTCAAACGATACTCAACGCATTTTCTTTTTATGATTTTATTCCTTTTATCTCTTTCAGATTTCGTGGTTTTTATTACATTCAAGCACCGAATGATTTATCTTATTCGTTTTAAACTTTACACTCTAAATGAAAACAAATCCAAGTATTTATTATGATTTATTAGGATTAGAAATCAATATCCGACAACGGTATTACATAATTACTAATAAAATATTGAAGTCAATAAATAATTCATATTCACAGGATAATAACGCAAAATTATAAAAGTAGAACCTACCTATATAATTATACCATTGTATATTTTTGCGTGCGTGTAGTTTTATCTTTCATCAAAGTAGAGAATGATAAGGACAGTTTCTCTGCGTAATACGTGGTAATATGATAAAAAATATTATCCGTAATGTCATAGTAAACTAAATTATTGAAACCGTAAACGTACGATCACCAATTTTTTATTCAAAATATATTAACAATAATAACATATATAAAAATGCTACGTGTTCAATAGTACTATACGCGTTGTTCTGATTTTCGCATTAGTCTGCAGTTGCCCTTTTCCAATACTTATTTCATAATGTATTGGAATGAACTAAATCCTCAACAACGCAATGTTTTATTTAAATTTGAAGGCCAAGACTTAAAAAAAGATAATGATCGAGTGCTGGTAAATTTTAAAACAAGAATTATACATTTTATCGATTTATTTTTTTCGTCTTCAAATATACATGGTTTTAACCACTTATCCGACGAAACGGGACATTTCACTGAAAAGTAAGTATTAAAATAATAATTTTTACTTATGATACTTAATGTTGTACAATTAAACTGAGGCGACTAAAAAAAAAAAAAAAAAATCATCACTCCTTATTTTTGATTTTGACCTTTTTCTCGCGTGCATTTAATGCTCAATTACCTGAACGTAAATAGTTAAGCACCTACTGGCAAATACTTAATCGATAAAAATACAAAATTGTTAAAAAACTGATTTTTTGATTTTTGAAACGCTCAAACATTTAAAGTTTATTCGTAGGGTATACTGTTGACAAATAATGAATTTACTAAAGGAATAAAATAGTTGGTAAACATAATTCTATAATAAGTATATCAACGAATACATGTTAGTTGAATATAATGTTGTGTTACGGTCATATATTTGGATCGCTGTAAATTGTATCCCACTTTTAATTTTTTTTAAACGTTTAAAAATATAGAATATAGACGAATTTAAAGATTTCATAATTTTAAAATGTTTTTAAATGTGTTTAAAATAATTCCCTATCATGAATATTTATAGACATATTTACCATCACATTAAATTTTAAACACTGTGCATTGTTAATAAGAAATACTTGGTATTTAAAAAAACATCCTGTACCTTATGGTAAGTTTATTTGGAAAAAGCTAAGATAAAGTATAACTTATATAAGACAGTAATTAAACCAAGTGACAGTACTAATTACTGACAATATGATACTTAGCATTTAATATTATGTTACAGGCTTGTTTGGATGATGGCGATTTGTTTAAGCATCTACGGCTCTGCGATATTGGGATCGTCTACTTGGACTCGTTATCAAAAAAATCCAACAGTGATATCCATGGACAGGGAATTTAAAGAATGGTCCACTGCGCTTCCTGCAGTCACTTTGTGTCCCACTGATAATATCGAAGACGACCGTTTCGATAACCTAATACAGACAAAGTATGTGCAAACTTTTATCAGGAAACGTAATAAAATTAATCGGTGATAAAAGATAATGACGGATCACTGATCACCCAAAATAAAATGTTGACATCACAAATGACGTAGGTATACGTTTTGTTATGATATACTTAACGTAAGAAACAATGACAAATAGATAGATATTTTAAATGTAATAATTGCCTGAATTTATTAAGAGCATTCTCGTAGTTTGTCGGAATCCTGATCTATAATTTTATCTGTATCTTTGAATTCAATTTCGGTCGTATTACGGTAAAATATAATATTACTTTGTAAAAAAATAAATCGATCTATATTTTTGGTTTTTGATCTATTATTTTATATACATTCTACGTGTTATTAGTGTTTATATACAATCATGCTAATAAATAAGGTAGAATTTACAAATTATGTTAACTTTATAATCCTCTCTTCTTATATTAAACCCTATGGTTGGTTTCGAACACGCGTTCTTCACTCTACTCTATTACCAGTCAACAACTTTAGCTTGCTGGTCCAGCATCAGAGATCATTTGCTCGACAAATTAAGTTTCTCGGTTTTTCTTACCTTCCATTTTCCTCTATATTACTCTATAAACTAGTTCGTTTTCGTATCAATTACGATACGATATGATCGTAAAATACTCAATATGTGACCAATCATGTTCAATCGTCTAGTTATAATAGATATGAGTATATTTTTGCGTTGGTACAGTGTTCTATCTAACTCACTCGCAGCATCCTCCCCCAACACCGCATTCAAAACCTTTAGAGGATTCGTTTTTCCACCCTATTTAGTGTCCAGGTCTCACAGCCGTACAACGTGGCATTTTATAACCCTTACTGTCATATCACAGAACACCGACAATCGATACAGTAACGTTATTACACATCATTATCTACTTTGTAACCACAGAGTTTTAAGCATTCCTTTCGCTCTCAGTTTTTCAACATATTCAGACTCGGAAAAGGACAACTTACGGGCATTTTTGCGTCTGTTGGCAAACGCAACTTATGGAACATTCAGTAACGTGTTCGAGGACAGCCGAATACAACCGAAAGATTACTTGAACGTCCTTAATTCGCTGCGCACTGATATATCATATGCAATCAGTAACAGTCACTTAGAGATATTTTTTCCATACAGCTTAATACCTACGATAACTGAATTGGGTTCTTGTTATTCATACAACGGAGAAATCGCGTCTTACAATAGTTATGAGTGGGTAAATATAAGGAAAATAATGATACAAACGAAACGTACTTCAAGGTAGTGTAACGTTTCACAGATATTGGATGAGTCGCAATGCAAGTATGTTGCCAAAGATAGGTGTGATGTCGGGCAGTCCGTTGGACGGCGATATATTCATTCAGATCTCGTCCATAAGCTTCGCATATCTAGTAACGTTTTCGCGTTCACCGTGACAACACGAGACCGTCTTAAACCGTCTAACATTTCGTTCGCCTATTAGGGATTCTTGCATTCTCCTTACGAGGTACCGGACATGGCTAACCGTATATACTTTTCTGACATGCTTTTCTACAAGACGTTGCACGTGACCGCACTGAGTATATACAGTGCGCCCGAGATCATTTCGCTCACGCCTAAGCAAAGAGGATGCAGATTTCTGAACGAGAGCAACTTGGACATAAGTCCCGTGTACACGTACAATATGTGTCGAATTCAATGCCGAATGGATCAAGCGAAAAAACTCTGCGGTTGTATCCCATACTTTTATAAACCACGTAGTAAGTGTTTTCGTCAGTAAGTAATAAAGTAGTGGGTAGTAGCGGTAAATCTTGGTATATTAAAAAAATAACGATCTAGGTCGAAGACAGGAAATAATGATGGGAGAGGGGGATTTAAGAACATTTAAAATTTTGATAAATACCTTGATCTATTAATTATTATGATATATATACAGTAGGGTCGTTAATTTGCCATTCTCATTGGAAACTTTGAAATAATTATTACATTTTTAGGTGAGGTCATATTTTTATAACATTTTTTCTGATGTTTCGGAGATGAACCCCTAACCCCCTCCCCTTTGCGTTCGGGCCTGGTAATGATGCAATTACAACCTAGTATGAAAAATCATGTCAACGATTATTTTAAAATGCTATCACTTCTCCCCACCCGAGACGAATTTTGTCATCGACAAATCAAAGACCAATATAACATGTCATATCGATCCGTTTGTGTTGCATAGCCAAATAAGTGTTTTTGTGAGACTTTTCGACAAATGGAAAATGTTAAATTTTCTTCGCTGGATGCGTGACCAAAACTTTTTTTATAATTAGTTTTCCGGGATTTTTAATGCAACTTTATCGAAACGGCACTGTTAAATTTGCAATAATTTGATTTTACAAAATGGTCCATGTTTAACGGTTAATTAATATTCAAAAATCTGCAACGTTCAAGGGATTAAAAAATTTATATTTTTTAATCAAATTATTATTAACGTTATGTTTCTAATCTGACAAACATTGAAACCACTTAAATATATTAAAATCTGATTTTATTTCCAGAAGATGATAAAATATGTGATGTCAAAGGTATGCATTGTTTGGACCAACATCAGGGTAAAGTTAAATTGAATATTGTAAATTATTTAAATTTTAAGTCGATATTAGACAGTGCGTTTGTGTTTTAGAATTTCTTATAAAGCTCAGGAACACGACAGGAGGTAATGTCAAAGTAAACTGTGGTTGTTACCCACCTTGTGATGAGGTTAATTATATCGTAGAAGAAGATAACACAATACCATGGTAATATACTTTTAATGATTATATAAATACATTTAAAAATAAATGTTAAACACCTATGTTATTTTCCATTTGTAATGGATTATTTTAAATTTTACTGGTGAGATGAAAAACTAGATCTATATGAGCACAACAAAAATATAGATAACATATTAAAACTAATGATTCAAAAACTCTGAAAAATGATCTCGTGGTTTTTGTAATATGCCAACGTAATACGTTTCCAGGAAATTCAAAAATAGAATAAGAAATATTTGTGATTCAACGACCGTATGGGTAATTTTTAACAATAATATTGAACACTGTCAATTTAAAATTTTTTTCGGATTCGCTTTATACAGTTTCATGACATTATAAATAATTTTATTTTTATTGATTTAACTTATAAAACCGTATAAAGTCTTAAATTAAATTGTTCTACAAATAATAATTAATTTTAATAACAATATTTTATGCATACTTATTGATTACGTTTTTTAGTTAATTATTATAACAATTTGAAACACTTGATATTGTATATAATCTTTGGGATTCAAAGGTGATAAAAAGGTTATAAGTACTATAATAATAAAATGTATCGATATATTTTGGATAGTATAATTAATTAACGGTTGTACAATTTTTTTTTTCTACGAAATGGTTTAATTAAAATAATTTATATTTTATAAAATTTCAATGTTTTATATTTATAGGTTATAAGCGTGTATAGTGGACCCTCGATTATCCGTTCTAATGGTGGGGAGGGGGTCATACGGATAAATTAAAATCACGGTTATTCGAGACTGTTTATAATAATGGAATGTTTTTTTATTTAATTATAACTAGAAATTGAATACCGTTATATATCCATACATATTATATATAACAAGTTATTAGGACTTAAAATATGAAGTTATCAGCTTTCGTTTTTTTCTTTTTTTTTTTGGTTCGAAATAATTTTTAATGATTAATGAGATGATTCGAAAAATATAATCAATAATAATCTACAATAATGATTATCTTCATATATAATAGTCAAAAATGCCATTAATACGTTTGTCGATACCGTGTACTATGTACCATATAATACTCGATTATAACTATTTATGGTAGGGCTGACGGTATTTTCGGTATACCGTAAATACCGGTGTACCGGTATTTCAGTATACCGGTCTTTTCAAATTATTTTGGTAAACGGTATACCGTAAAAAACCGTCTAAACGGTATACTGTAAAAAAACCGCATAAACGGTATACCGTGAAAACTGTATCAACGAGGAAATTGTAATGATTATAATAAATATATATATAAATATTTCTAAAAGTTTTCTGACTAACATGATATGCTTGCAGATTGGATAATTTACAGTGAACTTTTTATATTCCTGTAAGTTATTATTTTTTGAAGTATCGTTAATCTGGATGACTTGAAATAGTTTCATTTTTTATTAATCATAAAAATATATTATTTTACCAAGATTAAGTAATAAGTGAACCGTTCTTGGATTAAAATTTTTACTGCATTCATCTTTTTTTGCAGTCAAATATCTAAATTAATTTTGAATTGTTATCTTAAGTAATATAGTGCAATATTAAGTAAATTTAAAATAAGTTATAACAAATTGTTGCTATAACACGTTCAATTAGCATAAAATAGTATTTTGGACAAGTAGGTATAACATCAAAACGATTATAGCACCTATCATTTAGGTAAGTTACTTTGCTTCAAATTGATTACTTTTAATGTTTTAACCTATACTGTAGCAGTATAAAGATAAAAAATACCTATTCGTGTAATCGTGTTGTTTTCTAGGTACCTATATATGTCGATATCCGATAGGTAGGGATAGTTTAAAAAAAATCCATTTGTATTATTAGTAATAACCTACTTATGATTTTTCAAAATATTGAAGCACAGTACAATAATTTACATAAATTAACTTAATTTGAAGTAAACAAAAATAATTTTAAGTGCAAGTTTTAGTGCTTGCTGTTTTCTAGTATCAATTGCAATAATATAGATTATAATATTTTATACAGTATACCTAATGTAAAAACATAAAGTATAATATACTGTGAAACAATATTAAAGTAAAAATATCGATACTAATTAGATTTTATTTATTATTTCGGTATACCTAAACAACGATATGGTACGGTATACCGAAGCAGTTCGGTTTTTCGGTACACCGGAACAGTTCGGTTTTTCGGTATACCGAAACTTTTTCGTTTTTCGGTATACCGTTTCAAACCGGTATTGAAATCAATACCGTAATACCGAAAATTATTTTCAATACCGTCAACCCTAATTTATGGTATAATATGTACAGTCCATATTAATTTTTAAATTTTCGGAAGAATGAGCACGGTTAATCGCGAACACGGATAATCGAGACACGGTTAATCGAGGTTCTACTGTAATCATAAAATATAATAAAATATCATTACTATAGATTGTAAAAAACAATACTTGTATCATACGAAACTTTTAATTATTAAGTAGCCGTAATTTATCGTTAACCGAATAATTCCTTTGAAAATAATTCTTTTGTAGGCCACTGGTCGTTTACGTTACGGTAATTAATATTGTTTTTATTTATAGGTATCTCGGATCTAATTTAAAGTGGGGACTCATCAAATATCCCCGTCTTCGTTTAAAAAGAAACGTTTTGTTTGGTTTTACTGATGTCTTGGGTAATCCATACTTAAAAATCATCACACATCAATACAACTAATAAATTATTTTATAATACTTTTCAGTATCTATTGGAGGGACTGCTGGTCTGTTCCTGGGATGTTCTGTCTTAAGTTTCTTGGAAATCATTTATTTTTTCACATTTCGTTTGGCATTTATTTTGTTTTGTAAGAAATGAAAATAATATTGATGAACTAGAACAAATTTTTATCATTAAACACTAATTTTAACAATAGTTATATGATTAGTAGATTATAGATTAGTTCAATTCCAATTATATAATTTTACTAAATATTTAACATTTCACTTTGTATTCATTTTATAAAATTTATCAACTATTATGCGTTGAAGTTATATTTATTGATCCAAAGTTATTATTATTTGTGTAACACATAATTTAAAACTCTTAAACAATAAATCGCATTGTTTAATGTATTTTTTTTTCTTTTTTTTTTTTTGTCAACTTTTTTCAAGTATTCGTGTAATATAATTAGTTATGGAGACTTTCGAACATTATAACAGGTATATCAAAACACTGAAAAAAACCAACGTTCGCGTACAACAATAATAATTAAGATTTGGATTAGGCTATTATCTATATAACTATGACGCGGAATTATGTTGTCAGCTTCGGTGTGGAGAAAACGCGAAGGCTTCATTTTTGATTGCGTGTTGGTTGTAAGATACATATAATACACTGTTTAATAATGTTATGCTCACGCAGAAGTGAGCATGGTATACAACTTAACAGCTTGTACGGCGAACAAATACTTATATTCTCTGTCTCTTGCGTAATTACTCTGCGACGCTTAGACGGCTTACCGACCGAAAGCCATGCGGCCGACGTGGATTCTCACCAATCGCAAGGCCAAGACCCGGAGAAGTTCGGAGCACCGTGGATTTCGTATATATATATATACGTAAAAATGAGGGGGGTACAGTAACAGTGCATTGAATTAATTGAACGCCATTTATGGAGTGGAGAATAATTCGTGTACTTCTGTATAAATGTTAAGTTGGCGTCGAGAAAGCCTGATGGGCGTAAAACTCGATCTGAGAGAAAATTGACACCGACCATGATAAAAAAAGAGAGACGATAGGTCTCTCTGAACATCCCGTGACATTATAATCAGCAATAATTATTATAATATTAATAATAAAAATACAAACACAACAAACAAGCACGCATGGTGTAATAATCATACGTAAGAATAACGTGGTATACAATCCGAACATCAACAATGGAAACCCTAGAATAATAACACTGTTATAATCAAAAAGTATAATTAAATACCGGCAACGGCAAAGGAACAACAAAAATAATAAATACATACCGAAGCGCAAGTTTTTTTCCTACGTTTCCATGGTCACCCCAAAGGTGTGTGCCGTCAAACGCTGTCGTTTCTATTCGCTGCTGCGTGGTCGGCGTTGCGAAAACGAGTGTCGGAGTTTTCCGTCGTCGGACCGTTTACAGACGACATCGAAAAACGACGGATAAGAGCGGGGAAGAGAGCGCACGGAAAACATGTCCTGCTCACTAGATCTGGCCAATATTGTGTAAGAATGAATAAACAAACAAATAGTCGATACACAGAAATAAATGAATAAAATCTTAGCCCGTAGTATAATTATATTTGTAAAGTACTACGGGTTTCGAATTAAATATTCGTCAATAGTACTTTACAAATTTAATAACACTTCAGTCTAAGCTTTTATTTGTTTATTTTCATGTATAAATTATTTAATTATTTATTTGTATATTAATTTACGATTATTAACCGTTTAATACTTTTTTTTATTATTCTATTATTGTACAAGAGACAACGTTTTCTTTATTTAAATCGTGTGCGGTGTCGGCCGTGCTTTGTCGAAGCACGGAGACGCAAAAAGGCGTGTATGTACTATCGTCATTGTTTGTTGATCGGTGGGTACATGGGTCGACGGGAACACCCTATTACACATCATATGTAATAATAATAATAGTAGTATGTAGATAATGGAATGATAATGTATAAAAGTGTTCGCCAATTGAACGTCACAACTCTACTCCATATGGAATGAGACCTCTTGAGTCATAAATTCGATAATCAATTAAAGATATTGTTACTGTGTATTGAGTACTGAATTTAATTAATATATTTATGCAATATTAAATAACATTTTGGTTGAAAAAAAAAATAAAAAACACTGCAGAGCGAGTGTGCATTAAATGTATATACAAATAGTATACGGTATCGACAAACATATTAATGAAATTTTTGACTATAAAAGTAGCGTACGAGCAATCTCAACCAGGTTAGGTTAGAAAATAGAGGAAAACATATTCAAAGGAGATAAAACAGCTTGTGTGAATGAAAGAGATGTGGAAGATAGAGTGATTTGAAGGTGAAAAATATGGGTGGAAACACAAAATAATCCAAAGAGAAGCGTAAAAACAGAGAGCAAGATACGCATAAAAAATGATGAATATAAGCAATTAAATGTAAGTTTAAAAATTGTACTTATTTATTTCATTTTATTTTTAATATCAGATTATTTTTATTGGAAATATGATAATTTAAAATATAATAACTTAACAAAAAAATATGTTAAGACTATGAATTTTTTCATTAAATATTATATAAACAAAAAATGTTAATTATAAGTGCACACCAGAAATTATTCTCATTTACGAGTATTTTATTTCTTTCGACGTTATTTATTAGGTGATTAAGGCGATACAATTTCATTGCGTACATATTTAACACGACTATTGGTTAATAATGATTACCCACAAATTCATAATTTAACATGATACCCGATTCGATTAACCTTCTTTTGACTATTTCATAATATCATTGTAAACCAATATGTTTTTAATTTTTACGAATATTTTCTTAATTTTATGACACTTTTGCATAACAGACTTGTTTATTCAGTACTTCCTGTAAATAATACGCTTATGATAAATTATACGAAATTAAATATTTTTACCACATTTGTATATTGATAATTTATTATTTATTTTTTATTTTTCAACAGAAAAACAAAATATTAATGTATAACAGCAACGACAGCAAAAAATTACAAGATATTAAATTAAGGTGACCATATGTCCCGTTTTGAACGGTACAGTCATGTTTTTTGTACCTTTGTTTCGTTTTCCCCTAGAGAATCTTCAGAATACGAAAATGTTCCGTTTTCAGAGAGTGGTAAAAAAAAAAAAACGATAATCGATTTGAATTCAATTCTATTATATTTATCCAATATGCGTGCATATGACGTGTATACACTGTATTACTGCATGATTGACGTTGAACGGCATTGAAGCTGTGCGGTGTATCAGGATAGATAACTACACTAATAAAATATGAAAATATCCATTGCGGCGAACGATATATTAACACCGTAATATCAGCGATAATAAAAAAATTATTTTCATAGTTCAATATTTCAGTATTACAGTAATCGTCGACCGTTTTCTTTATGTAGACGATTTTTCTTATGTAAAAAAAATATTTTTTTTTTTTACGAAAATGAGTGACTTATTAAAAATTGTAATTAATTAATTTAGATTTTTGATTTTTAAAAACCATAATAACAAGTGATTTTATTAACATTAATTAAAAAAAAAAAAAAAATTGTTTATAGTCAATAAATGTTTTAGCTATAAAATGTATAATAAATAAACTATTATTTTAAATAGAATAAACTACTTCAAAATATTTAAATAAATATATGGAGAATAAAACGTAACGCATAATTTATGTTAATTATAAAAGTAAAATTAAATTAATATAAAACCATAATATAAACGGTTTACACAAAATCATAATATAAAATACTACTGCACTATTCGATATTCATTACTAACTTCAACACTTGGAACGGACGCTATATTAGCCTCTCGGTATTGAACCTAAACTAGCACGTTACAAACGTCTATGAAATTAACCCTACCAAGTGGATCGGTCCATTTAAAATACATTCCATTTTTTTTTTTTTTTTTGCGAATTAACTGCAAATAATTTCAAATTCTAAACACGGATTTATAATTATTTTCAAAATATTGAAAATATTAAACATTTAAATTGCAATTTCTAAAAATAAATCTGCAAAAATTATTCTTAATCTTCTTGATGGTACCGCAGATTATATGAATCAGAATGGTCACGGATAAGATTTTACAACCTAACATAGGGGAGTTTAAAAATCATTCGGCCATTGTTATGGAGTCCCAACAGAGTACATGTGTATTTCATATGTTCTGTTGTTTAATAAATAATATGAATCAATACAATGAAGAATGTTCAATATTTCAAAAGGGTTACCACAGAATAAATATTATCACTTTTAAGACTTCATAAAATATGGCGAATGAATCCTAATTACATTCACAAGTGACCATCATTCTGATTCCATATATTCCATAATGGTGCTATATAACGAATGTGCCTTCATCATTATTAAAATGTTAGGTATTTAAAAAGCAATTTTCTATTCTTCTTGTCATCGAAGTAATTTAATATCGTGTTTTCTCTCTCTTTTTTTTTCTTTTAAACTTTGCTGTTGAGTAAATCTCATGGTCATTTTCTTTTAAAGCAACGGTGAAAAATTATAAACACGAGTTTTTATATGAATAGGTTATATGATTTTGAGTGCCAATATAAAATTTTTTACACGTATGATAGATTAGGGCATTGTTTGGATTTGAAAATAGAATGACGTGAAGTAAGATTACATAGATGTCATGAACCATTAGTGATTAGGTGAAAACTTATGGATTGGAAATACTAGAGAATTTTCATGTTTCCGGATCCAATTGAGCAGCTATCATTAACGTGTGATTGTTTGTTACAATATTGTTCAATACGATGCGCGAATGGATTATAAATCATACTTGAAGTATCTATTCGTTTAAATAAACCGATGTTTCACTATTACATTGTATTGCTATTGTAATATTTTATGCATGGCCATCGCTGCGCAAAAAATTATTCATGGACTCATTAACTACTCAGCAATTTGATAGGCAAGTAAGCAACTCATCATGGTGATGTGACCTTTCCATATCGTTTCCATACATTTTACTTTCCCGTCCAAGTTATTGTAATTAAAATGTACAAATGTCTTTGTAATCACGAGTTATGTAAATTTATTGTTGCCATTAGTTTTTATTTAATGTTGCCGTATGCTCTATCGGCCAACATCCGTAAACGTCTGTCGTTTGTCGTCCGCTTTTGCATATAAAACTTCGTCGTCTTACCGTTGATTATTATTATTTTTATGATTCGCCGTTCCGTCTATGAAGCGGCGTAAATTGGACTTAATTTCTGGTGGTGCAGAGAAATATTATTATGTCTGAATAGGGTATGGACTGAATTGATATTAGTGTTATATCTTCACAAAGCATTTCGTAGAATAATAATAAATGTATAAGATTTTTTTAAATTATATATTATATAAAATAAAAGATACATTTTTTAATTGTGTTAATATAGAAAGTATTTTGCATTTTACAACTTAAGAGAATATTTAGTATGCATAATAATTTAAATTGTTGCTCAATAGTATTTGTTCTATAAAAATTACAAAATACAATCTATACGGCGTAATGTATAGGCAATTGAATACGGATTCTAAAAAACATTCTTGCCCCTTGCGATACAATTCATGTCTTATTTATATAGAAAAAAAATATAAATACGTCCCTAAATGAAACATTGGTCCTCCGCGACTATCGTTTGAATCGCCGTCGCTGGCATCGAAATATTTTGCTCGACGGCTACCTCGGACAGGTTCATTTGATGGTCGCCTGCGCCGGATACCGTAACAGCGGTAGGTTTCGGAAACGGGAAGGCAAGGCAATCGGACGAGTGCACAAAACGTCTGTTTTTCGGCCAAAAACTTTTGGGGTACTGCGCATTCAGCCAACAACAACCTGTGCCGTGCCGCGGGGATTAGGAATCGAATGATTTTTTACTCGACACCCGGAGAGAGGGGAGGAAACAAATAATATAATTACTCCTGGCGGGTTCCTCCATCGGAAAAGGATCGTCGGCCGCTGCAGACACCATCTCGTCAGCTACCGAGATAGGCTCGTCAACAGTGCCGTGGGCTGACCCCGAGTCCGGTCCGCCAACCCTTCGAACGTCAGCCGCGGAGACACGAGCGACCGTCCAGTCACCCTCCGGAACGGCTGGCTCATTCCCGTCCGCAGTCGCGTCGTTCAGCTCCGTCAAGTCGTTCGTACCTACCGGAGTTGCGTCCACCGTTCGCGGTTCGATCACGCCATCGTCCTCGATAAATCCTACGACAGCCCTCGGCAATAACGGTCGCTGCTGCTGCTGAAGCGATTGGACGAGTGACGATGGAGCAGGAAAGTATCTCGCGAGAAATTTCCCGATCGTTGTCAAACATCGCCGGTTCTGCGCGGGACCGTACGGCGTTTGATCCCGACCGACAGGCGAGTGTTGCGTTCCAGGAGCCACGGGATCTGCGCGGCACATGCGTACAACGGTAAAACGATAAACGCAACGCGTACGCTACGCAAACGAGCGCGGAAGAAAATAACGCGCGTGTTTACGGGTTCGATAAAACATTACGATCCGAGTCACATAAAACGGGATGTATGTATCGATCTGCGATTCGAATCTCGATCAGAAGTCTCGGCGCTCGACGGATCGAGGGCTATGCACGTTTTTGACGCGTAGTGCCGGTTATTGAAATACGTTTCTCTATACCTGCGCTCTTCGTGATCGGATCCCCGAACGGAGACGGTTCTTCCGTACTCCCGGTCGATGGCGTCTCTTCCGTATCGGCGATCTTACACCGCCGAACACCTTTCCTCGAAGTTGGCCGCCAGTCGTGTTCTAACACGGCCGCCACGAGATCGTCCTGTGCAGTTGGAAAATATTTAATCGCGTTCGACATTGCAATCATTCATTGTAATCAATCATTCGCAAAATAAGCACTTGTATCGTAGATTCCATGCGCTCGACGTGGCGCACGGCGCATCTCCGGTGACAATAAGTATTGCAACTCTTGCATATCGTCATTGGACTCCATACGGACCTTTGTTCGCATTCGGAACATCTACGAGCCCGGTCGTAGAACGGTTTGTTCATGAGAATATGTTTGACCATTTGCTGCGCCATATCTTGTCTATCGGTTGATTAAACAGAATAATACGAAAACCGTAAAAATAATTGAATCGCACAACTGCGTCGAAAGGTTAAATATTAGCTATTGTTAATTCGTTTTATTGGAATGATTTAAAAACAATTATTAAATGTACGTCGTTCGAAAATTTCACCTAGCGATTTAATTCGTTCGATAAACAATTAATATCGGTCGATTAATATATTTTTGACATCGTTTTATCGGTAAATGTTTTTGGATCACTGCATTCAATAGGTCGGCAAGTGATTTGGATCAACGTAGTAGTGCAGGTTATTTAGTTGCTTTTGTCTTATCATAGACGGATTTCTCAGATGTAGGTGGTTTACTAAAAATGCAGTATAATCAGTAATTATTTGAATCCTTATTAAGATTCGGTTTTCAGTGCGACCACACAGAAATGTAGTACATAGTATATACTATATATATAGTCATAAAGCACAGAAAAGTTAGATAATAATTCTTCACGTGTAAATATGTAAGCATCAACAAATTACCTACGTTATTTTCTAACTTCTCACTCTGTCACATGCCATACGTATACATATATACATATATATACATACATATATATATATGATGGGGATAGACTTTATACTACTAAATTACTACCTATTACTATTAAGCTCCACGTCTACTTTACGAGGAATATTTTTAGTATTTTCAAATATATTATTTTTTCAGGATATTTTTTCAACCTAACCAATTTGTTGATGATATCATGAAACATTTTCTTGATTTTCTCTCTCACATAATACACCTTTTAAGTTCCTTAGTTTTGATTTTTATTTATTTGTTGAATAAAGGGTGGACAGGAGCTTAAGAGTTCATATTTTACACACAGTAACGATACTGATTACTCTATATTATACATTCCACAATCGTTTCATAAGCTATAATTTTTTTATATTTTATTTTAAATTTAGTTCATCAATCTGTCAGAATATATAGCCCATTATCATTCCTACAAAATGAATAAAGAAACAATATGTTTAAATATAGTTGAACGAAATTGTGATATTTAGGATGTAGTAAATTAATTCCATAGAATAAGTAACCATAAAGAGATAAGATTATTTTAAGTATTTGATGGCTGTGATATTTGATCATTAGGTTAAAGTTGCTATTTGATTTTTTTTTTACTTTTTTGGAGAATTTAGGTTTTATTATATGAACGTGGAAATTAGTAATGAGTACATAATGCATTTGACATTGTGATATTCTACTATAAAATAAATATTACCAAGATTTAAGTAAATGGATGACAAAAATAGCAATCATTACCTTCATAATGACAATAATTCTGGAAGTGTGACGGTAAAGAATATTGAAATAATTATACCAGTGAATTCACGTTGAAGGATACATTTTTAATCTATAATAATTGTATGTAATCATGAATAATTTGATATGCTACATGATGATTTTCGTGTTGAAGTAGGCGATATAGTGCTACTAATAAATATTTATGAAAAATAAAACAAATGAAAGATAAAAATTGAACGTAAATAATTTATGTAAACCGAAACGATTTTGATAACAATTCGATGGCCAAAACCATAATAATAAAATATGTTCTGACACGTTTAGATATTTTTAGGTAGTCTGTAGTATCTATTGTCTTGTTGTCACTTTGTCACTTTATCACTTTGATCGTGCTACTGCTTGTCTAAAACCAGCGTTTTAATACGAAGTAATTGAGGGTTGAATCCGCAATACTTATGTTACTAATGTTACTATAAATGTTCTGAAAACATCGTATGGACTGATTCTGACAACAGTGATCGCAGCGCACTTTTTTCGATTAATAAATACAGAATGATTATAATTAGATGCCAGAGAGAATGTTCAAAATGATTTAGAATTCATGATATTACTTATAAATACTGTATGTTATTATTACAATACTATTTGTAAGAATAGGTTTTGCAACATCTCGGGACTCAAAGATATATCTTATATTATAATAGTATTATGTTAAATGTGTGTTCATGCCATATGTGTGTTCATTATAAATATTCATAAACAAAAATAAGGTACATTAAAAAAAATAACGTGGGTAACACTCTTCAGGGTTTTGTCATTAAATTCGGAATCAGAACAATGGCATGAAATTAAAAAAAAATTGACTAAATATATGAAATAATATAATGTATTATACCGGTTACCATAAAAATAACGCACAATACGGGTATAACGTTAATTTCTGAATTCTGTTACAGACGCTTACTACTTTAATAGTTTATAATTATAATTATCATAAACAATAAGAAAAGGTTTGTGGGTGGTGGTAGAGAAAGATCAAATAAATCATCATTCAATTTCTTAACGAATGCACTGAACAATGTAATGAATTTAAATTTCGGAAATTAAATCTTTTGAAAACGAATTCTGTATATGTGCATTATTTTGATTGCACAAATTATAAAGTAAGCATCTTATTATAGTACTTGTGTAAGTGTGTCAATTCACTGATGTAAAAAATTGCAAATAACTTCAATTGAAATCGGTATTCGGACCTTCACCACTAATAAGATAACTGAATTATGAACTGTTTTACATTAGCCGATCTTTTATAATGACGTTCTTAGAACCATATACATAATGTATTATTTAGTTCTTACCAAACATTTATAAATATATGCATATAAAATAATATTTTAAAGAGTAGAATATTTCGAGCATTCGGTGTTTGTTTCCTAAACCAATTATCCAGTGTTCGACTGTGTAAAACATAAGTATTGTATTCCAAATAGTTTAATTTATAAGTATATTTCATAAAAAGTACTTCTTGTATAAATAAAATTGTTTATGCTTTATTTTAAATTTATTAACATGTGTTTGATTCTACATGTTTTATTTATTCGTTTTAATATTACGGACTGTTAAGATTTCAAACAAACTGGATACTCATATTAGCATAATTATATACTTATTATAATAACAATGTTAGTTGTTTAACTATTAAACTAATTAAGTCAAAGTCTAAAGGTTAAACTTTTTTTTTTAACGAATCTATTACGAAATAGGTAAATAGGTAATTCTTTCATACATAGACCTGACAATATAAACTTTAGACATAAAAATGCTGATGCATTTATTCTTTCAGAATATTTTTTTGAAACCATGGGTACATTGATTTCAAATATATATAAATTATTCTATATCAATGACCCGTTTCGTATTCCATCTGACACTTATAACTCGCGCATCTTAGTATTAAACATTTGTTGCTTTATACTTAGTTTTTGTTCCAACATTCAATTATTATTTTATATTTTCATTGTTTTATGTTTAAAGTAGCATTAGATTTGTGATTGTATAAAAAAAAAAAAAACATTATGATAATGTACAATATAAAATACGAAAAGACGAAGTATGATTGCTTTAATCAAAAATATAGGATTAATTAATAAAGAACCAGTAGATATAATTAATAAAATTCCATACTATAACTCGGAGCTATGTGATAACAAATGTTTAGATTACAATTATTTTGCATTATATCTATAATAATATGGTGTTTTGTAACAGTAAATAAAATATTTTAAGTAGATGAATGATTAACAAAACAATGCATACATTGTATTATACAACTTTAATCTAATTATAAACAATATATTGAAAAAATATAGGTGTACAAATATTCTCCTAGGCTTTTATAATCATAATTATGTTAATTAATTAATATTATACAGTCAAAAACATTTCGTTGTATGAAATAGAAAATGCTGATGAAAATGTTAGTTACGATCGTCAAAAAACTATGTAGGAATATGTTTTCCAACATTTCAAAAACCGTAAGACTATGATGTATTTATTATATTTTATACGTGTAAAACGATTGTAAATGCCACAATAGCATTGTGAAGATTTTAGAGATGACTAAAAATATATCCACATGGGCCCATTTTCATGTTTATAATATTTTTTTTATCGATCAAAATCCAACTATAGATCCTTATTAACCTCTAATAAACCTCTGAAGTTTTGAACTGCTGTGGTTTTAGATATTGCAATCTTGATCGGTGAGGCAACGTTGAAATCTCGGGTCAATCACGTGTGCCGTTGTCTCCGTACGTTGAGTAGTAGTGGTAGTAGTAGTAGTAGTAGTAGTAGTAGTAGTACGTGTTCTGATGGCCAATCGATTGAGATGCCACGGTCTGCCTCCAGGCATCGTCCGGACTCACGCAGTGGTTCTGACTATCCAGTGCCTACGAATAATCATACTATTATGGCCGATAGGCTTTGAACGTGGGAAGTGAAGAGGTTGCCTTGTAGGTCACAACAATTCGAACACTGTATCGTTTCTATCGTTTCGGACCCAAAGGATTTTTCAAAGCGTGACGCCAAGTCTCGGCTCTCGAGCGGCCATCACCTCGGTTTTCCAACGTATTCGCGTCATTGTTGTTGAACGCAACGTCAACTGCCACGAGGCGTGCCAAATGTTCGTTTTCTTTCATCGGACCCATTTTCTTACTTTTTTTTACTTGTCAACGCACTGCGACACATCATGACGTTTTTCAGCCCGTTGCCCGCGAAAAATAACGCTAAAACGAACGTGTACAAAAAGCATCTCGTCCCGGGCAGGGTGAAGACTCTTACACTTACGTTTTATAATCACTATAGATTTTATACCAAGTTTTGTCACGGGCGATGCTGCCGCAATTGCCCACCGTTAATCTATTATTATTATTGTTAATTATATTTTAAAATGCTGGGAATGCGTTTTTAAATTTGGTGGTGGTGGAGGGCGACTATGGGTGAACTCTCGAAGTCTAACTTCTTACCTAACCCGTCCGAAAAAGTTTTTAGTCGCTCTCGTGCAAAAATCCACGTCACGTCACTGCGTTGTACACGACCGTTGCGCGTCAACACGGTGTTTCGAAAAAATACGTTTCGAACGAACGGAAAACGTGCACGCGCACGAACCGCCGGGCGAAAATACGGACGGAACGACGCGCGTAGCACGGTGATTCGTGAACTTGTTGTTTTTATTATTGTTATTATCGCGTTACCGCGCGTTCCGTACGCGACTGTTCGCCGCAGACAGCGCTGCGGTCGCGCGAGCGCGTGCTACGGAACGACCGCGTGCCGCCAAAACCGGACGGTGACACGGCCGTTCAGTCGATCCGTCGTCCGTGCCCGTGCGTGTTGATCCGTCGCGTGCAGTCCGTCCGTCGAAGCAGTTTCGAGTTACGAGCTTGCGAGATTTCATACCCTCCCTCGCACCCCTCCCCCTCGTTTCCGCGTTAGACCTCCGACTCTTGGCTCGTACCCCGCGGGACCCAACACAGCGGCCGCGACCACAGTCGCACCGATACGTCGACCGTACCCCCCCCCTCCCCCATCAAACCCCTAGTGATGGCGATGGGTTAAACGACTCTCGTCCGGTGCCGCGTGTGTCGTTTCCTCCCGACCTCCCCTCGGAAATGTGCGTGCGCTACAATTACCATCATTACTGTCACAGGCGACCGGCCCCGCGACGAACGATCGCGGCGCCAGCTCGGTCCGTCCAGTGAATCGGGCGACCGAACCGATCGGACCGGACAGCGGCGCGTGACCCCCGTGCAATGGACACGAGTGACGTGGACCGATAAGATGCAGTGCAAGACGTGTAGCCTTTGGTGCGCGTTCCTCGTGCTGCAGGCCGTGTCCGCAGTCGTCCACGGCTCCCAGACGATCAAAGGTAAATCGCGCGCGCGACTGTCATTTGTCGAATCGGGTCGGGTGGCGGAGGGGTTGGGGACAGGATGGTAACGTCGACGGTGAATCTGATCGGAAAAATCCTCTAAAAGCTTGGTTCGTCTCCGCGGTGATGCGACGCTGTCTTACGGTTATTAGTTTTAGGGTACAAATGTTTGAAAACCGTCACTTCCTATGCACTATATTGTTGGGTACATAGTAATATTGTCTTTGATGGGACGTTTAGCGTAAATGGATACATTTAGTGTATTTGTTAAATTCGCATTAGAGATATGTTCAACTGTTTTTTTTTTTTCGTTATTACGTAATACTACAACTAAACAACAAAAAAACCTCCCCAAGAGCTAAACTCTCTAAAGCTCACTCTCAAGCACGTATTTGAGTTTTAAGCTCGGTGCAATGACATAGCGGGAAGTCAACAATTATTATAATATACTGGTTTTTCCTGCTCATTACGTTCTTGGATAGACAATACTGAGTATATTTTGTTGCTACATAAGTAGTGTAAGTAACGAAATCATAAAGTTTTTTTTAAATTATTCTATCTATTATTCTATCTACCGGGTGATATATTAGGATTTTTCAACTTAAAACTCATGAGGTCTGAAGAAATATAGTCGATAAGTTCAACGCAAAAGTTATAGAATAACCTTATATGTTCTGAATGTATTTTTGGTCTTTTATATTCTCATGTTAGACAATAGGTTTCATTTCAACATATATGTAAATTTAAAAAAAAAACATCTATCATTAATAAACGAATTATTTGATACGAAAAAAAAAGTCGGTAGAATAAATTTTTTGACAAATAATATTCAGATAAATTAATTATTTACAATGTTTTATGCGTCCATTTTATAAGCAGAAGTCTTGTATAAATTAAAATATAAATTATATTATAATTGACTAAGTACCAGCATAAATATAACCATACATTTATAAGATAAAGGTCAATGTTAAATTTGCACATATTTGTTTATTAAAACCATTTCTATGCTCATTATTATGAGATTTGTATTGTAATTATTATAAATTTTTTACTTATTATCAAGGAAATTATTATTCATAATTCAAATGTAATAAAAACATATAATAAGTTATAATAAGACTGTGTTTTGGAAAAAATTCTTATATTAATTAATAATATTATTAAATTATATAAATCGTATATTATGATTTCTACATCTACTGGAAAATAGTTAAATATTTAACTGTCTTGTTTATTACACACTTATTAAAATATTACGATACATAAATAACAATACATAATGCTGTACATACTTTGATTAAGTAAGATCAACTAACATGTATTGGTATTTTGACAAAGTTAAACTTTCATTTGTCATTGTATTAAAAAATAATAATATTTTAAATCAGTTCTGTTATCTTTGAAAGAATAAATATGATTTTTAAATTATTTACGTTTGATCGCCATAAATAACTAATGTGAAATCATCCATCTATTGAATTGTCACTGATTCGACGAAAAATACAAAAGTGTTATTTTACCCACGATTTTTAGATTAGTTCGTCACGAAATTAGAACTGTTTAAAAAAATAATATGTATAGCTGTCAGCTACATAATAATAGTAATGATAATATGTTGTATGTTTACATTATTCTATACATTCACTATACGAGTACGTAACGGTTCATCGTATGCAACGCACACGTAGAGTGGTTTCTAAACAAGAATAGATTTGTTACAGTGTAAATAAGGTCTTCGCACTAGAAACCAAACGACCGAGTTTGTCATGTCGTCGTAGACATCACGTCAAATAGAAAAATAAAAAAAAATAAAAAAAAAAAAAGAATCCAATTTTCGCGAAGAAAAACACTTGTCAAGTCGAATCGGTGCGAGGCTATAACGGACCGCATGGGTGTATCCGTTAAGAATTAAAAATGAGGACGAGAAAAGGAATTCGATGAAAGTCGGATCGATCGATCGATCGGTAACAGTGGAAAACGACACGGGGTTACACGGGAGAAGCGCCGCGTAAACGTTGAAATACACGCGGGTGCTACGCCGCTGGAACGACGACGCACTCAGCGAGCGGCGGCAGCTCCGGGGGCTGATCCGATTGCACGGAACTGTTTCGGACGATCGACGAACGCCCGTTCGTGTCCGGAACACTGGGCCGGTGCGCGGTGCGTGCGCTTGGACGAAAACGAGACATTCCTCATCTTCTTGGCCGTCGCATCAGATACACCGAACGCGTTACGTACGTACGAAACACCACCTATCGCTAGTAAAGCCCAGCTCGCCTAGCCCGCTTTTGAATAGAAGAGAAAAAGTAATTATAAATAGACACACACTAAATTAACTCACGGATACCTTATGGCAGCAGAAGAACAACGCACGTGTACTATATGCGGAACTGAATTCACAATCAAACATATTTTCACTGAATGCCTCCAATACAACGACGAACTAAAGAATTTCAATATCTCCAACCCTCTAGACGCAGCACTAGGACCGGACTCACACGCCATCAACCAAGTCTTAATATTTTTAGAAAACTCTAATTTGTATAATTCAATATAGATCAAAAAAAAAAAATATATATATAATTTAAAATATAACTAATGGCCTTTGTTGTCGGGTTAAATCTAAGATCAATAAAAAAAAAAAAAAAACACTACCGGTGGACGGGTTCGTGCTTGCCGCCGTGTTATACGCAGCCGCAATAAATCTCGATCTCCGTTTACCGGCGCAGCGTCGCAGGGCGCGCGCGTTGTCCGACCGATTCCCCGCGTGCATTATTCCACCTCCCATCCACGGTCTTTGACAATCGCTACCGTCGCGGGAAATCTCGCGTCGGCCCTTGATCAAAGGACTCGCGGATGCAGGTGCGTAGCCGGACGATTTCTATTAGGGCGTGTATGTGTGTGGGGGGACACAACCTTTTTTGGACCCTCACATCATTTTCCGTAACTTGTTTTTCACATGAAACTCGTGGAACTAACTATTCTTGTTCGTCATCATGTCCACATCGAACGGATCTAATATTTTACTTTAAGATAACGTTTTACGTGATCATAAGATTTGAAATATGTCAATAAAATAATATGTCTGTACATAATTTATACGATAATCGATTGTAATAAATTTTACTATCGAATAGCTATCGTAACAAATTTATCTAATGTGCATAAGCCATGAGTACAGCATGTTTTTGATAATTGGTAAAAAAAAAATGTGTAAACGGACTGAGGGAGGGCCGGCCCTAGGTCAAAGAAAATTTAAGGGGTACCAGCCCCCTCCCTGGCTACATGCCTGGCAGTCGAAAACGGTTAGGATCACCTCGTTATTGTGGATATGGACGGTCGGTGGAATGGTAGTCGCCAATATATACACGTAATAATATGTAATGTGCGATGGGCTGTCAGCGGGAATCCTCCTATGCACGAGGCTGTGTAGATTAACGAGTAAACGTATTATTATTTTTTTTTCCGTTTTCATTTTTTATCTTCAATATAATTAAGCCTCTAATAGCCATTGTTAAAATATTCCACGCGTCCATGTATTTATGATACGATTATTACAGTCACACGCGAGTTCTATTGTTTTTCGTCGTTATTATTTTTTAACCACGCCACTTTCAACTATTCCTCTTACATTTCACCGTCGACGACACCTTGACCAAGATGAATTGCATTTAGTGCTATCTTCAAAATCTAGTGAGTTTTCATTACTTCGAGTCTTACGCTTTTTTTTTCTTTTTTTCTTTCTACAAGCAAAATATACTTATCTAACCTTTAATTGTACTCATCTCAATAATATATATACATTGACGAAGCAAATGCCCTTTTTTTTAAAAAATTGTCTTTCATAATAATTAACATTAAACGATTTTTTTGTGGAAATTCATTCAATTTTAACAAATTGAATCGATAAAATTGTATTAAATTTTAATATTTTCAATATTATACTAATTGTATCGATAAATTTTGTTCGATATGTAAACATAAAATTCGCCTTTCATTAAGTATTGAATAATTAGTACCGATAGGACCAATTTATGTACGTAGAACACAAAATAAATAAATACATATTTTGTATTATATGTGTGTAATAATGTATGAACTCATACTTTGTCAGATTTTGAAATATTCAGTATACATGTTATAAACTTCATGAAACAGTTATCTATGTTTATAAAAAGTTACTGTAGCGAACACTCAATTGGAAATTCGGAATGGTAAAAATGTTACGTCGAAAGTAAAAATAACCGATAAGGGAGAGGCAGGTAACAACAAATACCTCCATATGTATGATTATAAATTATAGTTTTATGGAATTTTTCCCGTATAGTTTTCTGCGTTAGCGGAAATCGGTTTATCATATTATCTCATACTACACATTAAGGAAAACCACTATTGATTGAATGATTGTTCATCGGTTACCTTCAATTGCAATCAACATCTTTAGTCAGACTGTGATACGACCGTGATGTTCCTCATTGTATAATCATGGAAAACCCTTGTTTTTATGACGATTATTGAAGCGATAAATTTTAGACATCCAATTAGAAATCTACTTGTGTCACCAAAAGAAGATTTTTACAATCGTTATTTTATTGATATTTTTTGTGTTACGGTATATTCTTACAGTCCTATTTTAAACACATTGTTAATGTTGTAATACAGCAACAACGTAATTAAAACATATAAGACGACCTAATAGCTGTACATACGGTGCATTGAGGTTAATTACATGATACCTGAATGGCAGTATGTGTTTTATATTATTGCAGTAGGTAGGAACCGCTCTTCCATGACCTGTATCCGGAGGCTGAGCTGATTCCACGTTCGATATTAAAACAAAATAATATTTAACATTATGTTTGTTGAATGTACAATGTACACATTCGACATACACATTTTTTTTTATGTACTACACGATTCATCCATTTGTACAACGAGTTCCGATTTTTTTTATTTTCCATCATTAAATAAATGTTAACA
This sequence comes from Sipha maydis, assembly GCA_034509805.1. Taxonomy (NCBI): domain Eukaryota; kingdom Metazoa; phylum Arthropoda; class Insecta; order Hemiptera; family Aphididae; genus Sipha; species Sipha maydis. The sequence goes on from JASXSY010000504.1 coordinate 333,220, forward strand.
ATTATAAGCAAACGACAATTCATTAGTGTTATTTTTAAAGTATAACCATTATTATCTAATAATATTTTTCACCTATCAAAATCGTTATAATATTATGTTATACAGTCGATGTAGGTTTTAAAACGATTCGTTTTTTAACTATTGTGTTCAAATCAGGTCTACGTGCGTATGCGTTATAATATGATTGTTAGAAAACATTGTTTTATAAAACATTGCGTGTTCTCGATCAAAAAAAAATGTACGGCGAAAATGTTGTATGGTCCGTACCCATACACTACATCGTGAGTGAGTAAAATCGGAATATTGTTATGCGATCTTCTACCGTTGTCACCGTAAGATGTTCGTATAGTTGCACGGTTCGCGTGAACGATATTCCCATCGTATGATCAATGAAAAACCAATCGTAAAGTACTTGCGAAACACAAGCGCAATGACTCGAGGCTAATGGTCTCCTCGTTCGATTGTTGCAACGGAGCAGTTCTCGTGTATGCAGCCAGTTGCCTTTTCAGTATTAACAATATTCTTAATGGAATATAGTACATTATGTGTGGCTGCAGGCCGTATTGAATCTGCCCGGCTCATCCGTGATTACTTTCCTTTGTTGTGATGTTGTCCTTATTTGGCGCTGATATAATTACATCACCTCGGGTCCGTCAAGCCTGTATACGGCCGCGTCTAATATACGTATGTATTGTAATTCGAACCTCATCGGTATGCCTAGTGTTAGGTAACGTGGTTAAGCGTTGACCAAGACGATATACGTTAATATTATCAAAGATAATCAAATTATGCTTTGCGCGTCAGGTATTTCGATGGAACAATAGACCTCGAGGTGAAAACCAGTGAAATTAAATTGATTTTTCGCCGAGGGCCCGTGGAATGACATTTTATACGGAAATTTCAGTTTTTCAAGGTAACCGCCGTTAATAAACGCGTTCCAAGTATTTACACATTGATAACATGTGAATTAAAAGTTAACCGATGGACATGTGCTAAAGATTAAGTCTCGGGTACACCTAACGCGTAACTCGAATTTCGCATACGTTTAAAATATATAGAAATTTTTAACGCGGTGTTAGGTCATTGCTGATTATTTATGATAGTATTATATAAAATGATTTTTTTTTTTTTTTTAATGTCATATATTTACGGTGTGTAGGTAGTAGTTTGAAAATCATTGGATTATCCTGTTTAATTGCTTATTATATTGTTGGCTTTCGTGCGGTGAAAATATTTGAAATTCTAAAAAAAGAATAGGTAGATATTTAACATAGGTTTAAAAAGATTAACCTCTATCCATACATTTATTCTGTTTAATGAACGAATGGTAATTGTTGTATTTCAATCAACCCCTGATTTTTATGTTAACATTGTTTGCAGTATTCATACTAAAGGCCTGGAATCATCTATATTTTATCAGTTATAAATATGAAGTTCATATTTTTACAACATGTTCAACTATTTGACTGTACACCGAGATATGTTGTTGGTGGTCGCCAATAGTCTAAATTCATTTGATACAGTTCGTTAGTTCAGAGTTATACCAACGGTGGTTATCATTAGTTACGAGACGTTAAGTAAAACGTTGCATAAGACTACAATATAATAATAAACATGGACTCGAATGAACTCGTAAAGTATAATAAACATATGCGTATGTAATAATAATATCTATATAATATACCGGTACTGTCATAATCAATATTGAAAAAACATATTTTCTTCTGTGTATTTCTCGACCAATAAACCGCATTCGGCGTATTATAAAGTTGCAGTACGGAAAGCGTATATGTACGTACATACAAATACATATACGTATAGGCAATGCAATTGGAATATAAAAACTGTCGTATCTTCTGTATGCGCATGTTTATGCGAGACTGGAGCAATTGTATTATTTACCGTATGCGACTCTGGTTTGAGAAGCATCGTTTGATTTCATAGAGAAGTTCTACGTGGTTATTTATGGGTTGCTTTTCTGTTGATTTATGCTGTCTTGCAACGTTGAAAAACATTAAAAATGGCGGAAAGCAACGAACCAAATGATAATGCACCGGCTAAGCACAAAACATCTAGATTGTGATAAATGTGTACAACTGGTATTGTATGTATAAGACTATGTCTGGCGTTGAACTCTAAGGTAGTGTATGTAGCACGAACACGCATTTAAAGGAAATTGTATTTTATATTTCAGGGATCCGATGTACGTTTTCGAGGTATAACAACTTATCGAATGAATTATAAACTAGTTATCTGGCGTATTTATGTGTATTTATTATCGTAATATTATTACGAACCCATTATAGAGTTGTGATAATTATTTTTATATTAGGCTTGATCATAGATCAATATGACGTTAATTTTTTGTAGTTACATACCTATTTCTTTAATGACGTTAAATAGTTGTTGGTATGGGCATTATGTATAGTTATAAATACAATTTATCATTTTTTAATTAATTCTTTTAAAATAAAATTATGTTTGTGCTACAATACATGTATTGACATGTTTTTATTAATTCGTTTTAAAATATGTAATTACCATGGGAGAAAATTAATCAATTAATACTAACATTGACACAAGGTAAAATTATAAAATCATAATTAAAATAATCGCCATGTTGTATTAGACTTTTCATAAAGAAGATAGTTTATATTTAATTTGTAATTTTAAATAACTGTTCTATGAACACAAATCAAATTTTATTCACTGTCTTCAAATAATTCGTTTTTTACTACTTGATGATCAGTCAAACAGCTGAACATCAACAACAACCTATAGACGGTACATTAATTTTTTGTAACGTTATTACACGACAATTTGGAGGCATCTCATGGTCACTTAAAAATTATTGCTATGTGTAATTGTGCGTTTTTTTTAGGTTTTTTATTATTACATAAAATACTATTATTTAAAACTAAAATTACCATATCAAATATTACAAAAATATTCTATATCAAATAGTTTTTACAAAATATACTACTACTGTTAAATCTAAAATCAATAAATATTCTTTTAATCTTTACTAATTATACGTGCATACATTTAACATACTTATATTTCATCTATTTTTTTCTGTCGCTCTTTCTTCAAATATAATTAGTTAGTCTAACTTTAAACACATTGCGTATAAACATAGGCAGACAAAAACTATTAACTAAATACTTAGCCATTATAAATGCGTAACAGCAAAAATAAAATATTTTAAGGTAACTATTGTAATGTTAAACAAGTGAAGTGTAAAAGCAAAAGGAAAATATTTTCAGGTATCTATTGTAACGTCGAACTAGCGAAAGTAAGTTTAGAATTTTCGAACTTCAAAACGGACAAATAACGCACGATTAACAGTTCAAAATGACGCATCGACTTAGTTGATCCTCTCACTTTGATATCAATCGAGTCGGCTACGATGAGCGTGAATGTGTGCGCTGCTGTCAAAATATGGCTCGGCCGTCCGCCTAACGGAAGCCTCGAATCTGGGTCGAATGGTTGCGTCGGATCAGGTGATGTCTAGTCAGTTGACACCGTGCGTTACAGTAAATAGTTACGCTAAATCCACCGAGTGATGAATAACGAAGCACACGAGACGAACCCGTTTGCCCGTTGCGCGCGTTCCTTGAAATGGTGACGGTCGGCCGGCCGTACTATCTCTTACCGCCGTCAAAGCGACACGTGTAGGGAAATTTCCCGGTCCTCGCACGAGCTACATCGTATAGGTTTTCATGTAGTTTGCATTGTGTATAAAAAAAAAAAAAAAAAAAAAAAAACGAAAAACGATAGACGATAGAAAATGGATCGCTGAAAACGGGCCGCTCTGATTTTTTCCTCAGGAAGAAAAATATTACACCGTTCCGCACCTCTGGACACGTAACAATCAAGAAAAAACAAGGAAATCCACCGCGCAGTGCGCAGCGATACGCGGCTAAAGCTCATCGGGCTGAAGATAAATTACGTGCAGGACAATTCTCCTCCTTACCCTCCCCGCTCAACCGATGCAGGCGCGAGTACGCGGACACGCGGTCGAAGTCTAACGTTCGAACGGAGTCGTGTTGGCTAGAGACGTGCGTGATTCTTCTGCAGCAGTCGTTTCGCCTGCCGACCGGAAACCGGAAAATCGTGTTATCCGCTCGCAGATCTATAAGTCACCGGACTTACGTCACCTAACGTCGTCGTAAACCACCGTTTCAAACCTGTTCCGTCGGGCTCACGTTTATCGGACGCCGCTGTATCCCACGGACAACTCCGCCGTGCCTCGCCGCGCGCCACGTGAACGCGTCGTGGCCAAAGGTGGTGTCGCAAACGTAGGCTCCGACGTTGACGTGCGAACGTTGACTGAATATCGGAACCACCGTTCGACTCACGGAATGTTGGACGCATACTTCCCTCCTGTGTATATATATATATATGTGTGTGTGTGTGAATTTATACTACACTCAAGAACTTAATACAACTTAAAATGAGAGTAGAAAAAGAAAACGGATAACGTGATTGCAGTTGCTGCCACTGTAGTTTTACTGTCTCGCGATAAGTTATTGGTTCAGTAAAGAGGCGTGTGCAAGGAGGCGGCGGACGGTTGTCTTTAAACACAAGTGGAAAAAAAACAGTTGAAGACTGGATGCAGGATGTCGCGTGTCGCTTCGTGCGGCCGTATACCTCTAACACTTGTTGTAAGTCGCTTCAAACATTTGTCACTCGACGTACTACGCGCAAGGCCGGTGACAACTTTCGAGGGCTCCGGGGCTGATCGGTTTCAGACTACCTTTACTTACACTTGTTTGGCCCGAGATACGCAAACTACTCGTGCATGCTTTGGTTATATTGGAAATATTCGAATTCGCATCTTATGCAACGGCGATCATAAAATAATTTCGTATAAAAGGCCGAGACGAGGGCGGGCCCTCTCGGAGGTACGGGTCCCGGAACTCAAGCCCTCACCCCACCACCATCTGGTGGGCCCTGACCGACTGGATGCGGCCAACGTTCGGAGGTGTACACGGACAGGTGTCGCGTAGCACCGGCTCAACCCGACCGGTTGCAGCACTGCGCGCGGTCGTAACCCAGGCCGACACCATCGGCGGTCGGTCGAGCGGTAGGTGGCGCGCGGTCAGCGGCGTGCACGTGTGTGTGGCAGAACCCGGTGTTGCGTGTGGCGTGGGATCCGCTGCAGCGTGGAGACGCACCACGTGCCGACCTGGCGGAACGCGATCGAGCGGATATCGTGGGCGCGTACGTCCGTCGTGCGCGTACGATCACGTGTTCGATCGTCCGCACCCGTTAATCACACACGTTATTTCCGTATCGCGTCATGCGGCTCAACGCGTTACAACAGCACGACGGTCCTGCGACAAAGGTATTGCACAACACGCGTTTCCGGACGCCTATCGTAATGCCGGTCAAACGGACTTTTGAAAATTGCTCGGTTGCGTATTATTGCGAATAAATAATTTTCTTCCACTCCTCCCGATAACCGTTGAACCCGCCCAAACCGTGTTATAGATTCATTCGTGTTGCACGAAGATCTGTTCGGAACGGTTAACATAACGCGCAAACGGTTGGACCGTCGAAAAATTTATCGCGCACATCGTGTGACACGCGAAATATACGCTAGTTCAACTGTGGAGTAAGAAAACCGTAGTCGGTAACTATCGTTAACTGCGCGTATTTAATTCGCACGATGATCAGTCCGGCAAATCATCTCGGCCCTATGAGAATGTGTAAAATATATGTAATTCTGGAGAGGTTTCAGGGTACTATTTTAAAATGTTTACAAGCTAAAATAAAACAATAGTTGTGAAATCCTTGCGATATGAACGATACTGATCCGAGACATTATTGTTGCCTTCGGGGAAATCGTTCCCTCGGGGAACAACATGATTATTGCTTATCCTTCATTGTCCAATATCTTCATAAAGCAACTCTCCTGTTTATTCTCGTGACGCTTCGTATGCATTATGATAAGTTTTCGTAACGTTCCTATTTATAATATTACACAGTGGCCGAGGTTCTATATACGTATTGCCGAATACAATACGAGTAGACGTATAGAGCATTAGCAGCAATTAAGCGATAATTATTGTATTTTCCATTGCTGTTTGAGTTACTCCCCCCTTAGGATGACCTCAGAGGTTGCTCGTCGAACAGAGCTGCCGCGTTACATAACTGCACGATGTCTGAACGTTCTTCATTTATTAATGTATAGATACACGTAGAAACCTGTACGAATATGCATTGCAGAAATATCGTGTGTACGGGCTCGTGAATATCTTCTCGAGTAAGTAAGTACAATAAAATTGACGGTTAAATCGTGGACATAGTTTCTCAATATTTTCTCGGAAGGGAAGGAGGAGATGGTAAACCGACTCGACACGGATCGTAACGGCTGACGGTAAAAACAGGAAAAACTTACAATGTTCAGCTAGAGCAAAAAAAGGAATAAAAAATAATTTAAACAAAAAAGTAAAAAAACAATAAATTCACGGATTGGATGAACCCGTGCGTGAAGCGAACAACTAAAAAATCATCAGAAAAGTATAGCGTGTGAGCCGAAGTGTGAAGGTTGAATCACAACTATAACTAGTTTTTGCCATTTATTGCGCGAAATAATATATTATTGGCAGTTGTATATATCTATACATTTAATTTTTTTAAACTTCAAAAATAGTAGAACTTTGAGGTATCCTTATAATTGTGTTTTTTAATTCTTACTTTGAACAATTCTAATTTAAAAATGAATTTAATCTTTAAATGTCCAATTTGGATTTAATTCTTCAATAATCGTATAATGTCATGTCCCGTCATACAGGCATAACTTTCAACGAATATTTCAGAAATCAAAAATTAACTTATAATAAAGTGTTTAATCGACTTATTAGGAAGTAAGCTGAATATAATGAAATCAACTAACACAGTTTGTACATCGAACTGACCATTATTTATTCATTATATTATACTTGTTTAAAAGTTAATAAATTTTAATTCAAAATTATGCATTTAATTGTAAGTTATTGATCGGATAAATGTTACAGAAATAAAACAGACTTCGAATTGGTCGACTCAAAACGGCAAAAAATTATTATTTCCAAGTAACTAAACATTTTATAAATGTTATAATAATGTTACATAGATCATTTAAAACTATATTATTTAGAAAACCCAATTATTAGTACGATTATATTATATTTTATTCGATATACACACACGAGAGTTATAAGTAATGAATACTGAAAGATTTGTAGTTTGAAATGAACGCAATTAATTCTCACGACATTTCGAATTTTGTCTTGTTCCCAGGAGTAGTATGCGTTTCCTTTCCGGTTACATTGAATGAATCATTTAAGTGTGTACAAATCGGCTATAAGAACAGTGCTGTTGAGCTGTGTTCTCATGTCTTACATTAGATTATAATATACTTTGTTGACAGTCCACCTCTTGGCATAATCTATTTTATTTTTGTAAATTGTTTATTTGTAACAAAGCAGCATATTTTAACACAAAATTATACTTATTTCCGTATTTAGGAAATAACGCATCATGCTGGTCTAGGGTGAACTAGTTACTACGCAGAGGGGAACTTCCCGAGGTCATTTTTTGATTCAGTGTCCATGCAAAATCATCCAGCTAGTGCGTGTTTGGCAATATGTTGTATTGTTATTTTCTCAGCTTAGTTTTTTGTATTTTCTTTTTTTGTATTATTTTTTTTTTCTTAGATTTGGTCAGATTCGGTTAGATTTCGGTCGAATAAGCGGAAATTCAAATTTTATACTAACTAACTACTAACTTGGTTATTAAATTGTCATACACGTGCCTTCCTATTTCAAGGTTTACAGTTCCATTGTCAATTTCATAGCGTTTGCAACATACCGACAAACAACTGTTTCGCATGAATCGATCCGATTCCCTCGCGATTTCTGCACATTACTTGTGTAAAAGTATTTAAAATAAATTTTATTATTATTATTATTATTATTATTACACGTAAATTAAACTTATGGAATCCATATTATTAAGAACAGTTATATAGCGTGTAAATTCTGTGTAAAATCGTTTAGATGTTCTTTGAATTGTTTAACATATAATGTTATCGTAAACGGAAATTGAAAAAAACGATTACCATTAGATATAAGTTTTTGACTAATACTAATTATTTTGTTTGTAGTCAGATTAATTTTCCACCTAAAAGTCAATGAACCGTTTGACTCATTGGACATTCACATATGTACGACGGAAACATATTCTTACTTCTTAGTAGAAAGTAGTGATGTGCTGCTGACGAGCCGCAAACTTCACTCTTACTTTTTTCAAATCCGGATGAGTTGAATACACTGAAATAATTACGAGTATTTGATGACTCGTGTAAATCTATTACGTATCATCATAAATAATAATATTCTCTAACTGGATATTATTTTGATTTCGTTTCGGACCTCACCTCGTTGTCGATTATCCTTGACGCCATCGGGTTTTTTTTTTTTTTTTTACGGTGGTCAATCGATTTTCATTATGATGACCCACCTACTTCCGTCATTTTATTTATCATCCATGTCAGTAAATCCGATTTGGACCGTCAATGCATGACGTACATTTGTGTACAATGTACACACTGCATAATAAACGTGTTGGAGAGCAATGCGACATCATTATTCCAAGATATGCCAAGGGAGTCCGAAAAATATGCAAAAGTGGACGTATTTTCTACCATCAAATTTCGATTAAACGATGATAAGGGTATTTTATTATGTGTACAGATAAGTAGTAATTATAAAAAAGAAAAACCCATAAGCATAATGTATAGCACTTTCTTCGTTATTGTAATGATTAATGTGATTCGTATACCCGTGTATGCGTGCATGCGTTGCAAATGTAAATGTTTTGCAACCGACGCAGGATCAGAAGTTGGCGAGTAACCTTCGCTATCGTTTTCGTGACACACATTCAAATTAATATAATAATAAACGGGCGCGTCTTACATTTACCAATCGTCTGGAAGACGGACAATGGCCTTCGTGCTAAAGTTGTATTGCCTTTTTTTTTCTTAAGCCAAGCTTCTATGATGCAACAGTCTTATTGAAAATTCGAATACGTAGTTTAATTATTGCATTAGCTAATCATAGAAAGAAAATTATAGCTCTTAGAATAGGCATATGTTTTGATGATTTTACAACAAACTCTAAACAAAATAATTCATATTTAAAACTGAATTATGTAATTATATATTTAACGTATCACAAATGCTATTACTAATTTAACACAGTATTGAAGATATGGTATACGTATTCGTATCTTAGGAGTAAAAATAATAAAAAGGTGTGTCCAACCGTTAACAAGGAATTTAAGTGTACGATTTTAGATGTTTTCAGCAACGAAAATCAGCCCTGTCTGTTTACTACATCACTATAAATAATTTACTTTACCTCGTCTTCACTAGCATTTAATTATCAATTTATAGCTTACATTTTTTTGATCCAAGATAAAACTGTACTGATGTATTGATTGTTTCGATCGAACAGCAAAATAATTTTCCAATCGTTTTCATTTTAGCACCAAGCACCCATTATACAAAAATCATTCACTATTTTAGTATAATTAAATTTTATAAGATGCCCTGAGGATATAATACGTACAGAAAAATTGTTATGTATATTTTTTTATGTTAAGCCAAGTCAAAAATATGTTATACCATTAATTTTATGATAAAATTTTAAATTAATAAACAAAAAGTACTTGTTTTTGTAACTGATCTGATATGATGAAGAAAATAAGATATAATTAAAATAAAATGAAAAACTGTTTTAAAATGTATTTATTCGTTTCGTCTTTAAAATTACATTGAATGTTTGGATGTTATTTATTCTATTTTCGTTTTGATTATGTAAACTCACCACATTTCAAATAGTACATATTGTACTGTCAATAAACATTAATGGATTTTTATAGCAAATGATTGTAGATTATAAAAATGTGTCCGGTGGTTCAACATTATGTAGTTGCAAATAATAGTTCATTTCATTGTTGATGCTATAAATTGTCATCTGTCGGATATGAAGCTTCCGACTTTCTAGGTAATACATTTTGAGGAAGTTATTAATCGTACAATGATATGCTTTTTTTTTTTTTTTGATAACATGATAACATATATTTGAGTAGTACCGACATAAAACACTTAAAACAAACTTCTTTATTGCTGGAAGTTAAACATGTGCAATACTTTTTAATATTTATAGGAATTATCTTCAATTTTTATGGAAACATTTAATAACTCCGAAAAAAAAACAAAATTTGTAACAAGCTTTTTTTATAACGATTATAGTGATTGTTATTGTGTGTTTTAGAGAAAACACTATTTCATATGGTTAGACTTAATACTTGAATTGAACATTAGCCATATTATTTTATAGATTTCATAGAATTCTTTACTTTCTCTTTTTTGAAATTAATTATTTTAAGGTTTATAAGTTAAACTTTTATTGCAAAATGTATCATTTCGTATTTTATAAATAATATTATAAAAAATCTTTATTCGTAGAAAATTAATTGAATCAATAAAACAATAAACTAATCAACGTTCAGAATGGATTTTCAAATAGCATTACAATTGTCATTTGTTTCAATACAAGTATTAATACTCTATTCTTTTATTTAATATTTTATTTCCCGTATTCATTTAATTATTTTGTTTTATTTCATAAATTCTTATGAAAAAAAAAATGCTCAAACAATTTAGTGTCATTGTATTGTTATGTACGTATTAATGAATTACATGCCTCCTTAAAAATTCGTCTTATTTCCTTTACGCAATTATTCAATGTTTTCTATACATACTCGTATACCAATTTACATAATACTAGTTTTTATTGTAATTCCTAATGAATACTAATCAACACTATTAGTTACATTTTTTATTATTAGTATTATTATTATATCACTATTATTTTAATTTACATCGTGTGCAAATAATCGTAAAATTGTAAATAGATTAGATTAGAATAGAAAGTATAAAAAAAAAAACGTACAAAGCCATATTACACCCAATAAATGTATGATCATTTTAGGTGATCCGATCTAATCGTTTGTAACGCAAGAACTTAATATATCATCGACTTTATCACAATTCGACCAAATGTTGATTTTCAAACGTAACATTAGTCAGTATGGATGATGTTAATTGATGTTCTTACTTTCTACAAATGCTTTAATGATCTGTAATTGCAACGTATTGGTTCTCGCGTTATACTTGCTTTGCTTATGTTTTTAAGAATATTGACAATATTGTTGTATAACTTATATTTTTCTGTAATTAATGAGTTACAAACAAATATGAGTACGTTTTTTATAAGCTATTGTTCAGTGTATTATTTACTGTCAAAAATAATTAAAATATCAATAGTTAAACCGATGTCTATAATAAAACAATAAATATATATATATATATTATATATACATTTATTGTTTTATATATTATATCTGATGCGTAACCAGGAGGGTGTTACAGGTATAGTAACACCCTCTCCCCCCAAGCAGAGGTTTTCTCATGTCTTATAAAGATAAAGATGCATCATGAACCGTGATGTACATATATTTATCAAAACGAAATATACTACCATAACAATATTTTAAAGCACTAAAGCTGGAACCCGGCATTAATTATTATTTTAAAACGGTTTTTTTTTTTAATTAATAAATATAATATAAAAGATAAAAAATTTTAAATTGTGATAAAAAATATTTCCATAAACCATTATCAGTTCACCTGTAATTTGTTTTTACAAAAAGTATATGTAATGGTATTAATTTTGTGTGTATAATTTTGTCGAATAATTTTAAATAACTGTCCCCTCCCGTCCCTTTGAAATTCCTAGCTACGCGCCTGTATTATATTTAATAAACTTATTATTTCGATTTTCACCCGATAGTTTTACCAACCTGAGATTTACGGGGCAACACCTCTGCAACTTTTACAATCACTTAGTGAACGCTTTGAACCAACTACTGCCCCATATGTATTCTCATCGTCGAAGGTTATTCCATTGTACGTTTACAAAATGTAATGATATTAATATACTGCAGTCACTTAGAACGTAGCGTTTTTCACACATCTGTCAATGTCCCCATGACGTTCTAATATATTTACGCGGTAATTTTTTCCCAACTAGAATTCGGCCAATGTCTTATTGCAATAGGCAATAGACGATTTTTGAGCGAGCGTAGAAGAAGAATAAACCCGGAGCAATGAAAATCTCTTGTCACGCTCTGCGGCTTCTCGGTCTCGGTCAGCTACCTCCGTACCGAGCACCGTACGAACATCGCGCAGAAAGACCATATTTTTATAATTTACAATTTTTTCTTCCTTTCTCAAGCTCGTATGTGTATTTAACACAAGGACTTATATATTATGTAGTTGAACACGACGGTATAGTGTAAAATGTTAATTAGTTGTATTTTGTCGTGGTACAACAATCTAATGAGATAATGGAGAATACAAAACATGTACAAAAATATTCCTATTATTGCGGTCGTTAGACAATATTTTCCCCTGACAAAATGTTACTTTGTCAAAATAACATTTACCTACATAAATTGTTGATGAATGATAAAAAAATTGTCCACGAATTATATTATAATTGTAGAAACATGTATATTATTATTATTTTTTTAATTAATTTTTCATTATTAATGTCTATGTAGGTACATAACCAAATAAGAAAGTAAACTATCATGTATTTTTTACTTGTAAAAAATATTCAATATTCTATTAATAATCATGTTGAAAATATAGCAAGCAAGTATATTATTTTAACAAAATTAATGACATAAAATTATCATATTTCTCTGTTATAATTTATTATTTTCATAATCTGTTAATTATTTTATAATCATTATACTACTAAAAAAAAAAGTAATCTATTACTTAAATATAATTGCTTTAGTGTGCAAAAATTTAATTCGTATAAGTAGTACCAACACCTATATGTAAATATTATAGGAGAAACTATGAGTTGCATAATTTATATTTTTATACTGTTCAATGTTTTACGTATTAATTGTAGTTTATTTTTAATTCCATTAAAGAAATTTCATACAAATTATATACGTGTAACATTCACTATAAAAACGTTTGTTTAAACACGTCATTGTTTATTGTTTTTTGTATTGAAAATGGTTTCAAACAAAATTTGTATTTTACTTTAAACCTAAATAGGACTGTGAGAAAATTAATAATTGAACAGGAAAGCAGACTCTGAGTAATATTTAAAATTGTTCAAGATGAAATTTTTTATTGAGTGACATCGCATATAATTATTTTGTGAATATTATTCTAGATTACCGGGAGAGTGTCTGAAACAAAAAAATTCGTTTACCACGTGAGTCCACCGTCTAAACGGTTCAGTGTTGGTATAACTTATATCTTGAACATTCTAAAATAATACAAAACAATTGTTAAAATAAATGTCTTCAATACAAGAATATTTTAAAGCTAAATTGTTGGTACTTAATTTGCACTTAACTTTTAAGCTATAAACCTAATGTTGCTTTTAAATATGTAAACATAATGGATTGAATAAGATTAGGTTTATGAATTGAAAAAAAAATTGGTATTGACTTGCCATTTTTTAATTATTTAAAATATATTATAAAATTATTGAATTCAATAAAAAATCATATTACGTTAACATTTTTAATTTTTAATAAATCTTACAACACAGAACTTACTTGAACAATAATAATAATAATAATAATAATACTATTAATCAAAAAATATGTATTCTCATTTACTTCATGATACATAACGTGTCCATTAGATTATAATAATTTGTTAGTTTGATGTTTTATTTAGGAAGAGAAAGTATTTAAAATTTTCACTACTTACAATGGCATTAACATACGAAGAAAAATTATACTATTGATGTATTAAAAACACATACATATTACACCTTACGCTGTACAATACACACATAAGTGTCGTTGACATGATAGGTACAAAACGAATTATATGATTCAATTTCACACCTAATTTCTATACAACATCGACTCTTGTAGTGACAATCAGTGGAAAATAAAAAAAAACGTACGGAAAACAACGATTCTATTACCAACAACAATTATATGTATATATAATAACATTGCAGGTATGTGTTAGATGTTTGTGTGGGTACGATAGGTCCATTGTTCAAGATCAACTTTCTCTTGCATACCTATTCACAACAATGCGAAATACGCGTAGGAAATGTAAATGCGATGTGCAAGACGTGTCCATCATTAAGATTACGATTCTAATCTAAAGTAGTGACAATAATTGGTTAATAGGTTAATGTATGTTGCGGTAATTTATAGCCAGTGCATGTATTATTATCGTTATCATATTGACGACACATAGTTATAAATTATCCATTAGGACTTGTAATAGCTGCCGATAATGAAAATGGAATGTTTTACGTGATATTCGTTGTGGCGAATTGTCATTATGATACCGTGCTAAAATGTATGGAATTGTTATTATTTTTAATATTATTTGATCGTTATATTTATGTAGTTAAGAAATAACCGAGTTGTTTAATGTTTTTTTTTGAAATCATGATCTTTTGAGATATTTGTATTTAACGATGTATTATAAACATAAAAATACTGTGACGTTTTGAAGTTACTAAAAGTTAAAGTTACTTGAAGAATTCTATCAGCGGCATAACGTGGAAAAAACTATTAAATAACATCAGTTGTTATAATTGACTTCGAATGTAAATCGAAAAACCGCCATCTATAAATTCAACTGTGTTTATTAAATGGTTGAGTAATTTATTAATGTTATTCAATGAAATTATGTATTGAAAACAGTTGGTCTCGTAATCAATTTATTTGATTGTAAATATATTTTCCAACATGCAATACACAAATATATTTATATTTTTTAATTCATACAATTATACAATTATTATTGATTATGTGTGTATAGATATACGAAATTAATTAATATGTTATTTATTCACATTTCTTTTAGTCATTTTTTTTTGTTTTTGGTTATTGGTTGGAATTTTACATTGGTACTTGTAGGATGTAAAATATTACTACATAAAATATCAGCACAAGAAAAACTGATTGAAATTATAATTTTACGTGTAATGCCATATGACAAAGATAAAAAATAAGTACATAACATCACATTTTTTCAAAGATTCCGCTATTGTAAATACATATAAACATACATCGGTCATATTTTCATAAATATTATATCACGTGCTCGAGTATCTAGTAAATGTAAATAAAATGTTTTTAATATCGTATACATTATACCTATATAAATTATCGCGATTATTGTTGTATATTTTGATAAACTTTGATGATTTTGGATTATTCAAGACCAGAAAAATTCCGTGACGTTTACGTTGTGTTTCGATTTTTAAACTGCACTACAGTATATAGTATATAGAGTATACTATATCGGTAACGATGTTATGTCACAGATGTTATACTGCTATCTCTTTCGTCGGATTTGTGTGCTGTGCAAGTGTCCGCTGCAGTATAATTGGATTAGAGTCTTATGTAAATGTTAGAAAGTGACTCCATCCGTTTTGCATATACCCCGACAGCCACGCGTGTTTAATCGCTACCGGCATAGCATATTAATCGCAATGCTAAATTAATACCTATAAAAAATGAATTAAGCGGTATAGGTACGTGTGCGGCAAATCGTATTTATGGTTTACATACAAAATTAACGTGGAAAACAAACGAAATGAAAACGTTCGTTTCTCGACCGAAATAATGTATTCAATGGTAATATACGTAATGTTGTTTATAGCGGACAACGCCGCGAACTATTACGGATCATTTCAACGAAAACTGGTTCGATGATATAATATGTAACATGTGTTCGCCCATAATATACATGTATACGAGTCACACATTGAAATCAATGAACCTTCTAATGCTTTTATAACTGTTGAGTATAACCAGAAGTCCACTGTACTTCGACGTGGGCTGTTCTCCGTAGATCGAATAATAAACAAATTAATGACGAAAGATAATGACGCGATGACTGCAGTAGTATAATACACCTGGTAATTTCGCGCCAACCTTTGGTGCACATTTTTACCGCCCTTGGAGAACATCAATCAGTAAAAGTATGAATCAAGGAAGAAACATTGATGTTTACATGATTAGAGACCATTCGCTGATCTTACGTCGATCATGCTGCATTTTTTCTTCGGTTATATGAGTATAATAACAGGTTGGACCCATTGTAACGGGGCCGCGGTGCCTGATAATAAAATAATAATACCGACAATTATACGTAGTACACGGCTGTGTTGTAGTCATGGTCGTGCTCATACTAATGTTTGTCGAAAGTAAACAACACGCATTACCGAACCGAAAATTATAAAATGTGAGACGCGGACCATCGTCGTTTATTAAAACTTACTCAGCATCGCGTACTTGCCGTAGTGCATAAAATCGTGTTTTCAACACTGCACTAGGTATCGACATCGATGTCAAAAATGTACATAATATTCCGAATTACGTTACGTTATTCTTCTGTTTCATTGCCGATTAATACAAAATTAACGATGTTATAGTACATATGTTTTGTACATTTTACATAAATTATCGTGGAAACTCGGAATTCCAAAATGAATTCTCCTTGCGCAAATGTATTATATTATATTTTCGACCCGTTGTTGTCTCGGTCGCATGTCACTGGCTGCGAAATTATACCGTTGACCGTGTCGAAACGTTTTGTACACCCGCTACACATGCTGCCAGGCTGTAGTTCGATAATTTCAAGTTAATCTAATCACGTTAGACGGCTCGTGCGTGGATCCGTTATGGGCTTGCGCGCAAAATTCTAAATAATAATACAATAATAATAATAATAATAATTCCAGAGAAACCAACGCGCGTGCGTTGTCCAATCGTATTTTGTTTCCGCGTTCAGCTGTGCACGAGAGGTAAACAGACCCAGAAATCATTGCTGTCGTGTAACGATATAGGGTATATAATAATAATAATAATAATAATAATAATAATAATACAGTAAGAATCGAGGACTTGACGAACGTATATCGTTAGATACGTACGCACGCGTGTCGAATCCCCCGAGTGTTACAGCCTTCTTGGATAACTTCACGCCGTCAGATACACAAATACAGTTGAACCTTTAGTTAACAAACACGACGGTTCTATGAAAAAAATTATTTCGGGAAGAAACACTATTTTTATCAGTTAAAAAACTAATTTTTACCGAACAAAATTTATGCAAATAATAATATGTAATATATCTAACAACAACGTAAGATAATAATAATAACAATTATATTGTACTGTTTTTTTTTTCGAAAAACTCTCGCAATTGTTTAAAGAATTAAAAATGTTAATTTGATAGATTTTTAATCTGTCAAATTCCACGACGAATAATGTCAAATGTAGTTTATTTTGTTTTGTCAACACTTTGTTATGCCATACTTTTGAAAGTTTCGGGGTACAAATATGTTTAAATAAAATAATAGTATAAAACTCGTTTTGTAAAGAGTTTCTTGAAGTAGAGATTTGTGTGTATGTGTGTGTATATACACGTGCGCGCGTGCGTTGTAATAAAGCCGTATGCTTTTCATACGCGATACTATGGCCCCGCTAAATTTTATTATTCCCGTACGCTTTACATACAAAACACGTCTTACTAGTGTAACGTAAGGTTGTGTATATTTTTATTTTTATTTTTTTTTTTACCGCATCGTTCTCGTGAACAATAAAAAATATGCTGTCGACAATGTTAACCTCTTGATGAATATTTACTTACATACGGAAGCAATAATCGTCAAACAAAATCAGGCGCTCCGTGAGACGTGCTCGTGGATTATTATTATACTTTCATCTGTGATCCGGAACGAATTGAATTTGTTTATACAAAGTATAATAATAATAATAATAATAATAATAAGTTGCGACAATAATCCGTATTACAGTAGGATAGAAGACGTTAACGGCGCCGGACCAAACGTCATTCGATACGGCGTGTTACGTCGCGCTGCCGATCGACTTAATTAGCAACAGTAATCCGACAAAACACGCACAATTATTTTCGTTGAAACTTCGGATCGTAATTAGTATTCCACTCGACCGTTTCGATGTACATTCTGTGTACGCGATGATTCCCTACGTGTTACGGTACGTTGACGTTGCGCGTACCTGTTAGACGTACGCACGTTATGTTGTTATGTTCATCGGTACACCGTGTGCGTACACTTGATCGTGCGCTCGGTACCTTCGTGCTCGCTTCGGGGAGTTATCGAAGTTTCCGGCACATTTCATTTGCGCTGGGACGTTCCGTTGCAATTGCAGTACCTACGAGTTATTGTAACGTTATGTAAACGATGATGGATCACCGATACGTACCTGCACAGCTTTCTAATAAAGTGTTAAAAATAATTAAATAAATAATTGAATTCATTCGGCGACGAGATAATGTATGAATCAAACTTTTCAATCTTCACGAAAAACAAAAACTATTATCTAAGACGGTATTCTCCAATTCGCCCGAGGTAATAAGGCTTAGAGTGGTTTATACCGGGATATACGTATTATAATATCAATAAACTAATTAGATTTGTTTGGGTTTATTGTAACGATTTATGTTTTCATAATATATATATATATTATATGATATTTATTAATATTTTGAATTATATAAATCGTATATAAATGTAAGAGAGAGTGCGCTCAGTGAATGAAAAATGTACTCAACCAAATCTATTAAGCTACTTGGTGACATTGTAATGTAGTAATACTTAAATTTCTGTTCAACGATGTCGAATAAGTATAATATACCATCAAATTAGCATCATGCCATCGTGTCTCCAGAACAGATTTCACTAAGCCTTTTTAGACATAATGGTCTAAATTCTGTTTACATTGTCATGACTTGTGTTTATTATTTTTGGTCAAAATTAATTAAACAATAGGGAAATCGTGTGACACGGTTTTTCTAATTTAGTTTTGGCATTATGTTTTTAGTGAGAATCATACTCTGATTTGATTATTGGTCATGGCCATGGACAATGTATGTACCACAGACTAACAATATTCTCAGACAAAATACTCATCTAAACAATAATAGCTGTATTCAAATACAATCGAAAGTTTGATTTATTTTGGCTACAGTATGTTTCACTTTGACACTGTTTAATGACAGTGGGTGATTCGCTCTAAATAATTTGAACGTATTCAGTTCAATTATTATATTTACCGTGGACCAAAAGAAATAATGCTCCCTGCAGGGTTGTTATGTTTTACATTAATTGTTCAAACATTTAAATGAAGACACAATAATGTTAACTCTCGCCAGAATGTAGGTAGATTGATATTAAGATAAGAAATTCTAAGTAAATAAACGAGTTACCAATTCTTTTTGGAAAAAAATATATTAGAAAATAATCGACTATAAGTGATACACGATTTGGATAGTTATAGTACACCTTATGCGAAATAATTCGCCGTCATTGCTTAAGAATCTTCTGCGCGAACGAAAGCAATAATAATATTGATGAAGTCATTATCAAATCATGTATTGGTTGCCCGGCAAGTGTAAAAGTGTATAAGAGTAAAACTGTACAGTAAATTTCAAATTAAATGTAAAAAGCAGTTCGATGCACGAAACCAAACTACACAAAAAAAAGAAAAAAAAAAGAACCTTAAAATAAATGTATCTGTGAACGTATAATACAGAACAATAGTAGGTACTACCATCATTGTTATTTACGTGAACAGGGTGATCAAAAATCCATGTCACAAAAATATTGCAAGATCGCATTTGGCGCGACGACGATCATCTTATGTAATTCATACCGCTCTTGTTATATTCGTTTTTATTTTTATTTTATTTATATTTTATCTTATTTTTTTTTTTTTTTTTTGATCACTCCACAGTATACTTAATATATTTAAAAAATGAAGATTCAACGTGTAATTTTGGCCATGTTCCCATACGTATCTACGTAGTAGCGTAATATGTGTTTAACCGATGACATACGACGACGTATTTGACCTTGGGATACAATAATAATTATTGTCATTGGAAACCGGTATAATTTTCAGCGCATCCACGAAGCATCCGAGAGCGCGTTTGTTTTTGTATGCATACCGAGAAAATCGAATATCATTACGAATGATAACTCTGATGTTTCGAACGTTGTCTCCGGGGACGTTTCGTTTCGGACCTCGTGAAGGTGTTGTACGGGTGCACGATGTATAAAGATAACGCGATTCCGCAGTGGAACCACACTGGCCGTGTAATTCGTGTCGACGAATTCAATACAACAATAATAATTACAAACCCTCAGACCTAAAAACGCTCCGGGCGTTTCGACAAATTGTCTCCGCTCCATGGTATATAAATAATAACAATAATCCCCGCCAAGACCTCGAAATCCAAACTCTTAGTTGGCCGGCGAAAAATCGCTACACTTCATTTCACCGGAAAAATCAAAAATCATCAAGTTCGATTAATAAAATTATTTCTCCTTACTGTTAATACCTCGTGCAAAGCATTGAAATTAATTGCGGCACACAAACTTGTACATGTTTCAATATTATTTTTCAATAAACAAATGACAACAATAATAATACGTTTGTGAAAATCGAACAGTAGGCGATTTCAATTACAATTTTAAAATTCACAAATGCCATACACAATCGGCAAATATGATGGCCTATCGATTACATGTATTAAAATCGTATTACCTCGTTCCATCGATCTGCGACTTGCAGCATCAACTCATCCGTATAATCGTAATGTATAATCTGCTTGGCTGAGCCTCGGACGTGAGCACAAATGACGTTGCAAACCCACAGGATACGCAATACGAATAATACATTTTGTAAAAATAAAAACTCATTTATCGGTTGTTTGACTGGATTGCGCACAGTATTATAATAATATAACCATCCGTGTCGATCGGATAGATGTACATGGATAGGTTAACGTACTAAAAATTCCAACGACTCATTATTTAATGGGTGAAAAAAAGTAGGTGCTTACAACATACTTGATATTCAAGTATATAATATCGTATTAATAGACTTTTAATTTTTTTTTTCTTGCCTTTACTAAATGTTAAACTATTTGGAACTATAACTACTAAATATAATATATGATCTTGATCTCAATTACAGATTTAAAATATTTTGTAATATATCTTTAAATTCACGAAAGAAGCGAGCTAAACATTTTTATTTAAAAAAAAAAAAAACACACAATGTTGTAACTAAATCATTATATTGTCCCTACAATTAATCAAATCGAATCTATCCTTCCTGTAAACAGGAGTTTTATTATTGTGTTTCTAATTTTTTCATTGAGGTGTATTTTGTTTGTATTCATGCTTTTTCAGTCGCGTAATTGTGGTCATATATTTCAGAATGATTGTATACATTGTTTAAACATTTTCTATATGAATGTTATGCATTTGAACTTACATCTTTTGTATGCAAATACAGCGGTAAGAAAAAAATGATTACATATTGAATTTACAGTCGTTAAGCCATGTGATAAAAGGATACGAATAATGTCAACTGACACATTGATACTAGACTATTGTTCTTCTTGTGGTTTATTTAGTTGAATTTTAAACTGTTTTTTTTCTTATATCTATCATAACCAAAAAGGAATAAGACGCTTAAGAAAAATCGTTACGACATTATTTATAAATTAGTTTTACGTTTAAATATGGTAAACTGGTTATTTAAATCAAACTAAACATATATTATAGAAGAATCTTACCAAAAAGCAAAATTATGTAATATCCAATATCATCGGTCATAGACAAAAAGATAGTCACGTGTAATCGACATACCTGTAGTTAATTAGGTATAAAATAAAAATAAAATGTTTGATACATATATAACTCTATTCAATTTTCTCAACCGTTACACTTAAACTACAAAATAATGATGCAATTCCCTGCTCGAGCAAATATTCAGTTCTGCCAAAGAGTTTTACTTTTTATTGCAGTACACTAGAGGTATTTTTATTCCTCGAACATAATGGAAAACATAATATTATCCAATAATTGTATAAATAATTAATTTGAAGTATAAAATACAATCCATTTGATGTACCTATGTACATTAATAAATATAAAAGTAAATTAG
The DNA here is from genome assembly GCA_034509805.1 of Sipha maydis. Lineage (NCBI taxonomy): Eukaryota > Metazoa > Arthropoda > Insecta > Hemiptera > Aphididae > Sipha > Sipha maydis. The sequence goes on from JASXSY010000504.1 coordinate 355,354, forward strand.
TAAATAGTAAATAAAATAATAAATTAGCAAATAAAAAAAGAAATATATATAAAAAAAAACTATACGTTGAAACACAAAAGTGAAATCCCCGTTCAAATAAATCTAATTTTACACCTATCGCCATAGTAATTATATACGTATATATGTATATTTTTAATAGTACTATATTTTCGTAAAATAATGATTTGACTGATTTATTTTTGCCTGTGTACTACACGTGTAACAGACACCAGGATATTAATTACTATCATTGGCCGATCATAAATTTTGATTTCACTACCGTATACAATAGTCAATCAATATTTATTCACGTTATATACGTTAACGTTGAAAATGTATATTCTCATTCTCATAAATTATTTTAAACGACTAACGAATGAAATATATTTTATAGCAAAAGTATTAATTATGCTAATTTATCGGTTTTTTTTGTACCCAACTCCGTGAGATAAGATAGTTATGGGCATCGATGTTATTATTATTTGTAATTGACAATTTTTGCATTTATAAAATGGATTTATGGTGAACTTCGAGTTCAAATTCTTTACAGATTTAAACATAATGAAAATTATTATTAAAATGCATTTAGATTATTTAATTCTCTGATCTTCTCTCTCTTTCTCTCTTTATCTCACTCACTCTCTATACCTAGCATCAAACATAATGAGACATTTCGAAAAATTATGTAGTATTTCGCATAATGTAAGATAATGCACATTTCCGCTGTCTAACCTGAATAATTTTATCCGAAGAAGCTTATTATGGTTATGATTAAACCAATCGTTTAAATCTAAAAATAGTTATAGACTCTTTACGGGATTAAAATTATCGGTAAGAAGCGGAAAGATAATGCGATAAAACTAATTTCTCTGCTACAGCTATAATCTAACTGTAGGTATATATTTCTTGGTACCATGCTCCGTATGTGTTGAAAAGTGTTTTTGACCGATGTCAAGGATTCCCAGCACCACGAAATGGAAAAGGAATACATTATAATAATTATTTTCATATATATAGGTTCGTACGAAGAAGAGAAACGCATAGACAAATATAATACATATAAACGTGTAAATTATTATCATTCCGTCGGTCTCCTACCCACATGCGCATGTACAGCATATTATATATACCTGTATGTATATTATGCCTACACGTCGTCTATACACACGCATGTGGTTTATACCCAACTGGCAATGACTTGCGTGATACACACGAGACTCACGTAATATTGCTGCGCGTATCTCAAGAGGAGGATCCACGCGCGAGCGCGCGCGCGCGCGACAGACGACCGGTGCAGGAGAGACTAATGGACTTTGTTTGTTGTATATTTTATTATAAAGTTCTTTTCCCGTTCTTGTGACGGCGGTGAAGGCATTTCGATATTACGCATTCTAATCGCGTGCAACGTAGTTGAGCGTCGTACATGTAATATACGAGCGCAGGGAAATCGCCATTGTTTCACCTATACTGTCCGACGCCGCACCGTGATGAGATTCCTTAATGACCGACGCGTTGTTCGACCAACGCGGCTTCACGACACCGCAAACGCGCTTATCCTTTGTCGATCCGAATACGCTTTGTTTGTGTTGCCTGCTCACCGTACAGGGTGTATCTCGCCTGCAGGATTTATATATCGATTCGAATATAATACCACGTGTATATACATATCTGTATAATATGATGGCGTTTGCACGCATCATGTCGTTTTGAAATAATAAATTATCTTACCAACCATGCGCGCGCCTACATATTACGTTTAAGGACCTGTCGGAGTCTATTTACTACCCGCACTCGTACCTCCGTCACGTCATGATACACGTTCTCATAGTTTCGTCTTGATGGGATCGGGGAGACTATTATAACATGTATACGCGCGGCGGATGTTGACGTTTTTTTCAGTTCGTACAGCGTTCGATATGATAATGGTTATCCTCACACTGTCTGTTCAGAGCAGACGAATGCGTACGTCGAATAAACAGCGTTTAAGTTAATTATCCACACAACGATAATAACAAACGCCAAAAGATTCGGGTATAATACATAACAGGTATTCGTTGTGTAGAATGTACGTATAAATTATAAGACGCGCTTGGAGCCACCCGGTTGTAAACCTGCCAAATAATAATAATCATAATGACAATAATGTTAACGTATAGAACATTTGCCTTCGACGACCTTGTCTTCTATTATTCCCCCAGAATGACAGAGAGAAAGAGAGAGAATACTCGTTACAACGTCATCGTTGCGTAGTGTTCGTCCGAACGGGTAAGGTGCGAAAAATCTTGTCGATTACGTATATTACATACGCGCACCGCGGTTCGCGTCGGGCGTTGAAGTCACCACCGCGACTAGTGCGTACAACTGCGCATCACATCAATGGCTATGAATAACGATAGTTTGTCGGCATCGTATAAACACAGTGTCTTCCAAATGGTATTCCGCGGAACCGGAAGGTTCCGTGAGCCAACGATAAGGATTCCGTGAGGAGTTTAGGAAAAAATAAATAACATTTTCGATTTAAACAAGGATTCGAATTGTGAACGAGAGCTGTACACAACAAAGCGTAAGCATACGTAATATTGATATTAATATTTTATTTTTTCGACCGGCTTAAATCTGAATAGTTATTATTTTTTTAATTTGAATATAATTTGTCAGAATTTGCAAAATAAGCTCAACACATGGGTATAAAAAAGCACTCTCCTGCAAAATCTATGAAACATGCAAATATATGTACGTTCGAATTTTGGACTTGAAATCGTGGCATCGACGAAGAATTTATTTCGTACACTGCTATTTTTTACGTTAAACAACAAAAACGTACAAACGCTAAATATCCCGACCCCATGTAATAACGTTATAACCGTTGCCCGAGATGTTTAATATACGATAATCATAAATCTTATTATTTTTTAAAAAAAAGAAGGGGTAAGAGGTTCTGCGAAAATGTTCAGATTCCTGCAAAGGGTCCGCGGGTAAATGAAGTTGGGAAACACTGGTGGCACACGTATGTTGTGCGCATCGCACCGGCCGGTCGATGCCGAAACCTGATCATGTATCGAAGCGCAACAATAATTTCCGAACACCACGTACGAGGTCCTGTGCAGCCTAAGAGGTCAGCGTCGTCGGTCCGGTGAAGCGTGTTCGCGGTGACGGCGGTGGCTAATCGTTTTCGACCCGCGCGTTCCGATCATGGCGTTTATCAAAACGACAAATCCGCGACCCGTCACGCGAGCTGCGGTACGGTGGCGATGCCCATTGCGTCATTCGCGTACATCCTGCGTCGGTCCCCCCTTGCGCTGACACAATGAACACGCGCAATTATTATTGTAGTTTTGCTTTCTAACCTCCGCACGCGGACACATTGTATATGCAATATTATGTCTACTACTACTACTACTACTACTATAATACTACTAACACTAATACATTACTACCTCTACTACTATAGGACTACTAATATTAATTAATTACTACTCCTACTACTACTGCTATTACATTTATTTTTATATAATCGCCGGACTCGGAGAAGACCTTTGCTTTGCTTTCCACCCGAGCCGGCATTATTTATTTGTCAATGTAATGCATATAAATACAGTATTCTTATATACTACTTAGTTTGCTAAACATTCAATTTAATATAACTACACAGAGTACCTACATAGTCTATCTGCTGTGAACACATATTTTTCAGAACCTTTAATTTAACTAAGTTACACGTCTGTAAACAGCATCTGGCTTTTGACCAAATTTTTCTAAAGGATTCTCAATGGCCGACATGTTCACCCCGCCACGTTGAACCTTTCGTTATTTCGTCTCAGTCGGTCTGCTTCCTCTTTAGTGTTCAGGATCAGTGTCACACAGTGGTGGACGAAGAAAAAAATGTCGTAAGGGGAGGGTTTGAAAAAATGTAAAATGTTGATAAAAAACATACTTTATTGCTATTATTTATACATATATTTTGTTTGCTAGTCATGGGAAACTTTGAAATGACTATTAAATTTGTTAGCCTAGTTATTTTTTTTTGTAACATTTTTTCTTATATTTCAGGGGGTCGAACCTCTGACTCTCTTGCGTTCGTACTTAGTGTCACGTACTGTTCTACAGATTACTACTACTACTGCTATGCAACTACCACTACAGCAACAAATACTATAAAAATATATATTTACACAAATAAATATAATAATAAATTATTAACTGTGCGCGTGAACCAGGTTAAAATATAACATGATAAATTCGTAACATTGAATATTATAATATATATATATATATATAATATTATTTCGTTGATATTATTTATTTCACAAAATGTTTGTCATTATTATATGAGATAATATACATTTTATTCTGTATATTTTGGTGTTTTTTTTTTTTTAGCTAAAATTATTATTTTATATTTTTTTTGTCCATATTTTGAATACATATATATTACAGTAATTTTAAGTGCATAAACATAGAGCTCTAATGATAACAAAAATACAATTAAGAATTAAATAGGTGTGCGAGTACAAATATGATAACAAGAGAAGAACAATTATTTTGTTATTGGAGTAATCTTAGCATATGCAGTAAATAGGGTAATAGGGTACGGCCTTATAAAGTAGGGTATGTGTATGTTGAATATGTACAGAGTATTTTCTTCAATTACGGGTGTTATGGGAAAATCCTCTGAATTAAATACCCGATAGTACTCGTATATGTCGAAAGCGTCTAGAAACACATTAAGACTTAATGATTAAGTAAGGGCACGATAACATTTTGGTCGTATTCTGAGAGGTGGGATCGAAGTAATTGAATATTTAAAACTCCACGAAAATGAGTACTTATACATATGGCATGGTTCATGTATCAGATAGCTTAAGAACAAAAGCACACCATACGCTAATACATGTAGAATTAGTGTTTTTTTTTCTCGGTATATTAAGCGTTCTGTTTCTCGAAACAGTTTTAATTGTACTATTTCTTATGTACAATAAAACTAAACTGCGATTATACTGAATAATTGGTACTTAATGTATGCATTTCGCCAACGTTGACATTTTTTTATTTTTACGATGGGTTTCTTTGGTTTTAATATTATATGTTGCGCAATTTCTTGTTTGGCATAAAGTCGATCAAATCAACATTTTACGAGATCGCTTGTTTAAATACATTAGGTACTACTTATACTCTTACTTTTATTATAAGTGACTAATTTTTATGATTTTCAGAATACTTATTACATATTCGTCGAAGTTTTTGTACTTATTAACCGGTTAGGTTCCCAATCAACGTTCATAAATATTTTTATCATATAGTAATTATTTTGAATTTCTAGTTATAACATTAAAAATACAAAGTATTCACTTTTTCTGTTTTTGTTGATAAATATATATTAGCATTAAGTTATTATGTAAGAAAAATCCGTTTAACCAAGGAAGTGTATGGCATTACTTAGCTAAATATAATTGAATGATTACGTTTGCACGTGACTACACAGATAATTAGATAGTATTATATAGAGTTGAAGTACGTTATATTATTATGGTTTCAAATGAGTTTTTTTATCACTAAAAATTTCCCTTTTATCATCGTAAGTCACGCTTAAGAAGAAAAAAATTATGTTTCCTCGATAATTTTTCAATATTTGAAAACGCGAAATGATCATAATTATATCGTTGTACATCATTATTTATACGTCCACACAACAGTGATATAATTACGGGGTGCTAAGGGTGCCGAAACATCCTCAAGTTCCATGCCATATTGTCATTGCACATTCAAATACCTTCTGTCTTAAAAATATAAGATTTATGAATTTACTATCAGTTTATTTTATTTTTCTTATTTTGCTGATAAAATGTTATATTATTATTGTAGTGTATAAGAATATAGTATCGTCGTGTTGAGCATTCTGGAACATTTAACTTGTCGGTATTATTATTGTTATGCTGTACATTTTAAATTTTAGTATCTAATATTTAATATTTCAGTAAATTTTTTAAGAAGCAGCATTTCATCAACTTATGTGTCATTAATTTTGAAAAATATTTGGCCAATGCAATTGAAATGGAAGAAATATTAAACTTATTTGCAAACATGAGTTGAAAGTTATTCTTATAATTTTAATTAAAATATAATTATCAATTAGTCTTTTTTTTTAACTGTACACTGTAAATATTATTATAGTTTAAATTAAATATTAGTTATATGTATTATAGGGGTGTGATGGTAGAGTCCACTGCTTTTACGTGAAAGTTTTATTATCGTAGCATCCCCATGACTTGAACTTTGGTTGCTCTCTTGGTGAACAATCGAAAATTAATACAAAAAATTAACTGTTTAACACTATTACCATAGGTGTTTTATTATTTTTTATCATCGATTTGCTAGTGCTCGTAGCCACACAGAACATAAGGCTATCATCGACCTTATATCATGTACAACGATATATCCGATCATGTATAATCTACTTATATGTATTGAAACCGAAGATGAACTTGACTATAAGATATAAATATATGCAGCAGTGCAGGTGTGCAATTATTGTCATATTTCCTCCATTGTCATAACGAAACACATAGTTTTTTAACCGCGATTCTTTTATCTGGTTACGGCATTCGCCAAATATATACATATATAGCGATGGTTTTGTTTTGGTCATAATTACTATTATTTATTGTTGTACTACTATTGCTCATTATAGTCATTTCGTGGTACATTTTATTCTTTCGCAGACTCATATAATACGCGCACATACACACACACACACACACATACACACACATACACACAATATTTATGGAATTGTTTGTCGATTGGAAACATACGGCGATACCTACTTTGAGAACTATAGTAACACAATGCATCAAACCTTCCGCGGGTGAGAAACGAAATTAATCAATTGACAGTTAACCTTTTATCGAAACCGCAGACACAGTATGTTGTGTATGTATTAATTGTACACAAATATGTACTTTTGTTCTGCTTCAACGTAATTACACATAAGAATCGGCCGACAGTTGTTGCTAGATACCATTTTAAACGAAAAATCCACTAACGCGAAAACAAATGATAATTTGCTTGAAGTACCGCTGCACATGTACGCGTTTACCTACAGTTATACGTGCATAAGTATGGATATACAATGTATAGCGTTTTTCACGCAGACATCCGTTATTGGTTTACGTAATGTCTCACCGTTTCAAATGATAACGCGGGAAGTTTGTACCCGTGCACGAAATTAATTATTCTGGTCGTTCTCTGTTATACCTGCACTACGTTTCCCGTAACCATCTACACACGCGCTTAAACTTTCACCACTTACCATGTAGATGTATATAGTGTATATAAATATAACTAAACATGTATGGTTTTTTTTCGTATTATAAAAAGTGTATACTTATCATATTATACGATACACTTATAGAGGTATTACGGGTATACATTTTTCACACGGTTTATGTTACATTCAAATCTTCATTGACCGTAATTACGCGTCTTGACACTTTATAATTTTACGTTTTTTTTTTTCCCTCCATGACATTTACGTTTTAGAACAACCAACACATACCTACACAATATAGTATACGAATAACAAACCAATATTTAGTTTCAATAAGTAATTTTCAAGGTTCATTGAGCAATATTGTAATAAAAAATATTCGGTGTGAACGTGGATTTACCACGACACTGTGACCCGCTAAGAACTTAATAGTTTTTTTGCCTAGAAATGAAATCTCCAAGCCGGACGATTAAAATTATTGGTTTTATCGTTGATTATACTTTATAGAGTTTTGCTTACGCGATGTTAAAAAAAAAAAATATATCCCGTAATTTCTTTTTTTCCCCCCAGAAACAACTGACAAACGTTTTAAAGAAAATAATGGATTTAATTTCCCCGAGGTTTAATTGAATTATTCGGCATCATAACCGTACGAAATAATATGAAAAAAAATAACTGAAAATCGTCCCGAGTTCGATGGGAAAAATAAAAAAATATATTTTCTCCGCCGTTTGACGCGTAGCAGTAGTTTATCAAAAAAAAAAATAAATATATATATATATATAGAGAACCCTTTCTCTTGCGAACAACACCGGTTGGTCATCACGACGATGGTCGTTCACCTGCTGCAGCACACCAATACGTATAACACAAATGCAACCCGCACTATCATAAAATCGATTAGCTGGTTATTTCACCAACCGCGCGCGTAGTGTCGTAATCCGTAGCCGACCTGTACGGCCCCAAGTCGATTCAATACCGTACGCCGAGGACGACTACTATATTCATACTCACACACGCACACACGTACACGCATACGAAACGTACACGCGAGTACAAACACACACACACACACACACACACACACACACACACACACACACAGACACGCGCGCGCTCACCGGTACGAACGAGAGAGAGAGTGAAGGCGTGTGTGATTTCAGACGCTGCAGAATTCTCCCAAGCGGTTTTTACGAGACTTGTTCAAAACAAACACGTGACGCGGACGTGAAGCGAACGCGTAAACACACGAGCGTTTAGTTTGAAGAACGGTTTTTGTACTGCGGACAAGCGTCGTACGCACAATTACAAACGTAAAAAAAATTTTAATAAAAAAAACCGCGTGAAATTATTGCATCACGTACTCGTGCTTTATTAATCCACTTCTTATCGGGATGTAAACTGCAGTGGTACCCGGGTTATCCACCTTCATGTTACGCACCTGGTAGGTACGCACCGCAAAACGTTCCGTTAACGTTCATTGTTACTGTTCACGTCGGTTATTGTTACGTATTGCTACGGTAATATTGCTGGTGCATGTCTAACGACATCGTATACCTGTGTACAATATCTCAAACGTCGTTTTTAATATTTGAACGGGTTTAATCGCCGCGAATAAACGTGTACGAATCGTGCAGACGATTGTTACTGATCGGTTTATTACTTCTACCGGCGTGGTATAATTTGCTGAGCACGTACGTATTGTTTCTCAATCATCCATCGAGGTGTGAATAACGATGTTATGCTTTTATGTATTTATCACTAACATGGATTTTCTAATTTCATATTCTAAAGATAATACATTTTTATGTTTCTACAAGTTAAAAACAAAAAAATGTTCTCGATAGCCCGATCAAATTTACAACAGTTAAACAAGTTATTTATTACCGTTTGTATCACAGCAGGCGCAATTTGTAAGAAATTACCATGTATGTACTGTGTACGCGTCAATATTTTGGTATAAATGCATAATTTATTACTGGTAGCCAAAACAAAATTGTTTTTTTGATCTAATTTTAAAGACTTGTCTGATCAACTATAAAGATATCTTGGCTTATTCGATAAAAAAAAAAAAAAAATCGTGATAAACAAAATTAAATGAGTTTATTATACCAACTTTTGAATAATTTACATGGTCAATTCAATGAAATTGTACTATTTCAACTTTATAAAATATTAGTCATTAATAAATATAATAAATATATATTAAAGCTATGAATTTAAAAAATGTTATATATATGTCAAAAATAAAAAAAATTGCCATAGAGTAGTTGATCATATTAAATTTAATATGAATAATATACGTACTTTATTGCTGTCACAAAACCGAGACTTGCAATAGTATATGCTCTGTTCATTTACACTCTATTTTACTCATAACAATATTAATCATAATGTCTTTTAATATTACAAGTCTAAAATGGACCTTAAATTGAATAGAAGAACACTAAATGCCAACCTTGATTTTTTTCAGTGTTATGATTTGGAATCAAGTTTTTGATAAATTACAAAAAAAAAATACTGATAGTAATAATATTCACAACTCACTTCAAAATAAAAATAATATAAATGATAATAATAAAAAAAAATAACCCGATGTTAACATTTAAATAATATTCTCTACAAATCACATAATAGCTCTATAGTATATATATTATAATGATTATCCAAGGTTTGCAGTAATACAATTATAAAAAAAAAAATACATTACTGCTTTATCACGTACGAAGTAGACAAAATGACAAATTCTATTGTCACGTCCTGTAGGAGGCTGAAGACTGGTATTTATCAATGAAAACCATAAATAGGCAATAATCAATGTACCAGTTTGTAGCACTGTAGAATGTGTATATGCGCTACAGGTTCGGGTCAAGATACGATTTGGACCGAACTGACGCAACAAACGACCAAATACCTAGCTAAAAATCAAACAATAACGCGAAGATCGTGTTTGGTAAATTTATATTTTGAATTATTCATCAAGTCCATTCCATTAATATTTTCGAATATGAAGATTTCAAATTATACAAGTCGCAGTTCAATTTACATTCACACGTGGACTCATTGATGCAAATTATATTAATTGTTTATAAATACCATGTTAACGTAATAATTATCGTTTTTCGATGCGACGGATAGTTTAAAGTAGAATGTAAACCCCATATTTATAATAATCAATCGTTTGGTCTCCACCATTAAACAGTGACCGGCTTCGTCGCCAACTAACCTACCTTGGGTTCAACCCTGCAGGCGAAAAACGATCGAATCTATTATCAATAACATCAATATTAGAACATAGCAATACATACCTATTAGAATAATGAAATTTATTTTTATCGTATTAGTGTTACAGCGAAACGATAATTTCTTGTACGTGCCACCAATTTGCGGTTTGCACGTATAGCCTACATACTAAAAAAGTAAGAAAAAAAATTGGAGCAACAATAATCTGGATTGGGAAATGTAACCATATAATGACGTCGGGTCGTCTATGTCTACGTCGTCGCGGCGGCTTTCCGATCGGTCGAATTAAATTATTCGTAAAACAAGGTCGATGGTAATGACTACATGTATAATAATGTGTGCCTATACTTAGCACAACAGTCGTATCGATCGGACGAATTGATTGTTAACGGAGATTATTTCATGACTGCAGTGACGGTCGAACTCGAATTTACTTGACGAATTATTCAACGGCCATTGATATCGTAAGAATTGATAGGAGAACATAAATTGCAAAATCGTTAAAGAATGACAGTTCGCACTGCACAACAAAAGATTTGTACCGTGCTGTAATGGAATTTGTATTTAGTTTTTAGTTTTTAGTTTTGATAAATCAACTCACTTTTAAAACAACTGCATATGTTCGTAAAACAATACGATTCTCATATATATATATATATATATATATATATATATATATATAAAGTATGTATTTATGTATTTATAGATATTATAAAGAACATTTAAACTGAGGTGATTGTCAATAAAATTACAGCTATTGATCTATAGAGTTTAAACATTCATATTGTTTACTAAAATATATCGGCTGCGATTTATGATTGAGCATTGCTCTACTGCTAATGCGATAGAACTTATAAAACCATTAAATCTTGTTGATGAAATACTTATTTTGATATCTATATGTTCAATCTTGGCTTTAAGACTTCTATTTTCAAAAACCACCGAAATACTATTATGTAAATTAATTTAATAATTATTTCTCTTTTGTTATACTTTTATTATAGTGTTATAAATTTGTCGGTATGGTGTATTCAAGGACGTTAATCTAGAGCGTTCCGAATCGATCAATCTATACCAAAGTGTCATATTAAAAAATAATTTCGGTAAAATAAATATAGTCTACAATGTTGAAAGTAGACGTTAATTTATGTTTAGTCATACATATCAAAAATCAATTAATCACTCACTTTATACTATAAGTTCGATGTTTTTAATTAGATTTTACATCGAGTATTGTAATAATGTCATTACATAAAATAAAATAAATATTGTGAAATAATACATTTCTTTGCGTAGGTAGGAATAATTAATAATATTTAAAATGTAAAAAAACAAAGCCGAACCCTATATAATTTGAGGGTTATCATTTTTTTTTTTAATTTTAGAAATTCTTCTACTTTTGAGATCAATAAAATAGAGGAAAATAAATAATAGAGCTATGGAAACAACATGATTTAAATATTTGCATTATAATTTCAATTGAGTTTATATACACGACATTTGTATGCATTTCTTTTATAATATATCGACTATTATAAAGAGGAACGTATAGGAATAAAATGCATATGTTCGCGCATTTCCCTTAACACAATATACCTACGTATTTATTTACATTTTCAATACGTTATTATTGTGATAATATTTACTACATAACTTATAACCATCGAAAACAAACTTATTTATTATTATTAATTTACTATTTGGAGTTGACAAATACTACTATAAACATTTGCACTGGAAATACTGTAGTTAAAGAGACGAATCATTGTTACATAATTATTGAATATAAAAGGTTAAAGTGTTTTGTTCGAAAATAGTTATGTATTTTAAAATTATAGTCTACACGGTGAACACTGAACAATTTTAAAGTTAGTATAACTACGTTTCTTCTCGCGTTTTACTATTCTTTGTAAACAGTACGATTTACGAATCATTACAAACGTGTCTTTCTTGTTTGATTTTTACGAGAAAGAGAAAAAAAAACATTGATGAAATGAAGTTAAATCCAGTGTCACTCGTGTGCAACCAAGTCGTGAAATGTTATCGATATCCGGTAATCACTGTCAATTGTGTAAAAAAAAAAAAAAAAATTAAAAAAAATAATACTGTCTTTGATGATGCAATAAGGCTTGGGTGTATTTAATCGTGTAATAGTTACAATGGTGTGAAATCATTCACATCTGAATCCAATAGTAATAATCACCTATTGTCGCGGATCCAGTCGTAATCAATCCACTATAACTTATTGTACATATGTATACGTGCATAATTCAACGCGGCGTTTGGTGCAAATGTTATTGGGATTAATTACGAGGTAAGCGTTTAGTACGCATCTACGTGTATAAGCGGACCGAGTTGGCAAAACAAAACTCTATGTACACAGGAAGTTGACAGGAAGTTGTTAATAATGAAAAGTAAAACTATGTTAAAATATTGAAGTCCGCGTTATCAGACCTCCTCCTTGCGGTTACTTTCAGATTTAACTGCGTGTATATTTTGCTCAACGCAAGAATCCAGATTTTTTTTTTTATATATTTCTTTTAGTTTTTGTATTCACATTTTTGACCTGGAAAAGAAGATTACGACTGGTCATACATTTTTTTTCTCATACTAGTCAAAAAAAAAACCGGTGGGTGTAAAGTTTTATGTATACTTTCTATATCCGCATATAAAAAAATGTAAAAAAAAAACAGATCGCGAGAGAAAGTGTTATATGAGGCATAAACCGGTCGCGCCAAACAGTGAGTCGCACCTAGTCTCGACTCACGTTGGGCGTCACTAGACCTGTTATCATCTCGGTTGACCAACTAATACGATTTCATTTGACCTGTGTCTGGTATACATTAAAATTGTTTGAATCGTTGAAGTTCCACGGTAATCTCTTTTAAATAGTTGTCTGCAGTGTTAATAGTTTAAATCGAGAACAACGACAATATAACCATTTAGAATTGTTCTTCTCTGGTATTGACGACGTAGGTGCTCCATTGATGTTCTATATGACTCATTTCAAACAAAATAGATATTTATCTTGTACGTCTATACAGTATAGAATGAGTTTTGTTACTAAGATGCAGGATTTCCCTGAGAAGTTTTAATAATTTCGAAAGAAAATAGTTGTCCATCAACAAACGTAATTAATTCTAAATGCGCGTTTGAGACAAAATATGTACAATTAAGTCAACATTAAAACGAATGTAAAATAATTGGTTTTTTGATTGATTAAATATTATTGCATAACTTTTTCGTCGAAAGGAATGCAAAGAATAATTTAAAACTAATAACTATAAACAAATAATTCATTATAAGATGTGTTATGGATAATTACGTTAGTAATATTAGTTAGGTATACGAACTAACAGTTTTTTGTTTATAATTTTAGACGATTTGATGGTTGTGATGCCGACTAGTATGCCAGCAGACGACGTGCGACCAGTGGTGGCCGATCATCGTCGCCAACGTAATGTGACTCGGTTAGTCGGAGCCCTGAGAAGAGCGTCAACGATAACGACGGGGTTGTCGACAGCTTCAGAAGCGCCGGAAAATTCGGATTCGTCGATGGCTCGAGTTAAGAAAAAAATCAAACACAAACGGACGTGGGACGAGCCGGAAGCCCAATCATCCGAGGTTTATAATGCCACGTCCAAAAGGCCGGATCGAATCAAGACGCGCAGACGGCTAATACCGTCCTCGAGCACGGCAAGAACGTTTCGGACGGCTGCAGTGGTCCAGGAGGATCCGTATTATGATTTTGGAAAGAAAATCAAACACACCTCTTCGTCCACAATAGGACTTAACGTGCTACAAGATTTGGAAATGAGAACATCTATCAGGTCACCGATCGTCGTCGTGTCCACGACCAAAGAGGACAATCCCAAAAGCGATGCAGTGACTGCGGCAACTGACGTAGCGCAAGACAAATCGACGATCGAACGAAGTAGCCAGACCCCTAGACCGACTAGAATGCCACCAAGCAGGGTTCACGGTTCGATAGCTAGCATCGGTGGACCAAGACGACCCGAGAACCTGCAGCAGACCGCGGAATGCGTGTACCCAAGATTCACCAGGAGGAACAAACCGCGTTCGCAAAGGGACGTAACGGTGAGGTGTCTGCCTGTGGAACCCGATGCCAGGACGACCAGGATACTGTCGACGGTCGTGACTTCTGTATCGTCCGTGAAAGGGAACCACCAAAGGAAAAACGACACTCTCGAACGTCCTGCTGTAGAGCCGACCACGAGTAACGAAAATAATAACACGACCAATGTCTATCACCCGGCCACCGTGCATACTTCCGACATCTCCATACCGACCACGGTCCATCCGGAACCGGTGATGATGGCCACGGGACACCCGAAGTACCTACGGAACCGGTATAAGAACATATCGCTACCCGAGTACTTGGAAATCACCAAAGTGAACCAAAAACGGTTGAACAGCAGTAGCAGCAGCAGCAGTAGCAGCAGGATGGAGCCTACGACCCGGCCGACCACGACCGAAGTAACAACATCGGCAAGCAAATCTTCGTCGTTTCTTCCGTCGACGGAGAACATCAGCACTACGGCGGAAACGCTAGACACCTCGACCATCCTCGCCGTCGGCGATGACAAGTCTCTGACCGATCCTTTGCCACCCAACGACTTGCAGGATTTCGTGTACCTGAACAACGGCACGTCCACGGAAACGCCGCCGGACCCCATCACTACCGCTGCAGGTAACAGCGCAGCAGTCGAGGCAAGACAGCGGAGGCCTGTCCTGATGAGGAACATCACCCGCGGGCCCTCGACCTCCGAACACGACGTGGGCGTGGTGTACCCCGAGGGGTTAGCTTCGTCCACATACCTGTTGACTTTCCTGGCCATCGTGCCGTTGGTGCTGGTGATCGCGTTCGCGTTCAAGTTGGCCATCCAGCGGAAGAAGAAGAAGGTGTTCGACAGTTCGGAATACTCGTCCGAGTACAACCGCAGCCCGTTGGACTTCAACACGATCACGTCGTCGCCGATCACCACGAAACTGCCCAGGGTGCCGCAGCACATTGTCTGGGACGCGGAGAAGACGTCGGTCGCGATGCCGTTGTCACTGCCGCCACCGCCGCCGCCGCCGCCGCTGCAGGCGCCGCCGGGTAACAGCCGTTGGGAGTTCCCACGAGAAAAGCTACGTCTCCAGACGATTTTGGGCCAAGGCAACTTCGGTCAGGTGTGGAAAGCCGAGGCGGACGATATAAGCGGGCACGAGGGCCTCACCAGGCTCGTTGCCGTGAAAATGGTCAAAGAGGACGCGGCTTCCAGGGAGAGAGAAGATCTGATCAGAGAGCTCAGTATTATGCAACATCTCGGGTCACATCCGAGCGTCGTCACGTTGTTAGGATGCTGTACGGAGAAAGGTATACATTCATTAGCACGCATGCACGTGTATACATTCATATACGTATAATATACGTATATTATACGTTTTCTATGTATCGTATGGGCTATTATTGTAAGTGAAAACTACCATTATATCGTTTCGTGATTGTTGCAGAACCATACTTGCTTATCATGGAGTACGTTATGTACGGCAAACTATTGGCGTTCCTCAGAGATCGACGGACACGATCGCATTATTTTAATTTTAGCGATTCGACTTCTTCGCTCACGTCTAGAGATCTGACCGTGTTTGCTTATTGCGTAGCGAGAGGAATGGACTTCCTGGTCTCGAAAAAAGTAAGAAATGCTTGTTTTATTCGGAAAGAATGGATCAGTATCTATTTTAATATTGTACTGATCGCAGTGTTATATTTGAATAAAATACGATAAATTTACTGTTTGTCAAATAGCGTAAGATTCACTTCTTCGGCCATTAAAAGTCGGCTCGCGCAAGTGTATATGTTTTCCATCACGAGTAATATCTTTTAAGGAAGTTGATGAAATTACAATAGCGTTTTTCGTTTTTTCGTTTTTCGTTTTAAAAAAATAACGTTTCGACGCTTGTACATGGTTATATTATTTATTATTTATAATATCTAATGATTTCATTTGTACGTAGATAGTACACAGGGACTTGGCGGCGAGAAATGTATTGGTCGATCATAATAAATTATGCAAAATAGCAGATTTCGGTATGTCTCGCAACGTACGCGACACAAACCAGATTTACGAACAAAGGCATACCAAGGTACGGCTAGGATTTAAAATAATGTTTCATTTAAATGTACCATTTATTTAAAATATTTTAACTTGCAGGGTGCTTTACCTATCCGCTGGATGGCGCCAGAGTCATTGCATTATAGTATATTCACATACAAGACTGACGTTTGGAGTTTCGGCGTCCTAATGTGGGAAATTGTAACTCTAGGTGAGCATACGCAGGATAACACCTAATGATTAAGTGTTGTAAAAAGTGTGGTAAACATTACTGACGTCAGGTAATTTCTATGACTTTTAAGTACATATATGTGGTGGCCACATATTTAAAGAATCAAATGTGAAATGTACATAGAAATACTGTAGGCTTTTAACTATATAAATCGACTTTGAAATTTAAATAGTATCGAGTAAATATTACAACTAGGTTAGCATTAAAATATAACTTTTGAGAATTGTTAAGAAATAATTCACGAACTAGAATATGTATAATTGCCGTTCGGAATATTAAATAAACTTGAAAACAACAGTGTCTCAATAACTATATTTTTATAATTTATTAATAAAATAAATCATTATAATCAACAGTACAGTAAATTAAAACAATTACGTAAAATTATCACAACGTAAACAGATATAATCGTATATTTTTTGTTCTCTATTGAATTCACGTACCATATAATAGATAGAGTTGCTAGATTCAATGAGACGAGATAAGCCAGACGTAACGGTCGGGTGTAGTGTATAATTTCGAAGATAAGCATATCAAAAAAGTTATAATCATATACTTATCCAATTCGTCTTAAAAAAATCCTTTTATCTTTAAGTGTAACCAAAATAATATCTCATAATAATATACAATAAAGTAAGTATTTGCGTTAAGAATTAATATTTTATAAATTATTATTATTATTTATACGATTAATTTCATTGGATAATACTTGTTTTTTTATTTTTTATTTAACCCGTGGCCCTAGTAATTGGATGTAAGAAGAACTATGAATATTTTTAATTCGTTATAATCAATAGGTTGGAACATGTAGTGTAGAGTTCGTTGCTAAATTCTCGGACGGTCATCTATCTAGGAACGAGAACATCGGAATTAACTTAACCGCAGCGCTAAAAAAAAACGTGGCTATTTTAATAATCAAGAAAATTAAGACTTAACCATAATGGTTATTAAAATATCGTGAAATCGTTATTTTCATATTATGAAAGCAGTTTTTCCAAATATTACTGTTGAAAAAATGTTTGAAATAGTTCTTATTTCACGAAATGGTCACGACGTTAAGCGATATTTTTCATTAGAAAAAAATATGATAATATTATGCAGAACGTGTAAGTACGTGACAAACCGACAAAACGATAGAAATGAATAAACTATTATGAGGTTATCTCAAATCTATATAGCTAATATAACTATTGGAACAAAAGTATATTGTTCAACTAAATTCCAGGTATAGAATTTGAATAAAAAAACGTAAAACTAGTTACAATTTATATACGAACAGAAAAACAATATAATTCGACGATGACTGTAGTGTTTAATATTTTATTTAATCATACAGTTCAATATCTAATAAGTACGCATATAAGTATTATAATACGATTCATATATAAATAATTATGCATCAAATATTGCTCGATTACCACGTAAACAGTAAAATCTTGACAGCAGTATTATAATGCGTTGTTTATTATTAATTATTATCTATTATTACGTTCACAGTCATTTACTGTAATATATTTCGCACGGGTAATGACTGACAGCTAAGCAGTTTACTAAAAGCAACGCATACACAAATATGGCGTTAAATGTTTTACGCATAATTTTACATAAGTGCACTTCATGTGTATCACATCATAATAACTAGGCTGCTGTGGATATAAGTAATCAACGTAATATATCTTTGGGTTATTTTCAACGCTGAAAAAAATCTCTTCTAAAGTTTAAATTATTAATTATTATTACAACACCCTTATCTCCTATCTTTTTTATACCCTGAAAATAATGTCCAAAAAAATCAGTATTCATCGTAGATAGCCGGCAATCGGTAAATACAAATTACAAACAATAACAGAAGTTATCATTATTCTCTTTCAAGAGGCGTACACGACCGTACGAAAAGGGGACGGGTACGACGAATCTAAACTAAATGTTAGTCAAATTTTAGGAAAAATGCGCCTGAAAATCATATTATTTTTAAAATTAAAAAAAAAAAAAAATGTAAAAAAAAATCAAACCAAAAATGTTCTATAAATCTTCGGTGTACGACGTTTCAGGACGTTCAGGAAAAAAATGCAATCGCGCTGTGAAGCCCGAACCACTTAGCTAACGCGCGTGTCGCTATTTATGTTTATAGGTTCGACCCCTTACTGCACGATGGGCGCACGGGAAGTGATGCGACGCGTGCGGGAGGGCTACCGACTCGACAAGCCGGCGCACTGTCGGTCCGAATTGTTCAGGGTGATCACGAAGTGCTGGGCTGCCGACCCGTCGAAACGGCCCACGTTCGCCGATCTGAAACAAGAGCTGGGCGCGCTTTTGGAGAACCCCGAGTTCGAGGGCAGCTACGTGGACCTGGAGAGCCTCGTCGACGAGTCGGACGCCAACGCGAAAGACCGGCAGTAGCGGAATCTAACGGCAATCGCACGCCACGGTGGATTTTTTCGTGTGAAAAAGAATAATATTCATTTTTAGATTTTAACAGTTTATTATTACTATTATTATTATTTTTATTATTATTATTATTATTATTATTTTATATACATATGTAGTTTCATTACATTATTAGACTCCTCGTTTTTAGTTTACACGACGCATTCAAGTAGTTTTATTCTTAAAATGTTGTTGACGGCAAATATATGTACATAATATGTTTTCGTCCGTTAAGTTGTGAGCACTTGTTTTGATTCATTGCGAAGCGTTACGATCGACTTAAATGCGACTTGAATTTTATTTATTATATATTATTAAATGTGTATAGTTGTTTACTTAGAGCATAATATAATGAAACGGAAAAGAACTGATATATTTGAAGCAACATAATCAATAGGCTTTATTGAAATAATATGTATTTTTCTGTTTTATTTCTGTTGGTATATGTATAGTCATATTAAAATGTAATACAATTTTTTTTTTTTTAAGAAAAATATAATTATTTAAGTGAATAACTTTGTTCTTTTTTGTATCGATTCTATAAACAAAACATTATCATAGAAATAAATATTTATGATTTATAGACTAGATAACAACATTATCGGTATTAAACAATTGATTTTGTCAGAGAACTTTTAAAATGTCTACGGAAAGCTGGTATGCACAATGGTTGTGCATATTAACAACCGGAAGTGGGCTGAATACATACAAATATACGAGGTAGTGATAGTATATCCTCCGAGAATGAGAGACATGTCTCTTCGGAGTGACGAAAAGTATTTATTTTTTTATTTTTTATCGCCCCCATTCGGAGTTGAAGAAGGTGACGAAGATACCGAGAGGTTACGTTGTTCTGACCGATTTTTGTTGCGAGGCATGATATGTTCTTATGCGATATTATATAAATTTCGGTTTGAATAAAAACAGTATAATGTTATCATCATCAATCATCAATCGTATGTGTTTCCTGTAGAGCCACCGCTTCTATCTTATTCTTTTCTGTTTTTTTTTTTATTTATAATGCATCACATTTACATGTAGAAATGCCCTCAATATTTAATTGACATACTCTTAGAGTATATCCGGCATTTCGCGTTTTATAATACCGTAAAAGACTGTTTTCGTCGTATAAACTAGTCGTACTGTTTTTAGTGCTGTTTGTATTGCTGTTACATCCTTGGAAAGGCTGCGGTGGTCTAGGACCTGTACAGAACCACCGGGTCGATGACATTGAACTCAATATACTATTACGACTGTAATATACTAAACAACTAACCGTTTGAATTGACAATTTTATCACAAAATCGGGATTTCGTTTTATTTTTATTTAGATTTTAATTTTGGTTTATTGTCTACGGGAACTCCGAACTATTTTATTCGTTGCAACAGTGTAAGACATGAATACACTTTGAAAATTCGTTTACATTTTTTTTTTATGTTTATAAGATACACAATGTTATAAATAAAATACAATTTCATCGACAATGTTTTGTTATTTTTATGTTATGAATACTTATTCAAAGTATCTGTATTCGTACGTTTCTCGATTGCCTACATACAGCGCCGTATCAAATACATTCCTACATTATTAAACTCTATAACGATAAACTAATGGAGTGGCTTCAATAATATTACCCCCGTATAAGGGTGTAGAACAACAAGAAGTTCAGAACGACGTTTCAAAATTCCTATAAAAAAAACATAAATTTATTTATTTATTAATTTAATTAAGGGATAATTACATTTATGTGGTGCTCGAAACTTAAAGAAGAGGAATAGAAAATTCCGAGGTTCTTGAATACAAACACCCGTTCAATAAGACGTTACAGAGGCGATAAGGATGGAAAATGGGAGAACGACTTCTATGAAATGACATTATATGACACTTTCCAAGGTTTAGTGTCAAACCTAGATGCGAGACCCAGGTGGTGAAGGCATCAAGTTCAGATTGGAAGACGAGACAACTTTCAGGAGAATCAATTTTTAAGTTCATTTTTATGTCATCGGCAAATAGGAGGAACTTGGTTTTTGTAATCCACTTATTAATAGAGTTAACAAATAGGATAAATAATATAGGGCTAAAGTGACCTCTTTGGGGTAAACTGCTTCCTGTTGGTAAGATATGATTTTAACCATCTGAGAAGAAGATTCCCGATGCCAAGTGCCTGAAGTTCATTAATGATAAGACAGTGATCAACTGTATCAAATGCCTTACTAAAATCTGTAAAAATGACGTCAACTTGATTTTTATGCTCGAGGCATTCAGTGATGTATGACGCAAATACAACACTACTAGTTATAGTAGACTTGCCAGTCCTGAACCCATGCTGCTCATCAATAATGATATGGTTTCAACTGCGCTTGTCCCTATTGAATACAAGTGATTCGAATATTTTAGCGATGTGAGGGATGATTGAAATAGAGCGATAGTTTTTGATATCGGAAGGATCACCAGATTTATAAACAGGAGTAACGGAACAAATTTTCCAAACAACAGGAAAAACACCTTCACTCAAGGAACGACGAAATAGTAAAAAAAGAGGAAACGCTATGACATGGCGGCAGTTAAACAGGCAGTGAGCTGATATGTCATCAGGGCCATTTGAGCTGGTATTACTTGATGCATTCAATGATATTAAGACGTCTTCTTGAGAAAAATCTAAGTCGGACGGCAGCTAGAAAGGCAGTCCATCATATGTTGTAGCAGACTGATAGGAAATAGATAAAGGTGGATTAAAGGTAGATGAATAATTAGTGGAAAACATGTTTGCTGACTCGACGGCGGAATTAGATGTTATGTTGTCCAAATGGACAGTGGATGGAATGGTTCGGTTCTGTTGTTTTAGATCACGAACATATTTCCAGAAGCTACTAGGTAAAATTGTTAGAGAATTCTCTGTCTCTTTTAAATGGGATCTATAGTCAGTCCTAGAATGGAATTTGCATTTTGCTCTTAATTCTGAGAATAATAGATAGTCGGGAAGTTGCTGAGTTTGCTTATATTTGTTGTGTGCATGTTTTTTTTTAAATTATTTAAATTAATTTTAATTAAAATTTAAAATTTAATTTTTAAATTTAATTAAAAAATGTGACTTAAAATTATTATTTAAATTTTAAATTTTAAAAAACACTGCAAATAAAACTGAAAGAGATATCTGGACTCCTGAAGGCAATTTGATTTATAAGAATACAAACAAAATTATCTTCTAACAAAAGAAACAAAACTGTAATTTAAATTATTATACTTCAGACAAATTGTTCAAAATTTAAGCTTTTAAGTATTAAAAAAAAAAAAAGAGATTAACGGGTGCCTGGAGGCAATTTGATTATTAGTGAGAACAATTTTTTTATCAATATTTGAAAAAATATATATAAGTATATTTAAAATCATTATATTTAAATTTGAATTATAAGTACTAAAAAATATAAAAATGGGTCTTCGGCACTCGAAAATAATTTGGTCAAGGTAAGAAAAAATAAATCATTAACAGACTAAAAAAAAAATATAACTGTAATTGAAATGAAAAATTTAAAATTATATTATAACTTAGATTATTGGTTTAATAAATTAAAAATTTCGAAATTAATGAGACATTTGATTTAAATAATTTCAAAATAGTATTTATATTACAGTCTATTAAAATACATAATTATTGCTAGATATATTAATGATACATAAAAAAAAAAATGTTAAAATATATAATAATATAAATTATATTATTATACCTATACTTTAAATTACTTAAATTACAAAAATTAAGGAAAATGAAAAAATTAATCGATTTGTTAAATCCAATTAAGTTTATTCATGGCTATTTCTTGGTCAGTTTATTTTTTTCTTTTCCTATATTTCTATTCGAATAAAAATAATCGATTTTTCACTTATTCCTAAACTGTTTTATTAAAACAGTTTAAAATTAAATGGAAAATCAACATAATTCAATACAAAAATAAAACAACTTGTTTTTTAAACGTTATACACATTTTTAGTAATGGCGATTACCATAATTATGTCACCACATCAAGTTAAATTACGGCGAGTTGAAATACATTGTGACAAAGTGTATGAGTGTGAAAAGCGTTACATGATAAAATGAAATTCGTCTGACAGTGATTATAATTTTATTTCGTCATAGTATTCGCAGACATTATTTCATTATTATTATTATTATTATTATTATTATTATTATTATTATTATTATTATAATTTTTAATGCTAAAATAATGCATACTCTATGCGTTTACAAATCAATATCATTTAATTATTATCGTAAAATAAATTTCGGTACAGGTAGTTATGAATTTTAGTGATTGCTTACACAGCTACATACATCACGAGGTCTTACAATATGTTGCATTGATCACAAATCTGATCTATCATACAAAACAGAACAAATAATGTTGTGCTTTCCAAATTTTCACAATTGTTGTGATTGTTGTTGTAGTTGTTATTCCCCTTTTTCTTCTTACTTTTGATTTCATTATGACAAGAACGGAAAAACAAAAACGAAAACGTACGAGTATGTAAAATATGACATAGAAAATAAATCAAAAGCAAAACCTATTTTTTATACGTGCCCCGAGTTCATTTTGGACTCCACAAAAAACGATTGCATTTGTCAAAATTTAATCCGACAAGACACTGCTGAAAAGTAGATTCCTATTTACGTGAAATCTTACAAAGAGCAATGGGCCCAAGAATCATTATTAAGTGACCGTTTGGTGTGAGTAAAGGATACTTAAATGCTATTAGTTAGTACTAATAGATACTTAGGACGATCTCATGGTGTCGTCAATCCTTAGTGAGTGCACGGAAAAAAAATATTGGTTGGTATTACTAAATTTACAATTACTTCAACTAAAAATGACAGTAATATATGGCATAACTGGGCAATTAGTTGTAGTTACTAAATTTATATAGGTAAACATTTTAGTTGATCAAACTATACTGTCTAATTAAATCAACCATAATTATTTAGTTAAAAGACCTATTATCTTAGTGGTTGTTACTAAATATTTTAGTTGGTTTACCTTTACAAAATGTTTAGTATATTTTTCTATGAAATTTTCATGACTATATAGTATAGTTGGATTAACTATCTATTTTAGTTGGTAGCACCATTGCATTTATTTATTCCCCGCGCCCCCAAAAAAAAGAAAAAGAAAAAATTATGCCTAATTAGTATTAACTCTATTGCACTTAAAATTTTAAAGTAGGATGGGCATACTCACGGAGAGGGGGTCATGAGGTTTAACTTCCTCCTTCCAGAAAATTATTTATAATGAAAGAAGACATGGTAAGGTAGACATTATGTTTATTAAAACAAATAAGTATATATAATATTAAAAGATTAAAATACAAAAATATTATATTTAAAGGACAACATAAATAATAGTAATTACTAATCATAGTAAAAATATAATATTTAATATGAACAAACGAGAACAAAAAAGTACACTAGGTAACATAAAACCTAATATTTTACAGATATATGACATGAACCATTGGGGGACTTACAACACACTGTAGGATTTATACTAGCCAAATTTTCAAGTGAATGACAAAGTAACTGATTACTTAATGTCACATTAAAAGCTTGATAGTGATCATCAAAATAATTAGTAGTAAAAAGCTTACAAATAACAAATGGGATACTATCATTTAATATTACTAATGATTGTATTAATCCAAATTTTGGAAGATTATTGTCACCATCGTTCATACTTAACACAATAGTCATATTATTAGAATTATATGTTTGATTTTTCAACTTAATCCATGAAACAAAAATTAAATTATCATTCAAAAAATTTAATTTTATAGTTGAAAAATACATATTATTTGTGTTATAGTTGTATAGTTGCATGCGTCGTATAGGTCTCCAGTACAGGCTTTATTGTCAAGTGCAGTAGGACACTAACTGTGCATTAGGAAAAATAAAATATGCAGTTGATTTAATGAACATCTGAACTTGAATACTTAACTGCAGACTTGAGAAGTACAATAAAATTTACTTCACCGAAGTTATTTAAAATTAGACATGTGTTATTTTATTACTTGAAATCATCGGTTTAGTTTCTCATTCATATTTTATAATATTAATTTTTATAAATTATATAATTATAATATAAATATTTGCTAATTATTGTAATTATTACTATAAAGAATGATTTATAAAAATAGTATATAAATATTATATATTGTATATTTTATTATATAAAAAGTTAAAAAATAGTCTATGAAATATAAATTAAAATAAATAAATGATAAATATGAGATCAAATTGTTTGAATAATTGGTTAGTGAAACCATTGTTGGCTCATTCCTCGTCTTTCGATTCATCATCTGTTTTATCAGAACCAATAAAATTAGTGTTCAGAGTGTGATGTATATTTAATTTGTGCAGTGGAAAAAATTCTTACAATAAAGCCTACTCCAGTGACTATGTTGAGTGGTTATAGTATAACATATGAAGTTTGCAAGACCCGCAATCTACAAAGCATAAATTTGGGAAAGCCTAAGATAACTAATGTTAGTTGATAACAGGAAAAAATTGCCATACCATTTTACATTTTACTTTATACTTTTATGCTTTACTATTTTGGGTGGGTGGGTGGGTTGATGAGAAATGTAGATGGGTTTTTAAGACATGGCTGTGCGCTACTAGGTATAGGTCATTAACAATTGAAGCTGCCTCGAAACAACACGCGATATTCATGGAAAACGTATTCGTTGGGACTGATGTATCACGATTTTGAATAAAAAAATCAAAGCTACATTTATTCGATTATATATACATTATAATTTATTAAACGTGTCTATTGTACGTCTCATTACGTCAGGGCCCAAAATCACTGTAGGCATCTCTTGAAATGCAGGTCTGCGCACGCCTACGAGCACAGGTAAAATCTTCGAACTCTTTGGAATACTGTTTGAAGATCTCTTTGGACGGCCCGTCGAAACACATTGCCGGGTGACCAGCGCTGCTGCAGTTTCCCGCTCTAGCGGATCCTGGATTTCGGCGGTAAGAGATAAGAGTATAATACGATAGAAACAGACTCCGGAAATCGGTACGCTGTATGTCATGAGACTAATAAAACGTTATATTCGTTGTGTACGTCTTTACGTTCAACGTATGATTATTTTTAATTAGCTGACGGCTACACGTTCTTGTCGTGCAACGTTTTCACTTCAATCGGCGTCATTATACCTCCGAGCCGCGGTCCGACTTTAAAGCACTAGCATCAGTAGTAAAAATAACTGCTGTGGTCAGTTGAACTCGACGTGTTTTTTTACCGCGGAATAGCCATGGAAAGCTTATCAAATCTGACCTCGTCCATCGACGAATCTCAAACCTCGGATGCATTGGATATGTACAAAATCCAACTGGATAAAGTTCAAAATCTGGTCGAAGAATTTAGTGGCAAAGGTACTTTTCACATTTTATTTCACTGATTTCGTGTGTTTCGTTTGTTGTATTGTTTTATTCCGTAGTTGTTGATAAGACGTTTTCCTTTGAGGATTTATGCTTATTGCGAAAAGAAATGAAGAATTTGGTGCAGTTCGAAAGTGAAACGAAACCTGGACTTATGTGTAAGTTTTACCGTCCTGTTTAATAACTATATATATATATTGTTTTATTCAATGACTTTCATTTTAATAATTGATTTTTAGTAACCGTTTTTGTGAAGCTTAAAGTGAAGTCTATGAAAATATTGCAAGAATCATATAGATTAAGTAATTGGCTCATGGAAAAAGAGTGCAACAGAATTGACAGTATATTTGATATTAACTCATATATTGATAAAATTGTATGTGAATCACATGTTTAGATACATATATATTATATGTAATGGCTTAATAATGTAGATTGATTTATACATGTTAATGTTATTGTTAAAATCTTAGATTGATGCATGCACTGACAAAGAAGATCCTTTGGACAGTATGAATACCTTATTCAAAGATTGTTTTATGAATACAGATAATTTTTGCTTAAGTTTTTATGGTAACATTGCAACAGAGACTAGTATTGATTCTGCTGTTTTAAATCAAACAAAGAAAGAATATAAAAGATCACAAAAACGTCAGTTAGAAGAGCAAGTTGTTCCTGATGAGGTAATACTGAATTGTATGATTTTTTAATTTTTCAAAGTTTGATTGTATAAATTTTCCATTTAGGTATATAATAATGCAGATGATAATGAGATGCAAGCCGTTATAAAGGAAGTAAGCAAATGTTTGCAACGAGCTGTACAAAAAAATAATGGAAAACCAGTATCATTTTTCAAATTTGCTATTAACCCATACAGTCTGTCACAAACTATAGAAAATTGTTTTCATTTGGCTTCATTAGTAAAGGATCGTCATGTTATAATTGAAAAAAATTCAGGTTTTTTTATTTATTTATTAGATTATAACATGTTCATTTTAGCTTTACAATCATTTAAATGTACCTTTTATTTACTAAAATATTACTTATTTTTTATTTATTTATCTTTTTTGTACAGATAGTGATAATTTTGAATTAGCAACCATAACAATAAATGAAAAAAGAACTAATAATAATGATGTAACTCAGAATAGAAAAGATGATTTTATATCATCACTACTCACAATAAACCATGATTTATGGAAGGTAAATACTTTTAGGTTTTTGTTATTTTTATAAAAAAAATATATCTGTAAGAGCCAGTAAGTTATTTGATGTATTAAAATCATAAAACAATTTAAGTTATTTAAACTTAATATAAATAAATATATATATATATATATATATATATATAATTTGTTTACTGATCACTACATCTTAAAAACAGCAAAATATGAACTTAAAATTTAACATAATGATACCACTAATACATTACTTTAATAACGATTACATTAATAAGAGCCAATGACTGGATCTATATATTTTTCGCCCAGAATATATTTTATTTATATGTTTATTTAACAGTTATCAATATTGAGGTAGATATAAATTAATATTATATGAATATAATTAGAATATATGACAATTGTTCTCTTTTTTCAATTTAACATTTTTATCACATTCAAATTAGTAAATGCTTAAACCAATAATAATTAAACATTTTAAAAACAAGGCCTGGTGACTCAGCTAGTGTTTGATAAAAAAAAAAATTGATATTCAGTTAGTAATAAATGCCCTTAAAAAGGTTGTTAGATTTTGTGCCTGGTCAACTAATAAAATAATAATTCAATGATTTCTTCCTCCCTTCACAAAAGTGTTAGATTCATATTATATTTTATATTTATAGATAAACCAGACATTTTTGTAGCTTTTTCCAAAGAACTGTTATAACTTTAATAGTTTTAATGTTTTATGTTTTATCGATAGAATTGTAAATGTTAAGCTGTCATAGTATTTACTAAAAGCTAATAAAAAAAAAAAAAAAAAAAAAAACTTTAATAGTTTATTGATCAATGGTATTTTGTAATAACCTAATTAAATTTTGCAATATTTGAAAAATTCTGTTGTATATTTCACTTCTTAATTTTTATGTGATTTCTATACTTCATTAAATATTGCATAAGTTGAAAAACAATATAAAATTCTAAGTTAATAATATAATTTTAAATAAATATGTCATGAATATGCCTTTCTGTACCCACTTACTCACTTAATACATTGTGATGTTAGCAGGTGCTTATAATTCAGTCCTGTAAGGACAATAGCCCAAAAACTATGTATTTATCACAATCCGATTAAATAAATGTATTATTGTTTTCTTAGAATTGCCTTTATTTTTTACTATTTTCTAATATGAGGAAATATTTATTAATTTTTAGTAATTTTTACTATGTAAAATTAACAAGCATTAACAATTTAATATTTTTTTTTCAGTTCTATATAAAAAAATACAATATTCAAGAACAAATGATTGTATAAGATAACTTTTTTTTCATTTCAAATAAATCTCAACAAATTGAATGGTGATAAAAATATGTTACATTATGAATATAAGTGTTTTTTTTTTTTATGTATTTAATTTTCATTTGTATTTATTATAAATAAAGTAATTTTATTGTTGTCTTTTATACATAGTTTTAATTCATCAGCATTTAACTTAAAAAAATAAAAACCAAGCAAGTTATAAAGATGATTCATGGTAATGGCGAAGTGAATAAAGTTAAAATTATTACTCAAGATTGGTATTGTAAAATATTGAAAGTTCTAATTAGGACATTAAATCTGGGTTAAAATGTTTAGGGCTGCATTGGGTATAGTACATGAAAAGCATATATTATGTTTAAAAAGCTAATTTTATAGAATATTGATGAGTGCCTACTGTGTGTTTGATGAATTTAAATGTTGAGTAATGAATAAGAAAACAGATCTGAAATGGAAAAGGTAAAATTTAGTGTGATGAATTTTAGAATAACAAATATGGCAAATATTCAGACACTAATCAAACGCAATGTCCCAAACAAAGGCGGACTGAAGCTCCAACGGCCCGAGTGGGTTTAAGTTAACTTGTGGTATAACTAATCTCGTCAAACTTGAGGATCAAAGATAAAATTTCCGGAGGGTCTATGTGGGTTCGTTCTCCAACCCGCTCCTGATCCAAAACAGTTGTTCATCATGATTAATAATGGTATTCAATGTTTCGATTTCTGTTGAAGTATTACATATCGACACAAAACCAGGCAAATAGTGGCGTGACAAAAGGCAGATCGGATCAAATTACACAATTGCTATAAAATCAATACTCATATTTGCAGTATTCATTGATGACGGACAGATCTTTGTGACCCTTCCTCCGTTCGCATACAATACAATGGTGATTGTGGATTAGTCAATATTGTGGTTCACGATTATTAAATAATTAAATATATATTTATTTATTGGTACTTGTCGGCTATCGCGACTACCTAGCGAGACGTATTAAATGGTGGTTATTATTAACATTGGTGTGGGGATTTTTTTTAGATAGGTAATATGCGGAGCCGGACGTTTTGGCATAGCTATTTCGGCATTAAGTCATTTCGGCGTAGTCACTTTAGATTTTTTCATTTAGTTCATTTAGTGATTTTAATTGCGTTTAAATAATATGTTTTCTATCCGATATATTTATGTATTTTTTTTATATAAAATGTTATTTATAATTTTAATAGTATTCTCCTTATTTTAATTAATGTGTTTATTAAACATTTTTTTGTTTATTTCATTAGAATAAATATATTAATAATAATTAAATAATATGTTTTCTGTCAGATATATTTATGATTAAATAATATTAAATAAATAACTTCAAATTTATAAAACTTAAAAACATCTCTACGCCGAAATGTCCTAGACCGGGTAATATGATCTTTTAGTTATCATTTTCCAACGCAGTTTGTGTTGGACCATTGTCGTTTGTCATCTGGGATTTACCATCGTACGAAAAAGATGCCGTGGCTTTTTTCCAAGAATATGGTGTTTTACCTTAAAGACGACTATGTGGGTCGGGTCACGAAGCTAAAATGTACTTCGGAAAACAAATATTTTGGAAATGTAATGTTAAATCATGCCAAAGGAGGTAAACATGCGTGTCGGTAATTGGTTTTTTGACAGTCGCATTTCATTTGTATGCGTTTCACGATTTATATATTGTTGTGCAGAAGAAATGACCTCTTAAAAATGGTGTCAAACACAGTTAAATATGTATCGTGATACTACTGTGGACTGGAATAATTATATGCGAGACATATGTGTTTTAAGCCCGAAAAGTCGTAACTTGAAAATTGGTCGTCCTGGAAAAAGTAGTGTAGTAGTGACTAAGTAGTCGCGATAACTGACAAGTACCTATTTATTGCTTGCCTATGGAATGTTAAACATTTAATCTGTTTATTCCGTACATTATACTGATTGAAGAATCCTAGTAGACAAATGTATTGTAAAATATATGGAATTCTTAAAATGTCATTGGATCTATGTTGCATTATAGATCCTACTACGTCGAAATATTGCGATCGTGGAAATATGTGTATTTTTTTTTATAATAATCAACAGCTTCGTCATTTCTGTGGAGGGACTTGGTTTTTTTTTCTGATGAGACTATAGTGAAAAGTTTTCTGAAAACAAAACTCAGCGATCACCAAGAGTCATCCGTCCTTGGTGTTCTACGGTATTATCGAATGCCGTTTTCTAAAAATATGAATCGGTCACTAATTCGGAAAAAACAAACGAACAGTGTAGACATTGGAGCGCGTACACTCGGGGTCACACTGTACAATCGTCCGGTGTATGATGCTTTCCGTGGGTTGGTAACGATAGAATTTCGCTAAGAACCCTGAAACGCCAAAATTGTGTTAGCTACAACGATACGTATACGCTTTTACCAAGTTTCATTACGTTTGTTATGTTTAACACAAAGAATTGGTGCTACGAAACATTTGCCGAGTTCGCATCGTCAAATTTCTCCGCTCTCCCGTCGATTTCAGTCTACACTAATCCTTTCTGACAAACACATCACGCTCAACGACTGCTGCGCTCAGCGATAAACGCTTAAGGGGCACACGTGATCATGGAGTGGGGTAAGTCGGACGACGGTATTTCGAATTTTTACTAATATGTTATCGACACGTATGTATGTGTAATAGTCTCTTTGGGTAGATTTACCGCCGCGTAACTTCATTGCTAATTCTTTTTTCTTCATTTCATCATTACAGATGCGGATAATTTCGAACCCCCAAAGCCCGTCGTTCCAATTGTCGACATCGTTGGTGGTGCAAAACTCAACAAATGGGAAGGCGAAGATGAAGAAGAAAATATTAAGGTTTGACCTAGTATAGTTTATTCCATCATCGGGCTTAACTCTTCAATACTCAATGTCTCATTGTTCATCATTGCTTTCATGTATTCATCGACTGTGTATATACAAGTTTCTTATGGGTACTATTTAATAATTATTGATTATATTTGTATAATAAACATAATTCAATTATATTCAATGATTCTTGTAAATTAATTTATTGCACATTATAAGTAGTTCATGTCCATAGGGTTCTTAAAAACCCATAATCTTTACACTGATAAATGTGAAAGTTAAATGAATATTCATCAAGTAGTTCATATAATAAGATGTTTATACATTTTGAGTGTAATCATGAAACATAATTTTATTTTACTTACAGGATAGCTGGGATGCAGAAGAAGAAGATATTAAAAAACCTGAAGTAAAAGTACCAGAAAAAAAAACCAAATCAAAATTGGAACAAAAAATAGCTGAAAGAGAGGTACCTTTCCATTACTCAAGTTTCATTTGTAGCGTTTGTAGCGTTTTAAATTGTCTAAAATATCTATCAAATATATTTAATCATTAATAATCTTAATGATATAATTTTCATTATATAATTAAATTTTTCTCATAATAACTATTTCAGATAATTGAAATATAATTACATTAAATGGACTGTATCGAATAATAAAAATTCTTAGAATACTATAAAATAGGAACTAAATAAAAACAAATCAAAAATGCAATTTTCTATTAACCATAATTTACCTAGTGAATATTCTTTACATATTAGAAGAAATTAATTAATTATGATAGAGTTATTTATCTTGCAGTATAAATGTGTCTTAGTCTATATTATATAGTTCCTTCAATTCTTATATAATATATGATGCAATATACTTAATTATTCAATTACAGTAAAGTTTGCTTTACTCATTTTTCGCACATTCTAATAAATAATTATATTAAGAATTTCTGTAAATAAATTAGTTAATTTACACTTGCAAAATGATTGAATCTATCTTCATACCTTAGTAAAGTTTTCATGTGTGATAAATAGTAATCATTATTATTAGTTACTTATTTTAATTAAGTAATTTAATATAAATAAAATTAATGTTCAATTTTAATTTTAGCGAAAACAAAAAATAGAAAATGAAAAAATGAGACGTAAATTTTTGGAAGCTGAAGAAAATTCAAACATGACACCTGAAGAAAAGAAGCTGTTGCAACAGAAACTTCAAGAAGAAGCTGATTTAGAAGTAGCAAAAGAGATGTTGGGTGTTGACGAAGGGGATGAAGACTCAATAGATATGATGCAACCAAAATCGAAAGAAGATTTCATAGTTTTTGAACAAGCTCTTCAGAAAAAAATTCAAAGTTTTTCTAATTCTGATCATTATTCTCTTTTTATTGAAGAATTTATTAGGAATTTATCTGCTTCTTGTAAGTACATTAAAGTTTCTTATTGATGTATGTATATTTAAATATTTACATGCATTATATTTTTATATCATTTATTTATAACAAATTAAAAATTAATTTTATTGTTTTAGTATCAATCTCTGACCTAAGGAAATTGAAAGCAACTATAGATAATATGACTATAGAAAAAATGAAAGCAGAAAAGGGAGATAAAAATAAAAAAAATAAAGGCAAAGGAAAAGCAAAGTTGCGACTAGATAACTGTATGGTAAGTCTTTATCACTTCATTTTTGATAGTATATTACATTATGATATTAGTATTTTTCCTTTTGTAACACTTGATTTTTATCCTAACTATTTTTAGTAAATGTAACAAGGAGATTATAAAATTATTTTTATCTCCTTTACGAGACTTACCTTTTCCTGGGTATAAATTATTCCTAGTTTAATTTGTCTCAATGAGGACATTATTTCAACTGAAAGGTAGGGATTAGATACTAACGTTTATATTTTCTTTGAAAAAATGGTAGCTATTAATTTACTTGAAATAAAAATAAAAAAATGTCATTAAAAACATTTAGAGAATTATTTATGTTGTAAAAAATGTTTACCTCTATTAAAATATTAAAGTACTTAAACTATTTAAATATTATCACATTGGCTTTTTTGGAATAAATAATGTTATTCCTAAAATATAATTAAAAATTAAAGATTATTATTTATGTTTTATTTAATTTATGATTTTACCCTTGAATATAAGTAATTTGTAAATATATTCTCTGTGTTAACATATTTTTGTATCTGTTACAGATTCCAGATTACAATGAATTTTCAGCCTATACAATGGATGATTTTGATGAGTTCATGTAGGGAAATCATTCATTCAAGCCATAGACAGCTGTACTATGTATAATAAAATACATAGTATGGATGGAGTTGAATGATAAATATTTTTTTTAATGTATTTTGTTTATCTTTATCACATTGAAATATACAATCTTGTGTTGAAAAAAATATGAACTTGTTTTTTAAATGGACATAGAGTATTATGTACATTTTTTTTTTTTTTAAATATATATAACCATATGTTATATCATGACATTGAGTTAATAACTCGTTAAGAACTTGATGACCTTAGTGTAAGCTGAACTACGACCGTTATCATTCACTCTTGTGTCTATTCTATAAATATTAATAACATTAAATACAACTTTTGTATTAGCTTATTTTTTTTATAACAATGGATATTTATGAACTTTATGCGAAAACTGTGTCATTCTCTGCTGGTTGCGCATCTACTGCAATGATGTTAACGCCCTTGTAAGTAATTAAGTATGATAAAATATTGATATATTATGGGTCCACTTGCTTGTCTCCTATGTGATAGTATATTCAATAATTGCAAATCGTACCGTTTTATTATTGAAATTAATTTTGAATTCCATTCTAGTTAATTCCGGGTACGACGAATAATGACCAACAACAATCAAAATATTGAATTAAAATAATCTTCGTTGTAGCCATTGATCAATCGAATAACGACCATTTAAATGAACTAATGTAATCTCGGGGTCAATTCATAATTAATATTTAACCTTTGTTCTGCTCAGTTCCGTCAATACGATTATGGAATGCATTGTTATGCCATGGTCAATCTGAAAACGGAATGCTCGTTACGGATTTTATCAAATATGTTTTACTGGTCACATTATATTGTGTTCGAACGCATACACACAAGTTTTTACCCAATTATGAGTAGGTCAATATGCGTTATTCGTGTGCGGTAACAAATCAATTCAACGCACTGGTTCTAGATTTTTTTTTAAAATTTCGATTTTTCTAATCGGGCGGATAACGTCCTGTTACTCGATCGCAGATCGACCGAAAGGAATCACATCGCGTACACTCAACGACTGGCGACTGCGGGTCGCGTAATTCGTAACGGCTGGTAAAAAATCGGGCTTACATCCGGTCGAAATCGGTGCCCTACTGACTGAAGTGTTGCGCTTAACCGGTAGCTGTCGCTAAAACGTGTTCAAAGTATATATTGGCACGTACTCCTGATACGACGGGCGTAAATGTGAAAATCGCGAAATATAAACGATTATCTACATGTGTTCTACATGCATAAATGTATCGTTACATTACGTAGATTAAACGTAATGATCGTATGCAGAGGTGTAGTAATGTCGGCAGATTTTAGATTTTCAGCGTGCGCGCCTAATTCAGAACATTATTTTTACCCACCTAAGGCCGAATAAAACTTGTATAACAGTTGATTGGAAAAAATTATCACGTTCTACGAAGTTCGAACGAAATATTCATCTGCTGAAGAGTACAGTCAATGCGTTCCAAGTAAAATTTAACGAACAGCGTTTTGAAGAATAGATTTAATTAAAATATAACACGGAGTAGGACATTCAGTCCAGGGTTCTTGATAATTGCACCATGCGATTTATAACGCGCGGCATATCTAAATCTAACGGTGTTGTATTTCTATAACCGTTTAACGCTTTCAAGCGTTTATAAATCACGGGCAAAACGACATGTTATTTTTTATTTATAATTGCTGCGATAATGAGTATTTATCTCTTTTGGAATTTTGCTCGACGAGTACCTTTTCTTTCTTTCATTTTATCCATATTTTATTAGTTATAGTGCGTAAACCTAGAACTGTTCGATTATTTTTTGGGAGATCGATTATGATCGTGCACCATTAATTGAAAAATGATTAATCGATTAATTAAAACAAGTATTTATCATTGAACTGATAAAAATCAGTTTATATATTAATCATTAAGTAAGCAATTTATTTATTAATTATTAAACAGTGCAATTTTATTAAGTCACAAGTCATGACCAAATATTAAGTTTTAAAAGTTCCTGATTAGATTGATCGATTTATGCTTTGACGGTATTAATCATTAATTAAAAGTTAGTATTTACTACTCAAAAAACTAAATTCTGCAAGAATACTTGGTAAAAACTAAAAATTAATAATATTTTTGTCTTAAACTTTCTAGTGCTCCTTAAAAAATAAACCATGATATTCCACAAGAGACCGAATCCTATGTTCTGAAGCTAATAAAATATTTAAAAATTAAAAATTCATCGTTCAATAATAATTATGTAAGACTATAAAAATAAAATAATAGTGAAATAAACTAATACACCCATACCTAGTAAAGATAAAATATAAATAAAATATGTATTTGATGGCTAAATATAGCACCATTTTAGTATTTAATATGAAAATAATATAATGTCATCTATATCAAATCATTCATAATAGAAAATACGAAAATAACCAATATAAGTAACAGCAGGAAATAGCTATAAAAATCAATCGATATTCGACTAATGTCTATTCAATTAATCGAATAAAATAGCCGATTAATCATAAAAAATACTAATCAATTTTTTTTTTTTTTTTTATAAGTAAAATAATGATTAAATCCATTATTCGAAGAAAATTATGATTAATCAAAATAATCGAACAGCCCTACGTATATTCACAAATATATTTACCAATACACCACTGGTTGTATGCAACAACTAGCTTTCGTCACCCCCAAGGTTTAGTTTGCCAGGGCTGAGTATTGTAAATGAAAATAATATTCGATGAAGTGAACCAGGCAATTTTCTCGGTCCTTGAAAATTAATTTTATCAAACCCATCATAACTTGGGAATAAATATGCTCAGAGAAGATTTGCTTACATAATTATGAAATTACCATCAGTGCCAGAAGATTTATTTTTTTACAATATTTCTTTATCGTTTTAGAGGGCAGTGTTAGTACACAAACCAGTTGCGGGTGTACTCACACATGAGCACGCTACGTAAAACTCAACATGGGACAAACCGTCCCATCTCAAGTCAACAGTGTTATTGTTGAATCAACTACAATATTGATAAATATCACAAGCAAAAATTTCCGAAATGTACAACTTATTAACAATATATCTAACGATCTAAACACTATGAACTCACTAATACTTATTCTTTAATCATTGAGATTGTGATAAGATAAAAAATAATTTCATCACAAATTGATAAATGAATGCACTTATTGAAATTAATTTTCATGTAATATTAACAATTGCAAATTATATAGGTAGCTAAATCAAAATAAATTAAAAAATAACATCATTTGAATTTCTATCTTAGAATAGAAAAAATGATAATGTATTTATTTTGATAGCTATAACTAACCAAGGATATAGGTCAATACTTGTTGATAATAAAGCAGATATTTTTATTTATAGCTCATATGGATTGCATTCAGAATGATAATGTAATTTATTTGTAACTCCTTATAGTGTACATGCATAATCAAAGTATTTAGACAATCAGGAGTCTATTATTATACAAGACGAAAGTATTAACTATACATTTACATAAATCACAAAATAATTTTAATTTATAGGTTGGTATGCAAAGAAATTGTGAAAATGAAAACATCCGACCACATAAATGTATCCACTTTTGTTGGAGCACTCTTTAGGTAAATACAATTATAATCAATAAATACTGTATAACCAGATTTCACCATGAGTTACATCGGTTTTCAGAAGTTCACTATTTTATCGGCAGGGCTTCATCTTGAATTTACCAACTGTAATGTTTGTACATGGAATGGGTTTAATAGTCAATTCATTTTATTTAATGCTCTACTGTTATTACTCCAATAAAAAAGTAACAGTTTCTTTCAAATTCATAATGTAGTACTGTTTCTTCTAGTAATACAATTTTATTTTAATGTCCGATAGAAGGATGTTATGAAAACTATACTCAAAGCTATGATAATAAGTACAGCTTTCTTAACATACTCATTTATAGAATCAGTAGATAAAGTAACAACACGTTATCCAATTATGGTATCCATAGTACATTTATCTCTAATTGGTTGGCCATTGTTGTCAGTTGTAAGTAACTGTATTTAATGGAAATATTAATAAGTCTAAAAATTATCTTGGGTGATATGGTTTTAAAATATTTTTTTTTTAATCTTCTTTCAGAGAAAAACTCTAAAAACAAAAAAATGGTCTGGACATCCTAAACCAATTTTGATTAATACAATAGTTTTATGTATTTTATGGCTTTTGTACAGCATTAACATACAGAACCCTATTATTTTTGTAAGTGAAATATTTCAAATTTAATTTAAACAGTATTCTAAATACTTTCATTGTTTCAGACTCAATGTTCTGTGGCACTTTTATTAAGCTCAGCACAACTAGGTCTATTCCTATTATATCCAGCAGAAAATATTCAGAGTAATAAAACTGAAAAACACGAATAATAAATGTTATACTTATTTTAAGATTTTTTGTTGTAATTTTTTAAAAATTTTTGTTAAATAAAAAATTGCCCTTAAATAGCATAAACTATAAAGTGACTTCTTAATTGTGTCCAACATATTGTATAATTAAAATAATTGTAGGTTGACAAAAAAATTATATTACTAATTATAGTTATGGTGGAAATCCAGTTCTTTGAATGTAATTTACAATTTATATAAAAGGGCAAAGTACATACAAATGTAATGGCTATAGTACTATGAACAAAGTAGACTTAACGATGATAACCCTTTTATAAAAAGAGCTGGAAACATTGAGAACTAACTGCTCATTCTTGAACATATATAAATACTTAAGCACTGAAAGAAGCTAAGAAATTTGTAACAACAGTTTTCAATTTTGCATCGGTTTCATCTGAAATTTTTCCTTCCTTTGCAATACTTTCTAATAATGATTTCTCAGATGTCCTAAAAACAAATAAATAAAATTGAAGAATAAAGATGAGTTATGAAAAATAATTGATAGTACTTGATGTGTTGTAAGAATTCTTTTTCGAAAGTAGTGATCTTAGATGGTTCCATTTTGTCCAAGAATCCTCGAACTCCACAGTAGACAACAGCAACTTGTTCTTCAATGGCCATTGGTACTAAAAGACGAATTTTCACAATCAATAAAAATAATTAATAACAGTACAAAATATTCATTCAAATGAATTTAATTCTCACCATACTGCCCTTGTTTCAACAATTCAGTAAGACGAACACCACGGTTCAAAAGTTGTTGGGTGGCAGCATCCAAATCAGAACCAAATTGAGCAAAAGCTGCTACTTCACGGTATTGAGCCAATTCCAATTTCATGGAACCAGCAACCTAATATTTAAAAGTTATAATTTATCCAGCTTCACACTATATTCAAAGTTATTACTTGTTTCATGGCCTTAGTCTGGGCTGCAGAACCGACACGAGATACAGACAAACCAACATTAATAGCTGGACGGACTCCCTTGTAGAACAATTCAGTTTCCAAGAAAATTTGTCCATCAGTAATGGAAATGACATTAGTGGGAATGTATGCAGACACATCACCAGCTTGGGTTTCAATTACGGGTAAGGCAGTTAAAGATCCTCCACCTAATGTTTCACTCATTTTGGCGGCACGTTCCAAAAGACGAGAGTGAAGGTAGAACACATCACCAGGGTAAGCTTCACGACCAGGTGGACGCCTCAACAACAGAGACATCTAACAAAATATACAAATTAATACATTTAAGATTATCTTTGATAAATATTATACATACTTGACGGTATGCAACAGCTTGTTTTGATAAATCATCATAGATGATAAGAGCGTGTTTGCCATTATCTCTGAAAAATTCACCCATAGCACATCCAGAATATGGAGCAAGGTATTGAAGGGGAGCAGCATCAGAAGCTGTAGCTGATACAATAACAGTGTATTTAATTGCACCTATAAAAAATAAATAAATATATATTTATGATATCAATAAGTAAATATTGATTTACAAATGGAAATTAATAATTATATTATTTATGAATATATTAACTAACCAGTGTCTGTCAATCTCTTTACAATTTGGGCAACAGTTGATCTTTTCTGTCCAATAGCAACATAAATACAGTACAGTTTTTTCTTTTCATCTTGGGCATCATTAAATCTCTTTTGGTTGATTATAGTGTCAATAGCCAAGGCAGTTTTACTAAATTACAAAAATATTATAAGGCAATACATTAAAATGTATACCATAGTTAAACACTTACCCAGTTTGCCTGTCTCCAATGATCAATTCACGCTGACCACGACCAATAGGTACAAGTGAATCCACAGCCTTAATACCAGTCTGCATAGGTTCTCGTACAGACACACGAGGGATGATACCAGGAGCCTTGATTCCCACACGGTACCTTGTCTTTGTTGTCAATGGTCCTTTACCATCAATAGTATTACCTAAGGCATCAACTACACGTCCAAGAAGATCTTCACCAACGGGTACATCCACAATGGCACCAGTACGTTTAACAACATCACCTTCTTTGATAAGTTTATCATTACCAAAAACTACTACTCCTACATTGTCAGGTTCCAAGTTAAGTGCCATGCCCTAATAAATATAAATTAAATCAGTAACTTAATACTTCAAACAAACAAGAAATGTATAGTACATATAAATTATTTATACAAGATAATAGAAATGAAGAAAATTAACAAATATACAATTTAAAGATTTAGTTATAAATAGAAAAAAACTCTATACTTTAAAAATAATAAAATTAAAATATTTACCTTTAATCCGGAAGAAAATTCCACCATCTCTTCAGCTTGCACATTTTTCAAACCATAGACACGAGCAATACCGTCACCAATACTTAAAACGCGACCAGTTTCTTCTAAATCAGCCTAAATTACACAGAGTTAATAATATTACCAATACTACAATATAGTAAGTGTTCAATATTTTATATACCTTGGGTGGAGCTCCCAAAATTCTTTCTTCCAAAATGGAAGAAATTTCTGCAGCACGGGCACTGCATGTTATATGTAATGATCGACTGATAAGTTTTGAGGTAGTCCATGAAGCTTTGCTTATCTAAATACATAAAACATTTAATTTTTAATTAATAATTAAAACAAATATAAATTATACATTTTCAAATTAAATTGAAAGAAGATAATGTTTTTATCTGAAAGTATTATAACAGTTTTGGCTCAGTATTGCCAAATATTAGGTCTAATTCAAACACACAGTTATTATTTCTTATATAACAGAAATATTTTATTAAAAAAGTCTACAACAAGAGGGATTGAATACTACAACTAATTTAATTATATATAAGTTAAAATATATAAAAAAAAAATAATTTGAAAACTTCAATTACAAGTAAAGGTCATGAGAAGGTTATGTATAATAAATATATTTTCCAAGTATATTGGTCGTGTGTGCGTAGAATTGAATATTATAAACAATAAAATGCAAATAAAAATAACGAATAATTACTAATTTAAATTAATCATATCGGACATAAAATCAGAAATAGGGATTTGGAAATCTTACGCAGGTATGACCGGCATAGGCTGCTTGTAATATTTGAGGCGTACCGGTTGGAAATTATAATTACACATTAATAAATCATACCTGTGGCAAAGTGTTGTTTAATTGTTTTCCAATTTTGGTGGCCAAACGAAGTGATAGGTTAGCCATTATGGTGGAATTTTTAACGTGAACGTGTGTAACTAACTGGGTGTAGATTCTAGTACAAACGGGATGGTAACGAGAAAATAAAATGGATGGTCGCAAATCGTCAACCCGACCCCCCTGTTCCACCACGAACACCTATCTATGTGAAACGCAATCTTCGAAACATATGACTTTAGTGCTGCCAACGTGAGCAAATGGAAATCTCTTCTATAATTAAAAATGAGCACCAATGCTACGGTTCAACAGTATACGATTTTTAAACATTTCGTGCATTAACATAGTATTATTGAATGCAAATACAAAAATGAGTTAATTGTTATAATTCAATAGCAGCTAGTTAAAAAGGATAAAAGTATTTCAAATTTTGCACCCTAATATGGATACAATTTTTTTTTTTTTTTAATTTCAAATTGTGTTAAATTAATTAAAAACAAAATAAGTAAATATTACCAGGAGTCCGTAATAAAAATATTCACATTTTTCAGTTATAGGTTGAGAAATGTAATATAAATTTAATGGTATACGGACTGTTGACATCCGGCGGATTTGTCAATATCAGACTTTCTGCACCCGATATTTTTACAATACAGACAATTGACACCCAGCGATTACGATTATGATAACCGCGAGTAGGTACCTACTACCTATAGTCTATAGTTATTAATTGCTATTTAGTGCTATTTAGTAAAGGCTTAAAAAATGTGTACAACTTCTTGCTTCGACACAAATATTGAAATTATTAATTTTTTAAAAAACATATCATATGTAATCAAATATTAAATTTGAATATTATGTTTTTTTTTTTGTGTAAAATTAACATTATTTGTTTATATTTGTATTAATTAGGTAATGAATTTATTAGAATATTTAAGAATGAGCTTGATTATTAATTATTGTACTGTATTATATATGAATTTATATTCTGGGCCAATTGTCCTATTATTGGGTGTTATATGTCTTGGGTGTCAAATGTCCTAAATTCAAATTTAATTTTTATTTGAAAAAACACTTGGTTTTCCTACTTAATTTTCTCACAGATTTAATCATAAACATTGGTAATAAAAAAATCAACAAAGCAAAATGTGATAAAATATTTTAGGTTTTAGGTCCAAAAACTGGTAAAATTTGTTGCTTTAATTAGTTTCAATCCCTTGCTTATAATACATATTATTTTTAAAAAAAC
The DNA here is from genome assembly GCA_034509805.1 of Sipha maydis. NCBI lineage: Eukaryota > Metazoa > Arthropoda > Insecta > Hemiptera > Aphididae > Sipha > Sipha maydis. The sequence continues at coordinate 398,510 of JASXSY010000504.1, forward strand.
TATTGAACAATAAATCATGGTTGCTATTTATTTTTAACAAAAATAATAATGAACCAATACATTAATTGTTCAATATTTAGGGGCAATTAATTGATTAACATTATTTCATAAATAGTCTTGGACATTAATTATTAGTAAGTAAAAGCATATACTGATATGAAAAAAATATGTATTTGCTTCATACAAAATTTAAGTTTAACAAACAATTGTTCTGTTATCTTAGTAAAATAAATAAATTTTTCTGTAGAACATATCATCTAAGATTCAGTAGTATCTGAATGTCTAATATGAAAAATATAATTTAAATATAATAAAAGAATAAAAACAATTAACATTTTAAAGGCTATTTAATTTATAAAAAATTGTGAAATTCAAAAAATGACAGTAACATTAAACATATGGTTAGTTTTATATCTGATTATGAATTTGAAAATAGTTTAAATTTATAAATAGAAAATTGTCTTCCCAAAGACTATAATTATTATACTTGAACATCTTATATTAATTTTCCGCAATTTTTTCAAATTGATAGATAAAAATATTTTATACCTACTAACAAATCAAGCAAAAAAAAAAGGATGACTGATGCTATATTTCACATCACGTAAATAAAATATGCACTTATTAAAGAAGTTGTTTGTCATGATACAAAATGTTTGAAATATACCTAAGATGAATGAACAATGTACATTTCTTTGTTCATTGAGTAATTAATTTAATTTTCATGTGTGTATCTTTGCCTACTATTACCTGTACTTTAAATAAAATTAACTGCAGTCAAAATTATAACTAAATTCTACAATTTATTATTCACTGAAAAATGCACATAAATACTTAACTAAAGACGTACAACTGTTATAATAAATGAGATTTAACTAATAGAAATAATGTTATATATTAAAAAAAATGTTAAAAGGAAATAAACTGTTGTTTGGATTTCACATTAATATCATCAATTTTAAAAAGTTGACTAGTAAAACCAAGTGGTATAATTATATAATGTTTTTGTTGTTTTTATTTAAACGCATAAAAATAACAAGCCATTACCAAAAAAATTCTTATTAATTTCATTAAATATTTTACATATTATAAACATTTCATTAATTTGTTGTTGATTGATCTTTTTCTTTTGCATCTTTTTCTTTCTTTTCTTTAGCTTTAGCTTCAGCTTTTGCTGCTGCAATTTCAGCTTCCATTTTTTCATATTCAGTAATAAGTTTTTCGACTTCATGCTTCTCAAGTATATTAGTGACAGTTTGATCATTTTCACGTTTGAGTGTAGCCATTTCCACTGAAATAAAAAATTTATACTTGTAGGATAAAATTAAAGATTTGAAGTGAAGAAATAATTAAGGTCTCAATATTACAATTTATATTAGTATGCATCAGAACTTCAATGAAAATGTAACATTAAAAATTACAATCAATAAATACAGTAAAACTCGCTTAAGACGCTCTTTTAGGGACCAGCTCTCTAAAACGTCTTAAGCGGGAAAGCATTTTATGCGGGAATGAAATAAAATAATGCGATTGAAATATCGAGTTTATTTTTTTATTATTAAACATAATTTAATGGGAAATACACTTATAAATTAATTATAATTACAATATATAAACTTATATTTTTATGCTACTAAATTTAATTTAAAAAAATATTATTATTACATATTTTATTATTGTTTATTAAAAAAATTATCTATTTTTGATTGATTAAGGTTCTGACAATGCGTTTCAGCAAGAAAGTTTTCAATTTTATTAAGACAACCTAACATAAAATAGGTATAGCGATAAAATAAAACAATAAGAACACGTATAATACTAAAAATTCTATTTTTATTTTCACAAAAATACTAAAATTTGTCGTAACCTGCTAAACAAAAGAGCGTTTTACCCTATTAAACAGGGAATAACTGAGCGTTTTAACAGGTGATTTTTACATTGACTAGTATAGGAAATGTCTAAGGACCGACTAAAAACAGCGTCTTAAGCGAGTTTTACTGTATCTTATTTTAATTAATCATAAATTACAACTGATTTTTTTTTTTTAAACATAAGATATTATAATTTGTGAATACTATTATACAATTATAAATAATTTATGACCCAACCAATTTTTATTACAGTTACTGTATACAAAAAGCTAATTTACCATCGAACAATTAAGCTTATTTTAATTAATATAAATTTTATCAGTAATAAAATATTTATGATATAATTGAAATTATCTTTAAAAATAACTGAATGTCTTATTTAATGATATATGGAATACAAACTTTAATTATAACTAGGGTTTGGAAGTTGAAGGAGTTGCATATTGTTCTATATTCTCTCAATTTATAAAAAACTAAGATAGAAACCTGAGTTATACAAAGGTGAAATTAAAAATGCACATTTAGCATATTAGATCAAACTTTGGTAAAAAGTGCATATTATGTTTATTTTCATATGTATATATGCATATTTAATAATTTATAGAAACATTTTACTTTATCTTTCTTAACCTGCATAAGGTTAAATCTTTAATTTTATGTTAAAAGAAGTTTTTTTAATATAAAAATTTTCTATCAAATAATTGTCCAACATTTGAAATTTAAAATCTTTTGAAAGCGTTGTTGGTTCAATGCAATAAATTTACTGGTATTATAGTATATGAAATTTTCATATTCAACTTGAAAAATACCTTTTAATATTTTCAGTTCAATAAGATGTCAAAATGTTAGACAGTTATACATTTTTGTTAATAAATTATATTACACCTTTTTTACTTTCTACTACTTCAAACCTTAATACTAACTAATAATTATTTTTGATGTTAAAAACATAATATATTCTCTAATGACTAAAAAATAAATAAAAATTTATAATTTATTTGTAAGAATTCAAAAAATATGATTCAAATATTTTTTTATTTTTTATTTTTTTTATTAGCTTTTAGTCAAATACTATTACAGCTTGAATGGTTCAAATATATAATACCTTTATCAGCTGTAAGTTTTGTTGCATCTAAAGTCTTGAATAAAATTTTCACAGCTAATTTTTTTGCTTCCTCTAATGTCATCTGTCCTTCCTTATACTCGGTTTTCAATGATGCAATAGCAGCCTTAAATGAGAAATAAATAAAATGTGATGCTTGATTTTAAAAATAATTAAAACTTACAGCACTATTGGTTCCAATACAAGTTGCTTTCCAACCACAATAATTTCCACTAGGATCCGATTGATACAGTTGGAAACCATAATGTGAATCCCAGCCCATATACAAGATTGATACACCAAAAGGTCTTTTACCTAAAGGGTATAATGATAATATTAGAGCACTTAAATTTATAGACATTTGACATTGCTTACCTCCATATTGAGTGTAAGCTTGTTTTACATCGCACAACCATGAAACAAGTTGTTCACATGGTATAGAATCACCATACTGCATACGATATCGTTCTGAAATTGATCGTAATTCAGTAACCAAAACATTGGCATCCGCAGTAATACCAGCAACACTACATACCATGTCACTAAATTTGTTTTGATAAATATTAGATTAAATATTTGAAGTTAAATTATGTAGTTTTAAATTAAGAACAGCTAAATTACTCATTCAGTTTATAAATTTTTTCTGAACCACAGGTCTCATCAAGCAATTTATTAACATTCCGTTTTTCTGCTGCAAGGAGAACACCATCATTAGTTAGTATACCTAAACATGTACCAGCATGACTGATAGCTTCAATAGCATATTCGACTTGATATAATCGACCTAAAATTGTTTTAATAAATAATTATTTGATGGTTAATAAGTTCGAGTTATAAATAAGACTAATAATAAAATAGATTTATGAAACAATTACCTTCAGGAGAAAATATTGTTGTTCTAGTATCATATCTCCGTGCCTAGAACAAACATTTAAAGAAAAAAAAAATGTTAATATGTTATATTCATTAAATATTTAGTTTTATTAATATAATTGAACTCTCGATACTTTTAAAGTATAATCGGTATAGAGTATAAACATTTACAATTAATAACACTAAATAATAAAATTACCATTTTTTAAAAAGCCAAGTAAAAACAGATCTTATGCAAAAATAATAATTCACTAATATCGTAAATAGAAAATTGAAAATAATAGTTCTTAAAGTAAAACTGTTGATAAACAATGACAATACTCAAAATAAAATTTGAAATTCTGGTATTTAAGGTTATAGAATAACGCAGCGTAATTTAACTGTTTTATAACTTCCTTGTAATAATTAACTTATCATTTAAGATAAGTCAAAAACACAGATACCACCACGATCTTAAAAGATCCCAAATTGAATCGAGTAGGTAATTACGAGAGGGATTCTTCTTTTTAGCGGATGTAACTCTATCTGTTGGTTAATATTAAATTATTATTTTAGTTAACTTTTAAAGTACTTTATACTTGAGTATTTTTAATTTTACAAGAAATAATAAATTTTAATGCATGGTACCAGTGGTGTATTTGAGGGGGGGGGGGGCAATGGGGGCAATCGAGTATATTTAAGTTTAATCGAGAGGGTATTTGAGTATTTCATTAAAAAACAAAAATTCCGAAAAATTTTATTGATGATAACAAATTATTGGTAAAAATCACGGTTATCTAGATAACCGTGGTAAAAATGGTACCGTGAAAAAATAACCCCGGAAAAAATAACCCCGAAAATTTACACCCCGAAAAAAAAAACCCTGAAAAAATAACCCCGCGAAAAAATAAACCCATAATATGAGTTTTTGCAAATTAATCTCAAATAAATACTAAATGTATAACATACCTATTACCTACGTACAATTGTTATGTTCCCACAAATAATATAAATTTTGGATTTAATGATAAATTATTGTATACCTACAATAAAAACGATTAAGAGCACGGTCTATCTGTCATATCGATTAGATATACAATAACTAGTTACAGTGACGGATAAAAAGGTACTTCTAACTTTATCTTAATAAAGTTCGTCAATTTTGTGTGTGTTCATTTCTCTGTATTCGGTACTACAGTAGTGTACTACAGTGTTATTTTGTATATTATATAATTCGCTAAGCATTTGTTTTAATTTCTTTTTGAATAGTTATGGATAGTCTAGATATTTTCGAGAGCCAGAAGGGCAAAGAAAAGTTGGCATTTAAAAATTGTATGTATGTTGTACACAAAGAGTGTTTACATTTTATTGGCCCTCTAGTAACTTAAAGTTGGCCATTCCTGCCATAAAACAATTACCTACATCACTTATTTTACTATTTGCTTTTATTATTTCATCATTTGATTCCTCTTCCATGTCCATATCTTCAATGTTAGTATCATTTTCCAATTCCGATGATATCGATATATTTCCTTGTTGTTTCTTGCCACTTTTAACAAATGGAATTATAAACTGCATGGTATCTTCTGTATAATATTTTTTTTTATGGCCACACGATGATCCACTTGATACTTTTTGTCTCAAATAACATAAGAATACTCTTCTTATGTTTTTCCATCGTTCTTTACATGTTTGAACTAAAATAATTTAAAAAATTAATTGATTAGATCTTTATAATTTAAAAAAACAGTAAATTATGTTTAAATAAAAATAAATATTAAATAATATATTACACTTTTTAGGTTTATGGCGACAGGAGAAAGTTATAGAGGCATGACATACCATTTTATGAGAGGATTTACAATAATTAGTACCATTGTTTCAAAGAGGGTTTCCGTTTTCCGCCAAAAATGACCCTTGCCAGTTATCACCATGGCCGTTTTCCGCCAAAAAAATTTAATACATTTTTTTGAGAATCCCTGAATCGAATCCATCAAATAGTTGTGATTACGAGGGGGGTAAGGGTTATAACCTCCCCCTCCCAAAGTGTTTTCGAAATTAAAAATAAATTATTAAAAATTTGAAAAAAAACTCTAAAATATTATCACACTTAACAAAATATTATAAGGTTAATAATATATAAATACAGTATCATATGTAATGTTTAGAGCATGGATATTTTAAATATTCATTAAACATATCCATGGTTTAGAGCTATTTTTAAATTGTTTGTTGAATGTGAAAATTGATGATGTCGTCGACGAACTGGCAAAAACATCAAAGAGAAAATGAGCATAAGTTTATAAATTAATTTTATATTCAAAATGATTATCTATTTATTATAATATTACAAACTGTTTATTATTATTATATTTTTTTTAATAACCTATTTGTTTCATTAAGTTATTAAAAGTATTGGACGAATAGTTTTTCGTATTGTCATACAAGATAAGGCACGTCTACATTGAATCATTACTAATTGACGGATTCAGTTCAGGGGTTCCCAAAAAAATGTGTTAATTTTTTTTGGCAGAAATCGGAATATAACGTTTGGCGGGAAACAGCCATGGTGATAACGGGCTAGGGTCAATTTGGCGAAAAACGGTTACGCCCGTTTCAAACACAACTGAAAATATTTGGACTGTACTACAACCAAAGTATTTGGATTCGCCATCACAAGAAAAATGGTTACAAATTTCTGACAGATTTTTTGAGCTATGGACAGTGTCGACGTAAACTTTTGCGAAACCCCAGGTAACAGTAGTACAATTTCCTTACAACTAAATACATCTAACTATTCCGACTTAGCAAATCGTGGACTCCCGAATTTATTTTAAGTGCGAGGCCCTAGGCAATTGCCTGAGTTCCCTCCCCGCTAATGACGGTACTGGCCCTAACGAAGATAAAAATTGTTCCAATTGGAGTTGGAATATACTTGGTCGAGGAGGACAGTAGACTGCCGAAAGAGTTACGAGTCGTATAGGAGTATGATTTATTGAATTGAAATACTTGTTGCTTGGATAATGAGTATTTGAAAACATGGTAGTAGATGATGTTGGATTGAGGATGAGCTTGAAATTGCGGTACCCGCGTGAGACGTGTCATTTGTATGATTGGTTCTGTAAATGTTGAAACTGAGAAAAAATGTTTGGAATTTACAGTAAAGTGATTTCGGTGATAAGAGCTACATCAATTTTTTTTTCTACCAGAAAGTTTAATAGTTCGGATTATTTTTGTTTGAGACCTTTAGCATTCCAAAGAATGATTTTAAAAGATTTTTTATTGCATTGATTATTTATCATTATTTAAGATTAATTTATTTATTACAGTGGTGAGTAGAGAGCCTTGATATTTAATGTCAAGGCTCTCTAGTGGTGAGTAATTGAATAAGAGAGTCAATCCGTTGTTTGAACTCCATGCACTGTATAATATAAAATTTAAAATTGGTTTGTAGAAAATGTATATCTATTGGTTATTGATGAAGTGATTCTTGAATTATTTTCCTAGTTTTCATCATTGCTGTGTGGCTTATCTGATTATTATTGCTGTTTTTCGTGTATTTTGTCTATGTCTATTACTATGAAATTATTTTCGTATGTTATTAGCATTTTTATGTCATTTACTATGTTCTGTTATGATATATATAACTGACTGGGTACTATATACAATCTTTGACTAGTGAGCAGCCGAATAGTGTACTTCCAAGTCTAAATCATAAAATTATTCTCGTACGTCAAACAAGGAATACAATTTATATTAAAATAGTTTAAACTAAAGTAACATTAAAATATAATCAAAGATAATAATTATTAATAATTTTACGTATTTCATAAAAAAAAATATACGTTTATATATACGAGTTAATATTATCGTATGTTCTTACCACCAGTGGCAAACGAGATAAACGGCGCATGTCCAAATAAAAAGAAAAAAAGATTAATTATTGGTTATTTTTAACAATATAAAATGTCATTGCTAATGATTTAATCAGAAGAATTTTCAAATACTTATACAATAAATACAAACAATAATATTATTTGTAATTATAAAATCAAGAAAATGTTTTATTGTATAGGCAACTTATTATACATAAGTAAGCGCTCAGTTTTTTTCCATACTCAACTTATTTATCTGTTCTGTGAGGTAGTATTAGAACGACTGCGTACGGTAGAGAGGGGTCACGACGATCTTACGCAATTCTCGAAGGCGCTCGGAAAAACGATTCTGAAGGGATTTGACTAGTTACCGCTACCGTTACATTATATCAGCACGTTTTTGACTATTACATATTTTGTGGTTTTAATTATCATTAATCGGTCCAACCAATTATTGAGTTTATACCACAGTTAGTATATAGTTATGTATATATAGTGATTATTATTTGTGATTTATACACAATTTCCAACATCCGTTAGAAAAATTAAGTAATTCAAATTATAAAGATATGTTTAATTTCATTAGATTAAAAAATGAATTGATTGTGTTGTAAACATACAAAGAGTTTTCAACATGTAATCCATATGATTTGGTTAAGAAAATTAAAATTAATGATTTTTTTTTTTTTGTTAATAAAATAAGACATTCCTAGCCGTTGCAGGCTATCTATATCTATGGATAAAGGACAATATTAGTTTGTAGCTATTTTAAAAGGATAATTATATATAAATATGGACAGATGTAGTAATTTATGCTAAATAACTAATAAATAGATATTCTAAATATTACAATATATGAATACAGTATGATTACAGATACTTGAGATGCTATAAGCAGGAACTATTACGATATATTCAGATTAGACTGGAGGTTGATTTTGAATAATGAGGTCATGAGGGCGGCCGCGTTTTAGACGTCTTTGGAGTGGTGGATGAATATGGAGATTGTAGTGAAGTGAGCCTGTTGATTTGAGTAATTTAATATGGAATTTTCTTGATAGTGAGCGTATAAGGTCTTCGATTTTAACAATTTGGAGGTCTTTGTGAATATTTTCATTTCGAATGAACCACGGAGCATTTGTAATAATTCTAAGCACTTTATTTTGATATATTTGGATCTTTTTTAGGTGCGTAGCCGAACAGTTCCCCCATACAGGACAAGCATAAGTTATTAATGGCAGTAGAAGTTGCTTGTATATTAGGATTGAACAATTTTTTTTGAATGACTGATTTTTTATTTATTATTGGAAATAGCATCGATAGACGTTGATATGCTAGTTGTAGTTTTGTTACTAAGTGAGGTCCCCAGGTCAACCTCTTATCAAGAGTTACTCCGAGGTATTTGACAGTTGGTTTCCAAAGTATAGGCACATTGTTGAATTTTAATGGTGGTGGTGTGAAGTAGCGACGAAGGCTGAAAATGATTGCTGTACTTTTTGATGCATTTATTTCAATCTTCCAGTTTTTACACCATTCTGATAATACATTTAAGTGGCTTTGTAGGTTATGAGTTACCGCTTCTATATTACGGGATTCACTGTAAATAGTCGTATCATCTGCAAAAAGGGCAATATTGGTGCGTGGTGACTGTGGGATATCAGATATATAAATGTTAAATAAGATTAGGGCCAGCTTGGAGCCTTGGGGTACACCGGCAGTGATAGGCTGGAGGTCAGAGAGAGAGTCATTTATTTTTACTGAAAATTGTCTGTCCGAAAGAAAGGATTTAATAATATGGAATAAGTATTTTGGTGTGTTTATATTTTTTAATTTGTACATAAGATCTGTGTGCCATACTTTGTCGAAAGCCTTTGAGATATCAATAAAGACGGCACACGTGTGACGTGTGACAAAATTAATGATTTAGTACTGGCTTTTCAAGAAGTATATAAACTTAATTAATTTTGCTACTATAACGTCATCAGTTGAAAGATCATTTTCGGCATTAGATTGAATTAAATCCCATCAAAGATCAACTCAAGGCCACGAATATCCAAGTTATCTATCATTAATATCAATTGAAAAAGAACTGTTATGCAAAAAAAAAAAATAATAGGTACAAAGTTTTATGATCAAGTTATAAATGTGTTTGTAAAACAAGAAAGAAGAATGGATTTTGTTTATAAATAATTTTCATTTAAATTTAATTTTAATCTATAATACTCTATAATACTTGTTTACTTATTATATTATATAATATATATTTAACATTAACCTTGTTTAGTAATAAATATAATATCTAGTAAAATAATAACATGAGTACATTTTTAATGGATTTTAGGTAGGTAGGTATACTTATCTTAGAGCTTGCCCACAATGTTCTCAGGGGCGGATTTAACAATTTTCCGCCCCTATGCCAAATTAAATTTGCCGCCCCTATCTAAAAAAAACTTACTACCTCTTTAATAAAATATCCTCAAATAAATTAATTTTTTCAATATCTACCTAATTTGCAATTTTTGCTTATTATAGTTTTACGAGACATTTCTTAAACAATAAGATAAGCTATAATACAATACTATCGTCGTTGTCGTAGACGAGTTCCTGGGAAAATATAAATATTATTTTGCTAAAAATAAACAAATACAAAATCCACAATTTCAAGATTTTGAAGTGATAAATACAATTTAAAAATTATGTACCTAATTTTACAAAATCAAAATAAATTTTCAACATAATTTTGCCGCCTTCCAAAATTTGCCGCATAGTTTGCAGTGCCTTAAATCCGCCCCTGAATGTTCTACTACCGCATGCCACTGCTTACCACCTATATTATAGGCTATAACATTTTATGTTCCAGATAAAAAATTAATTCATCTATAAATTATAGTTATATAGTAAATATATTTTAAACATTAAACCTACTAAACATATTACACTTAGTTTTATGAATAAGTTTTCCAAATATGTTTGATTATTTTATATTTTATTAAAATTTCATCATTCAATAATTATTATTCTTGTGAATTAAATTAAATTATTACTTATACAGTCATACAATGTGCATGTAAGAGCCGTGCAATCAATATAATTTATTGAATACTATCCATATAAATAATAATCAATTATATTATGTAAGTATGTAATGCATGCATGAATTTAAATTAACTCGATTGGTTAAGGTCTGAAAAAGTACTTTTGCAAAAATGTTGTTATTCTCAGTGAGTATTTTGTTTATTATACTTTATTATTATGGTCAATGGGCCTCCAAATTAATTTTCCCCTAACCCCAAAAAACCTTGGGAAGGCCCTACAAACTTGCCAAAAAACCTTGCAAACTTCACTTTATGATTTTAATTGCTAAATGTTTTATGCTACAACAATGATACATTGTTTACTTATAATTTTTACATTTTAATTCTAAATACATATTGATTATAATATTGTATCAAAAAAAGTTGAACCTCCCCATTCAAAATTCCTGAGCACGCCTATGTATGTAGTTTACTTGATTCTTGTTATTTTGATTTCTAGGCAACTATGAACTATTGTGTCTGTATAACTTATTAATAAAGGGGGAAAAAAGCCCAGTTAAATACAAAACAAAATATTTCAACTATTAGTAATTTTGAAACATCATAGTCACAAATTACTGTTAAAATCACCAACCAAATGTCAAATGATATGAATAGTTAAAGTAAAATACCACATTAACTCCGGTAACCATTGATAATACATCATCTACATAATTTTCTTCCTCTCTAAACAATCTAAACACAACTACTTCTGAAAAAAAAACTTTTATTATACATATAATAGAAATTTGAGTATAAGCACTAATGAAAAATTAACAAATATTGATCATGAAATGTTTTTATTGTCTAAGTTATGCCCTTTAATAAATTTTGAAATTTCACGCAGACTCAAAAAACAAGCGTAATTTTAGTTTTTAAGTCAATGGATTGAATAATATTCATGGCTCATGTAATAAACTGGTGCATTATGTATGTATTGTGCTTTGTTTTCAAATAATTAAGATTGTTAATCAAATGTAAATCTATTTGTGACCCGGTTTTTATTCAAAGACCTATGCTTTAACATTAGTCTTTAATTTTATCATATAATATATTAAATAATAATAATTAATGTGACTCGTGGAAAAATAAAATATTTCGTAATATAATAATATACCTATGTAATAGTATAGTTTGTGCATAGCTCATTCTGAAAGGATTAATCTATATGTTTGAAAATGAATAAATCTAAATTACCATATTAATAAAGTGATAACAAATCACAGGACTATTATAATTAAATAATATTTTTATAATCAAATATGTTTCATATATTAGAACTTATAAGAATAAAAAAAATCAACAAATGATAACAAATATTTTTAAAATTAAAAGACAAAAAAACCATACTATTTTTAAATATCTCATTGTACAACTTATGATAAAATAGGAAATTACTATATATATTTCCAGAATTGTATAAAATCAAAATACATAAAAGATATTAGAAAATAAATGGTGAAAACTGTAATTAAACATTGTTCTTATTTTACAAAACTAAATAGAGATCAGATTAAATCATAGTTGGAAGAATAAAAACATGATACAACACTGTACTTTTCTTTAAAAATTATATAAAAAATTATTATATTTTACAATATTTGATACTGTAATTATTTAATGAAATCGTCTTTAAATATGAGAGTATATTAAGTTTCTAACTTAAAAATAATGACTTTTAGGAATTTACCATTAATGGTAAAATTAAAAAGCATTTTACATATACAGATAAAACACAAAATTATAAATTTGAATAGAAGTATGAAATACTTAACAAGAACTTAAGAATAGATTTAGACAATAAAGCAAAAAAATCTTATCAATATGAGAAATAATACAATTGGATAAATTATTATATTAATTGATTAATTGAAAAACTTAATTCCAAACAATAAATTGAATAAGTACAACATTTAAAGAAATTATTTATATACCATTGGGTTCATATAATTCAGAACTGATAAAAATTATCACACAATAAATTTACATAAACCAAAGTGGCAATTACATCAATATTGTTTTTTATTGGATAATCGAAAATTGCAGTAAATTTTTGTTTTGAGAGTTTAATAAATTTCATAAGTAATATAAGAAGAAAAGAGAAACACTTCTTTGAAATACAGGTTTAATTTCACACATTAAAACACACCATAGAAGAAAAAAGTGATATTATATTAGTCACTATTCATTTTGATTTTTTGGAAGACTTTTCTGATTCCATATTATGATCTTCATAACTGTGAAATTATAAAATCAAAAAATAGTCATTCAATAATAATAATTAAAATAATAAATTAGTAATATCAATATATTTTTTTAATGCCCATCATATTAATGCAAGTACTTTAACACTAGCTCAAACCTTTTTATTCATTAATAAAGTGTCAAATATTTTATAATTCCAAAGTTAATATTTTGGATTACATTGAAAAGTAAAAATATGATTAAAAATAAATTGTATTTAATACCTATAAATGTAATATCTACATAAAAATTTAATTGTTTTTATTTTAGTTACCTGATTAAAGCTTTGAAATCTCCGGCTATTAAAGCTACCAATAAAGGAGTGATCAAACAGGCAGGTACCAAATATAATAAGGCTGGCTGAGCAGCTTTAAAAACGTGCATGACAAATACAGTTGTAAGCAATCCCAAAAAATAGGCCAAAAATGTTGCATTGAAATACAAATTCGTTTTACGTTTTAAACTATAAAATATAATCAATTCATATTAAAATATTTATTTTAATAATTTACTAATTTATTAATTAAGTATACACTAACCTTTGATCAAATCTTAATAAAAATGCAATAAAAATTCCTGGAATAACAATATCACCCAAACCCAACATGGCATAATTTTGGGAAGCTAAGATTCCATTTTCTAATAAATCTTGAGGAAATATAACTGTAACAAAAATTCATAGGGTATTAATTGAATAAATATTATATCAATGATATTTATCAATTAATTAAAAACTAACTTTTGATAGGAGCATCAAATGATCTTGCAACTGTAACCATAACATTAGTGCCAAATACCCAAAATACATCATAAACAAATAAACCACATAAGAGGATACATCCAATTTTGATGTTGTTGAGATGTAATAATTCCACTCCATTTATAGCAAAGGCTAAACCAAATATATTGTTAGCAATCCAATGCTAAAATAAAAAATAAAAATAAAAAATTATAATTATAACTAAATTTATGTATATATTCATAAAAAAATACCTTGCTGTATAGATAATATGATCCTAATATTCCACATACTATAAAGCATATTACATCATGTAATGTAAATTTAACATTTACCCAATCCAATTTTTTTTCACCTGTACCTTCAGTAAATTGTAATTGGTACTTAGTTTTAGGTATACTTTTTGGTAATATGGAACTGAATTGATTACTAATTCAAAGAAAAAAAAAAAATCAATACTTCAAATATTATTATAATATTTAATAGTATACTTTTACTTACCCAAGAAGATTACTTAATGCAGCCACTCCAAGAACATAAAAATAGGCAGTCACTAACAAATTGATATGGTCTTTAGAAAATATCTAAAAGAAAAAAAAAAAATTGAGAACACTTTTTTAATCTAATCACATATAAATATAGGCATGATTTTGGGGTGCAAATGGGGTACACTAGCACCTCCTAATTTTTTCAAGGGGGTGTAAAATTGTAAGATTGCACCCCCCCTACATTTTCTAATGTATTTCTCATTTATAATGTATAACTAATGCAATGGTGGGTCGAGGGTTAAGAATGAAATGGTGTACATCCAAAAAAATATAAATATATATATTATATATTTTATCTTAACAGAAACATGATGGTTGTTTTGAATTTACAATAATAATATACGAACATTATCAGTCGATAATCAGAATATAATAAACAAATGAGAGTAAAAATAAATTATAAGTACAAATTAATGATAATAGGGTATACACTAACCTTTGATCGAGGAACTGGAATTTAGTTAAATTTGGTAAATAAATTTACGAAGTTAAGGATTTTGACAATTTGTTGAAAGTTTGTAATTTTCCTAATTAGTTTTGCACCCCCTGAATTTTAGCAAAATTACGCTAATATATATATATATATATATATGTACACACACATATATTATAATAAAATTTGGATACACTAACAATTTCCTTGTTTTAAATACTAACCAATTTAATCTTTATTATCATCAACTCATTTTGTTTTTACAATATATAAAAGTATACAATTTAAAAAATTAATAACTTATATTTTGTTATTTTAAAGTGCATATCTTTTAATGATTTTAAGTGCTTAATGTCCCAAATACAGATAATAAATCATCGACCAAATTAATCAAGTTTATTTTTAAAACAATGTTTTTTTTTACTATTGAATTACATATCTTTGGTCCTGTTGAACAATAGCAAAAATGTTGCAGAATTCTAAATTTTGTGCCTCTGATTCAATTAAAGCTACAGATACTTTGAAGGATACATAACTATCATTCAGAACTAATAAAATTTTGAAAAAACATTAAATACCGTGAAATTACATGCTGAAATATGTGTATTGGAACCACTTGACGATACTAAGCGCATCCAAAAAACACCAAAACGCCTTAAATACAAAAATAATGCTACTATAAAATAATCATCAGTATGTGAAATGAAAAAAGATATGTTTGAAATAATTGACTATTTGATAAATGAATTTGACAGACATTTTAATCAACAAAGTCTAAAAAACTTGGTTAAATTAGAAAACATACTTATAGATCAAACCACAAAAACTCACCAATTATTTAAATAATATGAATGATGATTTTGACATAAATAAGCTCAATACTCAGCTTATTATGTTATCATCTATAGTATCTATCACTAGTATTTCAGATATTGTTAATAATTTGAGAAATTAATATTTAAATGTAAAAGATTCTTTGTTTTCTGAAATCACCAAACTTATTAAATTCATTTTAACAATACCAGCATCTGCAGCAACTGCTGAGGGTTCTTTAAGTGCATTGAGAAGACTAAAAAAATATTTGAGGTCTACAATGACCCAAAAGAGATTAACTTACACAATGGTTTTACACGTTCAAAAGTCTATGACAGCAAATATTGATTTGAAGTTAATTGCCAAAGACTTTGTTTACAGAACTTCACAAAGGAAATCAACATTTGGAAATTTTTATCAATCTTACAGGAAACAATTTAAGTATATTTATATTAATTTATTTTTTTATTTATTTATATATTGTTATTTTTCATTATAACTTCTGGTATATACTATATACAGTAAATGTATTTCTTTTATATTCAATTTATTATATTAATTTATACATTGTTACTTTTAAATATGACTTTAAATATAAAATAAATATGTTTTTTATTTTGTTTCAATATATAAATATAATGTATTTATATTTATATTATACTATAATTTATATAATTCTTATGTTATAATATACTATATATATCAACATTAAAAGAATAAAATAATAAAAAGAAGTTTTCTGTCATCTATCACAAATAAATAGATAATAATAGTTACGTTTTTTATGTTTTGCCCTCTTTATAAAAAATAGTTCCTGTGCCACTGATGTGTTTAAGGGGGTCAAATCATATTTTAAGCATCGTATGATGAAATAAAATTTGTTTTTTATTATTCTAAAATATTACTAGACATTCATAAAACTATCATCAGTTATTATTTACTAAATACCCTAAAGAATAATTTTACTTAAACTCGATTTAATGTGGTTTGCAGAAATTAGTTATTAGTTCAATTTGGATAAACAATAAAATACTTCATTATAAGCTATCATTGATATACCTGATGATAGTTTGACCATTGTGTGATCTATAGTGATGTAAGATATCATTAATTTAACTATGAGTTTAGATTTTGTTGACTACTATTCAATGATAATTTGTAAAACTATTACTGAAATTGAAATTTAATGAATACTCTTCTTTAGTAATTTTCATATTAATTAAGATATTTCCTACATTTTATTTAACTCCATAAATAAATAAATCTTTTACCCTGAACACTATATAGAATGAAAAAAGAGCTCCACTGGCTATCAATGGAAACATTAAAGCATCTTTTTCTGTCATTGACTCAGGAACTTCCTTTTTTATCTGAAATAAAAATAAGATTTTTATTGCAATGATCAGATATAAGTATTTTATTGAAGGTACTAACTTTGTTCTGAATGTGAAGACGTACTGATCGGAACGATCCAAAGAATATGGGTACTAAGGCCATGATTACTAAGCTAGTGTATGCAATCAGCATACCTTCAGTAGTGGCCGGAGTTCTTTTAAATACTTCTTCCGTATTTGTACCATTTGTTTCATTTATAATTTTAACTACATCATCCACGGCTTCAGCCATGGTTTAAGAAATTTAATTGATAATATAAAACTTAACTAAATTATGAAAATAGCGATTATCTTGTGTTTTAAATAATTTAATCAAAATAAATGTTAATTCCTAAAAGTAAAATCTATCCACATCACAGCCTACACGCAACAGACACTGGACATGTAGTGAGTTTACTATTACACGGCGGAGTAAAATGTTGACGTGAACCAAAACCAATAATTAGTGCACGTCAACTAGTGATAAGTGATAAATCAGCTGTAAATCGTGAATTTATTTTTGCTTATAGGGTCACACTGGTTTTATCAATAAGCCATGGCCTACGCGATACGTATAGTAATTTCATAGAGTAATTTATAGTAATTGTTATTTATACTTATCACTCGCACTCATTGATAGTAAGTTATCATGTTAACTACGTAAAAATACTACTAAATACTAAGCATTGGTAAACCAGGAGTGCGATTGAATAGAAGTCTGTTATATTTACTAATAACAATTAGTCACCCTTGCGTTCGTCCTGTGAAATCTAAAAATCTTGCCGTTGTTTATTAATTTTAATAAGTTATTTTATAGAAATTTAAAATGTCAGAAAGATGGAATGCAGATACAACAATTAAATTTATCCAGGAATTTAAGCGATATGAATGCCTTTGGAATCCAAAACATATTTCTTATAAAAATAAACATATGCGGGAATCCTATTTTCAAAATATTGTGGACAAGATGGCTATACCTGGGTTTAAAGTAGCAGATGCGAAAACAAAAATGCGGAATTTAAAATCCACCTACTACCAAGAAAAAAAAAAGATTGAGAAATCGAAATCATCTGGAAGCAGTTCAAACAATGTTTATGTGACAAATATAAAATGGTTCGTGGAAATGGACACATTGTTAAAGGATGTAGATGAAAGAAAGAACACTTTTGACTACGTAAGTAACGTAAGTATCATTGATTATTTTTTATTTTTTTTTGTTATTAAAGTATTTTTATTCAATCTGTTTCAATACATGAACAATAAGAACAATTGATGGAAATAAATAAAATAAAAATAAATGACAGATTATCCCGAATGTAGAGGCCTCCCAGCGGAGGTACTACGACATGAGTAGGACTAAATTAGGCTAGTAGGTCGCGACACCACTATCTTTTAAGTCTTTTAACTGGGTTACCTGGGATAGGAGCAGATGATAGGTCGGAGATTAACGGGTTCTTATGATGAGCTAGATAGCTATTGAAACGTTTATAATGAGTTTTGGCTAGTTCAGAGACAAATGGTATTTTGAGATCAGTGTGGAGGGTGTGGTTAGAGACATAGAATGGTGCTTTTAGAATTGTGCGTAGAGTTTTGGATTGGAATCTTTGAATGCGGTTGATATTGGAGATTTTGGCAGCGCCCCTTAGTTGAATCCCATAAGTCCAGATTGGTCTGAGTAGGATTTTGTACAGCAGGAGTTTGTTGGAAGGTTTCATGTGCTTTGATGTTAGAAGTGAACGAAGGAGTCGAAAGCGGTCATTTAATGTACGGGTTTTGCTAATTATGTGAGGTTTCCAAGTGAGACGGCGGTCGATAAGGATACCTAGGTAATGTATGCATTGCGCAGGGAGAAGTGGTTGGTTGTTGAGGTAAAGTGTTGAACATACTCTTTGACAAAGTGCAAAGGTACCGTGGATGGACTTGGCTTCGTTCATTTTTACTCCCCATGTTTTGTACCACGATTCAAGGGAGAAGAGATGATCTTGTATTTAGGAGGAGGCTAAAACAGGATCAGGGCTGGTTGCTAGTATGGCTTAGTCGTCGGCAAAATCACCGACTAAAGTATGGGGTGAAGTAGGCTGGTCGGAGATGTTGAGATTGAAGAGTAAGAGAGCAATTACTGCGCCTTGTGGTACGCCTGCTTTTATTTCAGTAGGAGAGGAGAAGGAAGAACCTACACGTACGGAGAAGAACCGATCTTCGAGGTAGGATTTGAGGATCAGATAGTAGTGACTAGGAAGGATAGGTTTTAATTTATAGATGAGGCCTGAGTGCCAGACTCTATCGAAAGCTTGGGAGACGTCAAGGAAAGCACTAGTGCAGTATAATTTTTCCTCTAGGGCAAATTAAATTTTGTCAACCAGTCGATGAATCTGATGGATCGTTGAGTGACTGTTGCGAAAACCAAATTGAGAGTCTGGTAGTATTTTAGCTTTATCAAATATTGGCAGTATTCGTTTTTCAAATAGTTTGGAGAGAGTTGTTAGGAGACTTATAGGCCTTTTATGAGGAAGGACAGTCAGGGGGTTTTTTTGGTTTTGGTATGAGTATTATGATAGAATATTTCCATAATATAGGAAAGTATGATAAACGAAGCATAGCATTATAAATGTGTGTTAGGAAAATTATGGTTTTTCTGGGAAGGTGTTTGACCACTTCCGTCGAAATTAAGTCAAAACCAGGAGATTTTTTCGGTTAGTTTTTCTTAAGATTAAATTCAATTTCCCTAGGGGTAAAAACTCTAGGAGGAGGATACATTGGAAGAGGAGAGTTAAGATAGCTTTCAACTTCTTGGATTTTGGCTGGAGAGATAATATTGTGGTGTGGTTGAAATGTGTTAGCTAGGTGGTTGGCAAATATGTTGGCTTGAGATTGTTCAGACGGTGCCCAGCTACCATCAGCATTACGTAGAGTAAGGGGAGAATTATGAATTCGTAGTAGTTTCCTAGTGGCTTTCCATAGGGAGCCATCCATGCCAGTGAGAGAAGAAATATAGTTTACGTAAGACTCCAATTTAATGTTAGCTAGCAGACGTTTCAACTTTTGGGTAAGTGCATTGTAAAGGGATTTATCGATAGGATATCGAGTTCTTTGCCAAATAACCCGAGCGCGACGTTTTTGTGAGATGAGAGTTCGTATGTAGGAGGGGAGATGAGGAGAAGGCTTAACATGCAAGGGCACAGGTTTGGCTGAGTCCCAAACAGAGGTTTGAATATTAGTTGTGAGTAGGTTTACTACGTCATCGATATGAGAGGGAGTCTTTAGATGGAGTTTAAGGCAAGTTTTTTCCGATAGAATTGTACTGAATTTGTCCCAGTCAGTTGGAAATTGAGATATTTGAAAATTGAGATTGCTCACTGAGCGGTTTTTCGGTGGCGTACAATAAAACCCTCTGTAGATGGCGATAAGAACCATCAATACAAATAAATGTGTATTTTATAAAAGCCGCCGTAGCTATCGTGGAGCGCGATGCGGGTATAACTGGTTTTTATCGTCGCCCGTCATGACGTCCGTCACGAGTCGCAACGTACCTATTTTATATTTACTATTTTTATTTCGATTAATTTGGTTGAGTGTGGCGCTGGGAAAAACGGACTGACGTACACGGTATGGATAATGGACTAATTAACTATATTATAATATGATTTTGACCAATTCATATTTTAATGTATATCTTTATTATTTTATATTAAAAACAAAAAAAGCAATATTTTCGCTCAGTTAAAACACAAAAATTATTAATTTTTTTATAGGTATAGGTACATTACTTTTTTTTTTTTGCTCTATAAGCTCTTAGTTAGAATAAAATAAAAATGAATCAGATAACAATTATTTATTATGTACGGAACAAATACAATATTTTTATTTTCATGATCGACATGATACATGGAGTGATAAAAAATTAGTCCGTTACACGCATTGACTAACTACCGTGGACTAACAGTTTAGTAAACAGGTAGTGAGATAAGAAAAGCTTCGATTATTTTTACCATCACATGTTTATTTTGTCATGGTTTTCCCTACTAATTTTTATCATATGAATGTTTTATTCGATTAATTCATTCGAATGATTTTATTCGAATGATTCATTCGATTACTTTATCATTCGATTATTTTATCATTCGAATGATCCATTCGATTATTATATCATTCGAATGATTTTTAAAATAATTGAATTGATTCGATTATTCAAATAATCGAATGATTCGATTATTTCATTCTATTATTCCCATCACTAGTTCAAACGTTATTCGGCCGTCATTTCTAATTAGGTTGTGTTCGGTGTTCGAAACCAATAATTACCACGTGCATTGCTGTTTTTCCATTAATTTTTAATTTTTGTTTAGTAGAGTATTAATAATTGAGTTTTAAATAATAATTTATAATAACCAAAAAAGTAGCTTCTAAAAGTAAAAAAACAATTGATAGTGACAAGGTTGCGATCAAAATTTACAGAATATGAGATGGATGATTTTGATACTTTAAAGAGTAACGACAAACTTGCAAAACAATCACCTGTGGCTAAATATCTGTGAGTTAAAGCTAGTCGTTCATTTGCTGGTATTGATAACCTAAACTGGGTATCTTCTTTTCTGATCTTGGGTTTAATAAGATTAAGTAAATTTCTGAATGTTTCAGGAGTCATTCTACAGCAGTTTTTGAAATGGTATGCGTCTTCATTTTTTAAATCATTAAGTAGCATACTACCACTATATAGCTCTCTGTTCCGATACAGTGATTACATCCACCAATGACGTTTTTTCCCTTTTTTTTTTTTTACCAATAACTTAGTAGTAATAGCACACGCACAAGCTAGTAATATATCATCGGCATCTTGATAACATTTTTATTATAAATATAGACTAAACACTTAAAAAAAAAACAACAAAACTAAATAAAAAGTACACGTGTTTACTGGAAAGTAGCGTGACCATAACTGAATATATCAAACCAATACATTTAAGGCGAATGCTGGAGAGCAAGCCCGAACAGTCTCGAATTGTCACAAATACAGTAATATAAACGTCGGCGCCGAATCAACAACGAATTCGTGTTCTCTCGCGTTTGTGGCATTCGCTCGCGTTCGGACTGCAATGTAAATGTACCTTAAAGCGGGCCACAAGCTTAACACACGTTCAGTTAAAACTGTGCGATTTGACTGTGCAATCGAAATAAATCGTTTATTGTTGTAGTTGTAGTAGTAGTAGTAGTAGTTGAACCATGGCAACAACAGATGATGCTGTCAAAATTCTCGGGTTAATGTGTATTTTAGAAAATAAAGAACTTAAAAAACGTAACTCATGGTGAAAAAAAATGATTACTAAAAAGAAATGAATATTCTCATACAAATTTGTTAAATTAATTGAGGATTACTCTAAAAGATTTGAATAATTATTTGGCGTATGAATAGGTACTATAGAACTTGTAAACTAATGTTTAAAATTAAAAAGTTTGAACCCAACGTCAAGTTAAGCGACTTCCACGTGGTTGTAGTGAAATTAAAAACTGTGCAGTTGTTAGTTTGTCTACACACGTATTATTTAATACGTTATTATTATTTAACACAGTTTAATTGCCACAGTTTTATCAATTGATATTTTCAATTTATTTCCGATCAACTGCATAGTTTTAAAAATTACGTTGCATTAACCTACACACGTACGATTTATCTGCACAGATAAAACTGTCTAGTCGAATCGCACAGTTTTAACTGGACGGGCTTGGGTCAGTTCTCCTCATTGATAAGAAATAAAAATCAAATTTCCAAATTCATTGATGCCAATATTGAAAAAAAATTCTCACAACAACAAAATTCCTGAATTTCATATTTATTTATTTTCAAATTCAAATTTGAAAACCAATATTTTTGAAAAAATTAAAAACAGGTCTGTTGAATTGTTCCATTTATGAATGGTCACAAAATATTATAACTTGAAACTTAATAATTGCAATAAATTACATACGAGGTAAAAATAAATGATTGCCGTCTTCTAAATTTCAAAACCTTTTTAAGGAAACAGCCACGGTGATCGAGCAGTCGCGGGATGTCGCGGCTAACGACAAGTTTTTATTTAAAAGAAAATTGTGGTTTATTGTGAGACTTTGAAGTTATTATTATCTAATTTGGTTTTAAACTATAAAATATTAATTTTTCATTTTTTTCCTAGTAAATCGGGAGTATCAAATCCTAGTGTACTGAAGCATTTATGGCGATAAAACACTTTTGTAAAGTAACAAGATGTTTCTGTACTTACTTTCTCATCCAGTACTCGTTATTGTGGTCAGTTGAGAATGAGTACAATTTGGTCTAGGTTAAAGAGATCTCACCCTCGAACATCTAGTACTCGTTATCGTGGTCACTAAAAGATAATTAAATAAGTTTTAACCAAAAGTTAAAGTTTTAAAAATTGATGATATAGTATGTCTAGTATACAATCAGTAAATGTTATACACTATACAGTATGTATATCTAAACTTGCCATAGTCTATATGGATAGTATAATAATTACCAATTGGTATAAAGATATACAATATTAGAACTAAATTTATATTTCATGATTCTTATGTACTTTGTTACGTTTTGGAATCTATGTAACAACTATATAAATTTTGTTTATACATGACACTGTAATAATAACTCTTGAATTTGAGATTTAATTATAAAAAATTTATTTAATAGCACATAACCAAATGTAACATAAATGTCGCAACACGCAGTCGGCAAAAATAAAACAATAAAAATTACTATAAAAGTAATGATATAAAATACAAATAAAAAAGAATGGTTACCATTTTTTAACGTTACATACTACAGTAGAATATTAACAAACTATGTAATACATAAATGATTAAAATATAAATTAAACAACAATTTTATAAATTTACTACAGTAAAAAATTAACAAATAATGATTGAAATATAAATTAAACGACAATTTTATAAATTTACTACAGTAAAAAATTAATAAATAATGATTGAAATATAAATTAAACAACAATTTTATAAATTTGCTATACTGTGTTTTGAAATATTAATTGATAAAAATAAGGATACAAAACCTGAAGTTGGAGACAAATCTATTAATCATCTTCCTAAAAATAATTATAAAATTAGCTATCTATATTATATATACATTAATTTAAGTTATAGACTTGTAATTCAACAAACCTGTGGATATTGTCCTATTTCACCTTGGACATATCCATCAGCACAGTGTCCAGCTCTTCTCAATAACATCAACAGGTCTCTATCTACATTCAGCTGCTGTACATATTCATAGATTATCCTGGTTGTGTTCACTCATTCAGCTCTTGACAAACCATCCCTAATCTAATGAATTAATTTGTATTACTTTTAAGTTTTTTATTTATCTTCATAGTTATTTTTAAGCCGTATAATTACTCTGAGGTTTCTTCTGGCTCGATCAAATTCGACATAAAACTGATTTTCAATGAAAACCAGCTTTTCTGTAAAAACAACCATGATTAATAATATGAAATTACTTAAAATAAAATTAAAGATATTCCTAATGCGATAATTTTTTTAGATTTCAAACTATTGATTAAAATAAGATGAATATCTTCTATATTATGTCATGTTATAATATATTATATTTATAATATAACCTAATAAACAATGACAGCCAAAACACAGGATACACCTACTTCCTCAACATTATTTTCAAAACCAACAGGCAAAATATAGTTGTGCTCCATCAAATGGTTTCTAATAGCGATCTGTTCTTCCATATTCATAATTTTTAGACCAGTAGTCAAAACTAAATAACAAGAAATTGTATAAAGGTTTAGATGATTATTAAATATAATCGCTGAAAATGTATATTATATTTGTCGTATTAGTTCTTAAATATAATTAATTAAATATAAATATTTAATTAAGTATTATAATAATCACAAGTGATAGTCTCAAACATTAACCAAAGTGATAATGATTTTTAATTTTAAAATATAATCAGTAAAACCGTTAAATACATTAAATACATAAACACAGGGTTGCTAAATTCTTTGGCGTCAAATTCCTAGCAGTAAAAATTTTGATTCCAAATAGTTGGTATATTATTATTAAATGTTCTCTTATCATTTTTATTTCTTATCAATGAGGAGAACTGACCCAAGCCCTTAACTGAACGTGTGTGTCCCGCTTAATAAGAATACAGATGTCTTATGATATAAACATAATTGATAACGGTTATCGCCTCGACAAAATCAGTCTGACCGCAATGAATGTTTAATTCCGTCTTGTCTATGAAAAAATAAAATAAATGTTTCCTCATTGTTCTACAGGAAGCTAATCAGTAGCGTCATTTCAGTTTTCAATAGAGGAGGGCAAAGGTTTTGTCCGGCCCAAATGAGTAAAAAAACCCATCGTTTCGTTCGTAAGAAAATATTTACTTTCATTTTATCAAATTACCATACCCACTTCACTTGTTTTATGATTTAAATAATTATTTTTTTATTGTTAAGGGTATTGGAAATGACGATTTCTGTTTTAGTCTAACACACGTGTAACATGGGGTTATTGACGTATTTTATTTCCAACGTACCGATTAATCTAATGAAGCTATAAGAATTATGAAAACAGATATGAATTTATCGTCAAGTCTTCTTGAGATCGACTTTTCCACAGTTTTGATTTTTTGATTTAAACTTCTTCAAAAATTAAAATATGTCATTTTTTTATTTATATTTTTTTTATATATAACTTTTAGGACTTTGAAGGGATAATATAAAAAATGTGAGGAAGTCGATCTAAAGTAGACTAGACGACAAATTCATAATTGTTTTTATGATTTTTATCGCTTCATTATATCAATCAATACGTTGGAAGTAAAAAACGTCTATAATCCTGTTACGCATGTGTTAGACAAAGACAGAAAATCTATAATAAATAATAATTTATAATAAATAAAAAAAATATAATTTTAATATTTAATTATTTTTACGTTATTTTCTACCTGATTTTCGAGTCACCGCTTATAGTGATCAAAGTACTCTTGAACGGATGTGAACACTATAAGCGGCGACCACTGTATTACTTATGAAAGTTATTTCATCTATCAAGTTTACCAACCTAAATACACTACATATATTCCCAAACAAAATACAAAATATTATTTAAATACATAAAATAGGAGAGGCTCTCCATGTGACAATCGTTTAAACATAAATAACCCTTTATGCATAAAAATGGTAGTGAGTTTCTCATTATTAATACTTAGTATCTTATAAGTTACGTATATTAGTTATCTGGTAAGGTAACTGTTGGTAAGCTTGGGATAAATCTAGACTACAAAGTATTTTAGTTCTTTGAAATATACTTATTAAATCATTAAATTTAGGTATTGGCTATCTATCAGCTTTTAAAAATGTATTAAGAATAATTTTATAATCACTATATAAGCGAATCATCCCATCTGATTTAATAACTGGTACAATAGGAGTTCCCCATCAAATATTTCAGGTGCCTCTAATATTTCTTCCGTAACTAATCTACCTAATTCCTCACTTGCTTTATCTTTAAGTGCAAATGGTAACTCCCTCAGTGTACAAAAAATGTACGAAATTTTCTAAATAATGTAATAGCTATGAGTGGATGACGTCAAGTACAATATAAATTCTTTATTAGATAGATCAAGACAAAAAGATATTCTTGGGACGTTATAAATTACTAAATATTTTATATTTAGTTTAGGGTTACCGCAATCATACCTTAGGTTAAAGTAATGTCTCTTAAGATATTCTATTCTACTATGACCTGCACCTATTCGGCTTAAGATAGTCCAAATTCTCCGTGGTAGATTGTAACCAGGCTGTTTTCTCTGAGGGTTTCAATGAGAGTTCAGGAGTTGCTTAATCTTTATGCTTTCCATTTATATTTTCTGCATTTTTCTATACCGTATTTAACATTATTGAGCTTAATAGAGGTTTCTCACGTTAGTTTGCATAATTTTAGTTTATGTGTGTACATACAATTATTTCATTTAGAATATTCATGGATTGGGAGTGTAATAAAATTGCTAAGTATTTCAATATGCTAAGTATCCACAATTTAGAAATACTGTTTTACATGTGAAACCATGTAATAAAATGCACTTTCTTTTAATGTCAGTAAATCGTGATGAGAATAAAGCTTTAATAGATACTCCTTAAATGGGAAGGCGTCATCTGCTATAAATATGGTTTAAAGTATTATAGTAAGTTATTTTCTACGGCATTCTTTAAATTACATTATACAAAAAACGCTCCTCATTAGATGCCCTTCTGTTATCTTAAACATCTATATTTTTGAAACAATATTGATCATCAGCAAGTGCGTACTAAATAATACTAATAAGCTTTTATATGTGAGTTTTATGCTGAGTGAAATGGGGCTCTTAAATCATGTTCTTGCCATCTAGCATGTTTTCCACCACAATTTCGGAAATTCCATCTAATTGAAAATTATTTTGATGTTACCCGATTTTTCTTGAGTATTTAAAATCTATAAAATGATGTAATATATAAATTAAAAATAAAATAAATTTATCAACTTTTAACAAATTATTTAACTGATAAAAATTAGCATTAATTTTAAGAAATGAAATGGGTATTAACTTTTTAATTTTTTTTTATTCAGGAGAAAGACAATTTTTCTAATGAAGTTATGAATGATGATAACGGTTCAGAAGAATTGAAGTTTGTTAATCAATCGAATAATATGGATAAAATGATTTATTTTCCTTCTTTAAGTCATATTCAAAATTACAAGCGATTAGCTCCAATATTAAACTTAGTACCGAAAAAATCAAAAACTGTCAATAAAACTTATTTGAATAGTACAAACGCTGTAGAAGATTTTCGAGAAATATCTAGCAAGTTGGAGGAAAAATCAGAGGAAAATGAATTTCATTTTTTTGGAAAAACTATCGCGTGCATGTTGAAAAAACTACCAGAAACAATGGCTTTAGAATCAATGGCATATATTCAATCATACTTAATCCAAAAACGTTTAAAAGCTATAGGGAATCAAAATCACCAAGAATCATCTACGAATGAAGAAATATAATGAACACTGCTATTTTTGTCCAACATATACAACAGGATTACCAATCAATGCTTTTGAATATACGAATTGTGAAAATTCTCAACATAATCGGGTATTTTAGGAAGTTTATTTACAAATATTTTACCGGAAAATACTGTTAGATATAATTTTTGTATTACTATGTGGCGACACTGTCTTGTCGCTCACCGACTCGGTCGTCGCCGAAAGGTTCGGCGAGTCTTTGCCGTTACGTGAGACCCGACATGTGTGTAGATCCGCGGATGGACTACCGTTTTGTTTATTTTCTATTTATTTTATATTAATGTGTTTGCTAATTGTCTATTCCTTTTTACTTTAATTAATAAAGTATTAATTAGTTGAATATTAATTCGCAAGTGTATAATAATAAATCAGTAAAATCTACCTAGATTAGTATATTTATCTTAACGGCTGGAAATTGTATTATTATTTTTATTTGAATTTTAAGTGTTAATAAAATTAAGATGGCCTATTTAATTAATTTGAATATTATTTATACCTAAAAGTTATGTATAAATACCTATTTTTTATGAGTTTTGATGTCCCGGATTTCTAAAAATTAAATCTGGCCACCCTAATGTTGCTATCAATGAAATGAAATTAGTTTCTAATAAAATTTAATCATTTTTTCATTACAGATTTCAATACATACGGTTGAAAAATTTGTTTGGCCTAAAATTAAAATAAAAAGGATGCTGTTTCCACTTAGGACAAAATTGGTGGAAAAAGATTCAAGCTTTTGGTTTAGTCAACTCATACAAAAGTTTAAACTCAGAAAATAGTATTTTTTTAAAATATTTTTTTGGTTTGCCATTTTTAAGACCTAAAGAAGATGACGAATGTTTTGTAGAAGATTTAATACCTATACAACCAAATGACAAGCAAATACAGCTATTTTCCGACTATATACTACTTGTTGATACTTATATTTCATCAAATGCTACATTTCCCCCAAATATTTGGTCTGAATTTTCAGCTACCACCGTGCGTACAATAAATGGTTGCGAATTATATCATTCGCGATTAAATCGAAGATTTTTACCTAATATTTTCAACTTTGTTGATGAATTATTAGAAATACAGTCAGAGACTCGTATCAAATTACGAAGCACGAAAAAAAAGAAAGAAAAGTACGCTGGACAAAGAACAACATTTAAGGGAGCAAATGACAAAATACTCAAATAATTCGATAATCCGATTTGAGTTTGTTAAATTCGTATCTTTTAAGTTTTTACAGAAAATTTAATAAAAAACACAATAATATTAAAACTGACTTCTAATAAAAATTATTAGACTTTAAAAAAAATTGTTTACCTTGGACTTAAACTACTACCTTTTTTCTCCCCGGGACCCAACTTACCTACTACCTTTTTTCCCCCTAGGCCCAACTTACCTACTGCCTATTTTTCTCGGGACCCAATTTACCGAGAACAGGTTATTTAGGACCCAATTTATCAACTCCCTCTTTGAAGGGAATTAGAAAAGAGTTTGTTATATTTAACAAATTAGAAAAAAAATCGAACATTACGGTTTTACTTAAAATCAAATTCAATTAATGTGTATAACAATGAACAAAGTGAGCATATTTATACTCATCTCTAAGTTTTTGCACGCCGAAGAATCGGCCACTTATAACGGCGGCTCCGTCGTAACTTTGTGAAATAAATTTATCATAATTTTCTGATACTTCTTTTAAGTTATCTTTTAATCAATCAGATAAACTTGGCATCATGATCCGAGGGAATCAAAAATCCCCATAATCTTTAAGCCTGTGTACCGTCAGACAAAATATACCTAAACACTATAGAAATTTGAAATTGAGTCAATTATGTCTTTAGTCTCATCATCAATTACAGAAAAAAAAATCAGATTGTTGTATTGCTTTTCTTATATTCTGATGTATGACAAATAACATACAATCAAACGTATAATTTTGTATAACTATAGAAAGACATTTAAAGACTGTTTCTTTTCAATATGCATTTTAAATTTATCATCTAATTCCGAACTAAAATTAATCAATCCACGAAATATACCAGGATTTATAGAATCAAATTTCTCGTTATACCCACAACATTTAATGCAGTCAATTATTTTTCATAAAATGTAACGGTTTCATTATATTCTTTTATTGACAATCTGTATGCACTTGAAAGTTGTTGTCTAATATCTTGTGTTCTATGAAGATGTAAACTTAAATATGAATTAATGTGAGCAGTTGATTTTTCATGCATTTTGATTTTCAAATTTAATTGAGCCAAATCGTTTACACCATCGTGTACCCAACTATTATTACCGGATTTCCGAGAAAATAATATACAAGTAAAACAAAAAAGACGATTTACTTTAGAACATCATTCATGCTTTTTGTAAATGTCACCAAGGGCGTAGCCAGGGGGGCAGCTAGGGGCAAATGCCCCCCCTTGATCAAAATATTAAGTAGATGTTTTTAATATGTTGAATATCGAATATTTAAGTGATTCAATTAATATGTTCGTATATAAATACGTAATTGATAAATTAAATTGGAATATTATAATATAATAACGTGATATATTATAAATATATAATATTAATATATCTGTAGACTATAGTCTATTTTTAATTGCACAGCGATTTATTTTTCCCTGGGAGAAGATATCGATAATTCATATCGCGTACAAGTATACCATTCTTAGAAAGGTTTTCAATTATGTTTTCGATGAAATATTATTATAACACTGTATCACCAATTTATAGATATTTAGAGCATGATACCATTATAAAGGTATACTGTATGAAGTGTATATGTACCTACTCAATCATGGATATCAGAAAATTTTTGACTCGTAAGTAAAAAAAAAGTCATATTTCATTTATTTAAAAAATTATTTGATTAAATTTTTTCAAATATAAAATAATAATTTTTACAATTTTTTGAATAATTATTAAACATTTAGTAATTGTATAGTTTAAATAATATTTTTAAAAAATCAATCTTATTCTGAAATAATATAATCAGTATTTAGTTATGCTTATTTATGATAAATAACTTTTTACGTTTTTAAAACATTTTTGCCTTCGGGCGCCGGGGAACCTATGTTCATTTTTTTTTTTTTTCAATTAGTTTAATAACTAATTTTCATTTATTTTCAGAATCAGTAGCTCAGAAGAGAAAACATGCTGAAATGAGTGATAGTGATAATTCTGAATGCGACGGTGAAAAAAAAGCACCTTTGTGGAGTAGTGTCAAAGTTACACCGTCGATTTCTTTGACTACTGAAAAATGTTTTGAAAATGACTTAGGAGAATGGGTTGGGCGATCTTCACATATGACAGCATCACAAAAAATGGAAATTTTTAAGCATTGTTGGATCCCGTCAAAAGACTACAATTTTAAGGAGGACGCTCATGATCCTAAAAGAATATTTAGGACTGATTGGTTGGAAACATATTCTCCTTGGTTGAAATATTCTAAAAAATTAAAAGGCGCATTGTGTTTGTATTGCGTCTTATTTCCACCAATAAATGTATCAGGAGTTTTAGGTTCATTTATTATTAAACCTTTTACGCGTTATAAACATATGCACGAAAACTGTAAGAATCATTTAACCAACAAATGGCATCAAAATGCCGTTAAATCAGCAAAAAGCTTCACAGAAGAAATTCCTATTAACATTAAGATGGTGTCGGGACATAAAAAAATAATAGAAGAAAATAGGAAAATTATTTCAAGTATCATATCAAACATTTTATTTTGCGGAGTTCACGGCTTACCATTGAGAGGAAAAAATTCGGATGAAGGTAACTTGCTTTGGCTACTTTAAATTTGAATTAATATTTTTGTTTAATACCTTTAATTCAAATAAAAACTATTTTCAAATTTTTATAGGGATTTTTCAAGCTCTACTACACTTTCAAATCAAAGCAGGTGATCAAAGTCTCAAACAGCATTTGGAAGATGGTAAGAAAAATGCTACTTATACTTCTCCACATATTCAAAATGATATAATTCAGTTATGTGGACTGGTAATCAAGGACTACATTTTAAAGGATGCTAAGGAGGCGTCTGCTTACAGTTTGATGGCAGATGAAAGTCAAGACATATCAGGAAAAGAACAACTTTCAATCGGCATTCGATTTTTTGATGAAATACGACAAGTAATCCGTGAAGAATTCTTAGGTTTTGTAGAATTAGATGCAATGGATGCAAAAACAATTGCTTTGACAATAGATAATTTTATTATAGACTCAGGACTTGAACTATCAAAAAATTCGGTAAATTCGGTCGATAATAACGAAAAATCACTTGATTGTTTTTTTTTTAACTCTATAGACTATATATTATATTAACTATATATAGTCAAAACTAGTTGGCACTTGACGTGCATTACTATTTACTACCGAATGAAAACTATCGATAGTCAAAACTAGTCGGTATAAGACTTGCAACTACCATGGTTTTACCCATGATTAAAGATAAATTATCTTTAATCATGGGTAAAACCACGGTCTTAGAAGATACCTGTATACAATTCCATACCAAGTTTGTAATATTATTTATTTATATATCATAAATTCTTGGTGTAGAATGGAAACCCCTTCTTTTAAAAAATATTAATAATAATAATAAGTGTATTCTACTTATATTTTAATCAGCAAGACATTTAAGTCTTCAGGTACTTTTACAATTATTTTTAAGCTTTGAAACACCTTTTTTTTTTCAATTCAAACATTGTTTATAAGTATATCATAGTATATTACACCTTCCAACAATACAGATCTAAATGTGACTGAAGCATATAGATAGGTACGCCTCTTTTTTTTTTATATATGGATATTTTTGCATTGATAAATTAACGATAAAAAACTGGATAGTAATGGGTAGATCACATGTAAGTGGTATATCAAACGCTATACTGGCACTTATTATTTTATCAACAAAAATAATACAAATATAGTTAACTGTTGCCATTGACATGAGCTCACAAGAAAAATATATTTTTCTTATTTCCTATCTGCTCTTCACATCAAATACTTACTGAGCAAACAACATTTCCTAATTTATCAACAATATCCTTTGTTCTTAATACTTGGTCATTCCGTAAATGTTTCTCGCGAATAACTGCTGTACTGCTAAAATGATCTATTTCTAAAGATTGTTGCCATTTCTTCTTCAAACATTTATGTTTCGGAACATTAAACGCTGAAAGTTTTTCATTTTTAGTACTATTGCAATGAAAATAACAAATTTTATTTGACATTTTTAATTCTAACAATTACATAAAATTAAATAATAAAGAAAAAAAAATATCAAATATAAATTATAAGTTTATAGATGCCACTAGACAGTTGACAGTACTATGAGGATTATAATGTATGTATCAAGTAATATTATAATAAACCAATCTTCAATATGTGAATGAATTTATATTCTGGCGGGCTGTCTGGTTAAAGACCGATATTAATTTCCTAACCTTAAAATACGTCTAAACGGCAGCGCTTTTGCGGCCACAAGAGAAACGTTTTTGCCTCATTAAGAGAAAATAATGCAATAGACGGGAGGGTAGGAAGTTGTCTGACCTTATCTTCTAAGACCGTGGGTTAGGAACTCCCGTTTTCGGGCGAAGCATTATCAACGCTTGGTCGTCATTTTGATGGTTGGCAAAATATTATAATTTTTGTATTAATATGCACAATAAGTAAAGCAAATAATTTTGTAAAGTGAAACGTTTTGGTTAGTTTTTATATATTACTAGCTGATCCCGTGCACTATACCAACTCTATATGACTCTAACTTTGTTCAATTCGTTATTTAATATTCGGTGGATGATGTTCTAGATTTATCTTAAGTTTTCTCTCCGGAATAAAAATTCTGGTTCACAGCAGTATATTATCAGGTAGGCAATCTACCTGCGGTAGATCGCGGACCTAGTGCTGTTTGTACGTACCTTAGTGTATGGTTTAAATCTAATAAAGTATCAATGTTATACCAAGTTTGACATAATACGGTGGATTAATATAATCAATTAATACATAATCCTAACCTAACCTTAACGTACTAAAATCCGTAGTATAGAATTGTATTGTTGACCATTTGCATTAGTATTACGAACTATTTCTGTTGCTCCGAACGATGTCATTTGAAAACATGAATTGAATGTTCTAATTGACTTCAGGAACACGTTAGAATCTGGATCTGTACCGATAAGTAAACCGTTCAATGGTTCAGGTGGTGTTTCAATTTCAGGTAGTTGCATCTTTCCTGACGCACAACACATCCAGACTGGCTCATTTTCGAACTTGAGAGCATAGCAGTGCGGGCATTCCTTGTCCATAGCACAAATTACTACTTTTGAATGAGCATAATATCGGGCTCATACTGGAATGCTAGACGCAGGAATGAATCAGATATAAATGTTCGATGTACCTGTTGGCGTAGTTGGTCATTTGCTCTGGGTGAGTCAACTACGAATCATTCGCACTATCGGATTGGCATTGTTCTTCTGTTATTAGCGCTCTTCTATTTCTCATGTTTGTAGCTGCATTTGTTCTACGACAAAAATTGGCATTCTGGCGTCTTCTTGGCATTTTTAATGACACAAATAAATAGAAAATATTCAAAGTACTTATATATGTTTTTTTTTTTTGTTACCTTGCAATGTCGGGTAATTCATTATATTAACCACTAATAAATAAATATTGTTCTCAAATCTTATAACTCCCATAGCAACCATTTATAAACAAAAATGTCTATCGTAAATCTCAAAATTCCTGTTTGACCACCTCCCGGGGGTGGAATTAGGTCCATATATAAACCCTATAAACCCGCTCCACGACATTCTCTATCATTTTAAAAAAAAATCAAGATAATCGGCCCAGCCGTTCTCAACTGATGCAATTTCGAATTTTTTGTCTCCATTTTGATATATATAGATTATAGAAAATAATCATATAATACTTATTCTTTTGTATAGTCATTATGCCAGTATCTTGTGTGGCATATGGATAATAACATTTTGTATTATATTTCTGGGTTTATTGTTAGATGTTAATTTAAAAAAGTTGATTATCAAACATGTGCTAATAGTATGTTGGAAACATTATCTGAACATAATTATAACCATAAATATTCTCACTCTATATTAGTTGATGTCAAAAATAGAGGAGGGTTGATTAAAAGTTCAATTTATGTGATTAAAATAGTTAGATTTATTGAAAATACATTAATTCAACTTCAGGTTTTAGTACATTAAATATACCAGTTTTAAGTAACAAAATTATTCTTGCTGTAAAAAATTATGCCTACAGTTGTAATATTTTTAAAGGTTTAAATTGGGACAATGATGGTTTTTTAGAAAATCATAGATTAAATTTAGTAACCTTAATGTCTAAACAATATTTAAAAATTAGATTACATCACTTGTCTAATTTAAAAACAATTTGTAATATCAGTAAACGACGTTTACTTACTAAATTTATCATTTTTAATCACCAGTAGTTATTTATTAAACACTTATTGCTTGTAAAATGGTATTATTTTATTACCTTATTTCATTGCTATATAATTATATTATGTTATAATTAAACATATTTTTAACATTTTGTGAATCTTTTGATGAAAATTATACAATTGATTTAATTGATAAATCAAACCTACGTGAATAATACCTACTGTTTATTATAAAACGTGTTGAAAATTACTAAAATAATATATAATTTTATAGGTATTTTATTCAAATACGTTTACCAAGTTAAAAAAAGTTACCTATTTGCGTGGTTCAGAAAAATTACAAAATTGTTTTTATAATTTATTAACATTTTGTATAATATATATTATAAATATATTAATAAATATATTATAAATATATTAGTAAATATATTATTTTCTGCCAACCATTAAAATGGCGGATGTTTGATAAGCGGGCAACAGTCGGGCTTTACCCATAGATATTATAAGAATCTTATAATATCTATGGCTTCACCACTCTCGATGTAAAATTCTCCTATAGTACCTTATAGAAGTCTGTGGTTTATATATCTGTGTGCCCTAGTAAAACCACGGTTTAAGGTATTAATATTTTAAACGTGGTACAAACATATGATCTAACTTTAAAAAAAAATTAATATTTATTTCATAAGTTGGTAACAATAATAACGGAGATTGGAAGTCAGAGCAACGAGTAGAATAAATAGTCTATTCTGTCAGAGTTCCAGCGACGTACAAGATAACAAATAACCGCCATTTTTCGTTAACCCTCCAATTGTCTAAAAAAATTTATTTTCATTAATAAGCTAATTCATTTCAAATACAAAGTTATATTTATTTCATTTTAAATATATATATATATTTATTTGATACATCAGTTTGTGTTCTTGAATTTATATATTTTACGTCGGTGATTGATAAGAATGTAAACTGTCATTTAAATATTCGTACGATTTTTTAGTTTGAACTAAATATTACAATGTCGTCTAAAAGAAAAGAACTAGACAATGGTCACGGTTCACAGGCCAAAACCAAAAAGATCAGGCAAGAAAAAGTCGGTGATTTTTCTGACGATGAAGACTTGTCCGATATTGATGAGCATGAGATATTCAATGGGATACGTATACCTGTGGAGTTACCTCCCATAGTGTCAGCAGAAAAAAATGCTGGCCCTCGCATGGTCATTAAGAACATAGTGGCTAATAATTTTAAAAGTTATTATGGAAAAGTTGATATTGGACCGTTTCATAAGGTATTTTGGCTATTCTATAACTATTAAATTATATTTACTTTTTGAGCTTGTTAATACTTAAAATAGATATTTTGATTGGATATTTGTTTCTGAACTTTAAGCTTATATTAATAAAGTAGAATTCCAATAATCCAACAAATATCAGACTAAAGGACTGTTGAATTAACAAAAATGCCAGATTAATGGAGTTTTTTTTTAAAACAAAATTTTACTTATTGAACAATCTTAATTTATTATAATCACAAATCTAAATTATGCATACATACTGTGAATTAACCTTTTGACTATACAGGTTTAAAAAAATTGGGCATATGTTTTTGTTTTTGAATAATAATTTTTATGATCAAATATAGCCGGATTATTTCATAATACAATACATAATAAATCATATACGATCATCTAACGACTTTATTACTGATAGTCTACTTTACTTGATCATTATCAATTTATTATCAGCTATACATATTGGTTTTGGTTTGTTTATTATTAGGGCTCGGATTTATATGTATTAAAAAAATGAGAATATGTAAATATATATGTAATAAAAAATTACTTTATATGTGTTAAAAAAATGAAAATATGGAACATAAAAAAATATTAAAAATTACTTTATAAATGACATTATTATCTAATTTTCTTATTTTACTTTGACATTATTCATCTTGATCTTGAAAGCAATGAGATACCATATACATGCTCAAATTTTCAAAGTTAAATTATCTACAGTTTGGTCGTAAGTTCAATTATTGGTCATATTTTGTTTACGTATTTTTGGAAACATGGGAAATTGTCTGTATTGAAAAATACAATCTTATATAATTATTAATAAATCATAAATGAACAAATTATCGAAATATGTAAGAAAAAATGGAATTATTGAGAAACATGTAAAAATATGTACTTATGACAAAATATGTAAAATAAAATATAGTCCATTACATCGCTTGAAATGAATTTATCACTTACCTAAATTAATTTATCAAGTCACAGTAAAAATATGTATTTATATATAAATCTAAGCCCTATTTATTATTAATTTGTCATTCAAGCTAAATACAAGTATGCGTAAATAAAGTTCATTAACAATTTGTTTACCTGGTGAGGTATTAAGTATTTTGTTATGTTTGAATTGTATTTACATGTAATCTATTTGGTATCCGTAACACTTTTTGGCAAAAATAGTACACATAGTTCTTTAGGTAGGCAATTTACCAAAAAATAATGTAGTAGTTAACCAATTAATATTTTGCTCGAATCTAATAAATAATTTAGTAAGTCTATTCAATAATTATATTAACTAAACTATAACTAAGTAACTATAACTATAAATTAAATTATTCCATTATTTTGTTATTATTGAAATTTCAAGTTAACTAAATTGTAATAAAAGTCTGTAATTATAAGTCTTAGTAAAATCTATTCTTCTATTTGTTTTAATAGTTCATTACTACTAAAATGAAAAAAATATTTTATGTTCTCCCAATTATAAATTAATGTTATTAAATTTGAATATCAAAAATAAAATAAATATAATAAAATATTTGGAGTGTTATTACAGTACATTTTAAACAACATAATTTAAATAACATTAAGGGCAATATTGTAGATATCCAATTGATTCTTGCATTTTTTTTTATTTTAAATCACTAATTATTTTATTTATTTATTTTAAATTATAAGCGGATGAAAACCCTTTAATATAATAACGATAGAACTAGTGAAATAATATCTTAATTTACAACAAGTAACTGAAAAATACAACTAAATCTAAAAAAAAAAAAAACTACTACCTATGTATAAAATAGAACTAAACAAAATCCAATGCACAATTAGATAAGGCATTATAAATATTTGACTTAAAAATACGAGACATAAAGAAAAAAATTAACTAAGCTTACAATTTTATTTGCTAACAATAGAACTTTTGGAAAATATGATGCTAAGCTATAATTTGTAGTTTGGAACGGAACATTAAAAAAAATTACAATTTATGAACTACTTGTTTTTATAAATTATATTTTAATCACTTTAGAAATTTTATTCATATATTCTACTAAAATAAACATAAAACTATAGTACCCTTTACTTATTTTAATTTTAATTATACATAAAACTAACTACTTACTGAATGACAATATATAGTATGGTACTTTTTTTTATAATTTGATATTTTTTAAATAATAAAACTGAATATAAAACTTTATATTAAAATTTATCAGTTTTTACTTTTTACTTATAAAATATTAAACTTATTTAACTGTGCCACTTAATAATAAACTTATGATCAAGATACAAGCATTTGTGTGAACTGTATTATAAGATGGGTTTAAAAAATGTTCTATTAACCTTAGGTTGTTAACTGTAATTTTCAATCATAGAAAGTGATTAAAGAAATTTATCATTTAATGTTATACTTCAATATTTTACTAAAGTATATAGATCTGCACATTTTTAATTATAGCTTATATATTACAACATTTTAATTAGACATTTATAAAAAATATTGTGTTTTTATTGATTTAGTATTGATAAATAAATTAAAGTCTATCTATATTTTTTTTGAAAAAATCATTAGTTAATTTGTAATTTTTAAACTATGAAATTGTTTACAGAGTTTGACAAGCATTGTTGGTGCTAATGGAAGTGGAAAGAGTAATGTTATTGATTCTTTACTCTTCGTGTTTGGATATCGATCTACAAAGATAAGATCAAAAAAAGTATCGGTACTCCTACATAAGTCAGACAAACATAAAGATGTTAGCCAATGTTCGGTTACTGTTAATTTTGTTCATATTCACGATGATGTAATTATACTTATATTGATGGTTAATTTTAATTCTAAGTGAAGCAAGATTGTATAATTTTGTAATAATTATTTAATCACATTTTAAGGTACTAATTTAATCTGCATCAAAAGTTTTCTCAAATATATTTTTTAGGTAGAAAATTATACTTAAAGAGAACATCAGGAGTATAATTTTTTTTTTTTTCTAAGCTTAAAGAAAAACTAAAATTAATTTATATTAAATTTTAGTTCACAAATATTTATATTTAGGTTTATGAAACAAGTTGTTTGATGTTTAATAGTGATTTTATAATGTAGAGCTAAAATAATAGGGTCAATATTTATATATATATATATATATCAACTAACCTTCACTCAGAATTTGTTTTTTGAACCAGAAACAGAAACATTAAATTAGTATATCTCCAAGGGTGTACATTTTATTTGTTTAATTTTTTTTAGGATACACAAGATCTTGGTTTTATTGCTATTCCAGGATCTGAAATAACTATCACTCGTACAGCATTTAAAGACAATACATCATTTTATACTTTAAATAACAAACGTGTAAAGTTTAAAGAAGTAGCAACTATATTAAAGAAAAATGGAATAGATTTAATTCATAATCGATTTCTTATCCTCCAGGTAAATTTGATTAAATATCTGTAAAAATCTGTTATATTAAAAAAAAATATAAATTATGTTGTTTGTGGTACTAGGGTGAGGTGGAACAAATTGCAATGATGAAGCCCAAAGCCGAAAATGAACATTCAACTGGCATGTTAGAATATTTAGAAGATATCATTGGTACTGTGAGATACAAGGTTAGTTCATAATGAATGGTTTCAATTGAAAATCTTTTTCATCATGAAATGGAATTATTCGTGTCATTTTTTAATCTCAAATGAATTGTTTTTTTTATACATTTAAATGAAATATACCGATTATGATATTCTGAATTACATTTTTTAGTTATCAAAAACAAATTTATTTGTAAAAATATAATTTTAATTTAACTTATTACTTAGTGTTTTAAATTAAATTGATATGATTCTTAATTTTTGTCTTTTTTTATAATATCTTCAAAATTAATAATTATTAAATTTAATAAACTATTTAAAATGTTTAAAGTTTCAAATAGTTATTTATTTATATTTGTGTATGTATTATATTTACATGTTTAAATACATTATCAATTTTAGAAACCAATTATGAAACTTGAAGAAAAAGTGAAAGAATTATCAGCAGAAAAAACTGAAAAAATAACTCGTTTAAAATTTGTTTCAAAAGAAAGGGAAGAACTCTTGGAACCTGTTGATAATATCATTAGATTTTTAAAGTTAGAAAACCGAAAAACTTGGCTTTTGAATAAAACATATCAATTTGAAATGTAAGTTGATTTAAATTTAAATTCTGCATACTGATTATTTATTTATAATTATCTAATTATTTAGTTATGTATGTTATATTTATATTTATTTGCTTTTGTTATATATTAGATATAAATCACAGAAAACAGAGGCAATCAAAAATGAATTATTGATTAGGCAAAATCAAGAATTTAATGAAATTGTAAATGAGATGAGAGCGGTTGATAAGAGTTATAAAAGTAAAGAAAAAACAGTTGAAGTTCTTAGTGAGTAAGTTGAATTTATTTAATAAATACAATTTTTAAGTTAAAATCAGGGTTTGAATTTGAAGGCAATATAATGAATAAAAGAAGCATTTAAAATGTGTAAAAAGGCTAAAAAAGGCATTTAATTTATTTAAAAAGCAATTAAAAAAATCACTAAAAAAATTAAATAGACAAACTAGTTAGTATTATAAAAAAATTCACTATCATTTACTTAGATAAGCTGTCTTTAGT
Source organism: Sipha maydis (assembly GCA_034509805.1). Taxonomy (NCBI): domain Eukaryota; kingdom Metazoa; phylum Arthropoda; class Insecta; order Hemiptera; family Aphididae; genus Sipha; species Sipha maydis. The sequence continues at coordinate 439,888 of JASXSY010000504.1, forward strand.
AAAACAGTGGTTTGGGCTTAAAATATTTTTGTTCATAAACAATTCTTTATTCACAAAATTATTGGAGTGTATTTCGTACATAAATAATTATCTAAATTATGACTATTATTTATTAAATTGTCATCACTTGTTGTTTCATCATTTAACACTTCGTTGATTTTTTTTGTATTTTGTTAACCTTTATTCTTAGATATAGTTGTTGAATTTATCCAAAATTAATTAGCCCCTTCGCCATTACATTCTTTAAGTTTAATCTGTATATTATTCACAATATCTAAATTTTTTGAAAATAATACACCTAAAACATATAAAGTATATTTTAATATATAGGTAAATATGTAGGTAAATAAAAATTGTTACTTTGTGTTTCTAGTTTCATTATTTAGTCAAACCAAAATCCTAAATTAGTCACAATATACACCAGATTACTATCTATTGATGGAATTTCAGGAAGTATTTTTGCCATTCTCATACATTCAAAATCTTAGAATTCTTCAATTGTAGATTTCATTTAAATTTATATAATAGCATTTTACAGCATTAATCTATGTACAGAATGTGTAATTATCAGTCTTGGAAGATTTGGGAATCCGAGATATTTTTCTTTCAAAATTACAGTTCTCTTAAGAGATTTTAAAAATATCTTTTTCATTTCAGAAATTAACTGGTTTACATTTTTATAATGGTCTCGTACTTATTTTCAAATGTTATGACATGCATGTCAAACAGGTTAAATAAATAATATTTGGGTTCATAGTTTGAATTGAACGATCAGCTTTCCTCATATAAGGAAGTTATAAGCCACGTCTGATATAAAAAACAAAAATATTGTCATATTTTACATTATTTGGTCACAATAAATGCATTGCTTTGTCAAATAGCTATGTATTACTATTTATCTTATCTAAATAGTGTGTGTGAAGAAGATACAAATTTCCAGGACTTTTTGGTTGTAGAATTCCAACTATTAAATTAGCCATGTTTCGATATAATGAATCCGTGGTTTCGTCAATACACATCCATATTTTATGTTCATCTACAGCATCTTAAATTTTTGACAAAACTTCTTCATAGCATTTATTAAAGTATCTTTTCTGTAATGTTGATTTGCATGAATATTTTTGTTGCAATATTTTGATAAAAATGATCTAAAACCATTATTAAAGTTATTATTCATTTTATTCATATTGATACTTGCTGCAACCAACACATTACAAAAATTGTTATTGTAGTCTGGTATTTTTATGAATGAAAGGCTGCATTTTTTTTTTTTATTACTATTTTGAATTTTTACAAGTTCATTTTTGTGTTTATCTATTCCAATATGTTGCTGTATGTAGATTTTTTTTCACTTGATACTTTGACATCACAAATTTTATTGTATAAAATTAATCAATATGTTGAAAAAATATTTTCACCGAATTCTGTAAAATATACTTTTTCAACTTAAAATTGTGATTTTGTTTAACTTTCGACATTAAAAAACAGAATAAAATAAAAGAGGAAAGATTATTATATGAAAATTGCGATCAATGAATGTGGACTGATAAACAATCTTTAATCTACGCATTATGAACGTATTTTAATCTTTTCATAGGTACTTTTATAGCATTAAATTAACTGGCCATACCAAATACTTGATAGGATAATAACAAATAGAATATTTAGTGATATTGATAAATATTGCTAAGAATAAAGTTCATTCAAAGAAATTTTAATTATAACATCGACAATACACAGTCTTATTATTTATTATAATTATTAAAAAAAAAAAGAGGCTTTTTCCTTTAAATCCTAATCCTATAGCTAATGGTATTATTTTGCATTTTATGATTAAGAAGCAAAAATGTCAAAATGTTTTAATGCTTTCTTTGAAATTTTAATTATAGATGATATTAATCTTTCTCTCTATGGTTTCAATTCATAGATTGGTTAGCAGCCATCTTCCAATCTTCCCTCTTATCTGCTTTCGTTTTCATTTCCACATATGAGTCACATCCTTGGTCCTTATTTATCTGTTGAATGAGTTCCAATCTTGGTCTACCCCTGCGGTTCTTTCCTTCTACTGTTCCTTTTATTATCAGTTTAAACAATCCTTTGTGTCTCATGATATGGCCTATCCATTCATTCCATCTTCTGACTATGTTATTCGATAGTAAAGTTCCATCTGATATTCTTTCCAGTACTTCTATGTTGATTACTCTGACCATCCAATTTATCCTTAACATCCTTTTATAGGACCACATTTCAAACGCCTCAAATCTTCTTTTTTCTTTCATTGTTATTGTCCAGGTTTCACACCCGTGTAGAGCAATGCTTATTCTTGACATGATATTCTTCACATTTCTTTGCTGTTGTTTTCTTTGGGATGGGGATAATTAGGTTCTTTACATCATAATCTTCAGGCAATTCACCGGTTTCATATATGACTGATAATTTGGAATAATTCCCTTTTAACTTTTTCTCCCGCCTCCTTTCATAGCTCCGTTTATATTCCATCGATTCCTGCTGCTTTTTTATTTTTCAGATTCCGCAAAGCTTTATCAAACTCTTCTCTCATAATTGGAACTATTTCATCATCTTTTTCAGATTTGTCTTTTCGCTTTATTTGTTTGATTCGTTGGTTTAATTTTCCTTAAGTGTTTCCCCCTTGTACAGGATTTCTAGATATTCTTTATATCCTTTTGTTCGTATAGCATCTTCCGTTGCTATCTCCTATTCCCGATGCTCGGGGCTTATGCTGGCCTAAAAACATTTCCACCATTCTATATTTTCATCATTACTTCCTGTCCTTATGAGGGTTTCTCTGTTCCAAAAGAGAAGACACGAAGCGACAACTGGTTTTCGTTCGGCGGCGCGCACCTCTCACTTAATACCCATCTACCGCAATTTTAATTACGGTGTATACATCGTTGGCAATGATCGGAAATAGACTTCGTAAAGTTCACTGCGTGAAACCAAGTGAAAGGGGATAAATCGGGTACGCGTTGCATCAACTGTCATTCGACATGCGCAGAAACCGTGTCTTCTCTTTTGGAACGGAGAGTATTTCTCTAAATTTTTCCTCCAAATATTTTTCTTTTGCTTCCCTCGATTTCCTAGTGATTAGATTCCTCAGTATTCTGTATTTTTCCTGTCCATCTATACTGTTCGAACTCTTGTATTTCCTTTTTTCCTCTATCATGTTTACTATTCCCGTTGTAATCCATTCCTTTCTCACTGCATTGTAGCTATTTCCTATAGTTTTCGTTGCAGCCATTGTAATTGTATCTTTTAAGTTCTGCCATTTTTCTTTAATATTTCTTCAATAATTACATCATTAGTGTCTTCACTATATTTTTTGCTTATTTTTTCATCTCTCAGATTTTTAATTTTCCATTGCACTATTTTCTTTTTTTACCCATTCTTTTAAACTTAAGTTCGCATTTCATCATTACTAGATTGTACTTAGACTGCTCCTGGGTAACTTCTACTTTCCTTCACTTGATTTTTATATTTGTTCTTAACCATGATGTAATCTATTTGATATCTATTTATGCCTCCTGGTATTTTCCACATGTATCTTCTTCTTTGATAGTGATCGAAGCAAGTGTTTGTGATTATTAAGCTATGTTTTGCACAAAATTCTAATAGGCGTTCTCCTCTTTCATTTCGTCTCCCCATTCCAAAGGCACCTGTTACACCCCTACAATGACATTCCAATCACCCATTACTACCAAAGTCTCTTCTCCTTTAACATTTTCGATTATTTTATCTATATTTTTGTATACTTCTTTTACCTCTTCGTCGCTACTATTTGATTTTAGCATATACACTTGAACTACTATTGTATCTTTGGGTTTCGCCTAGAGCTTGATTAGAATGATTCTATCATCATATTGTATATATCTTTTATTTTTTTCCTAGGGTTTTTTATTCATTATAATCTCTACTCCTGTAATAGGTTTCTTCTCTGATGTACCTGTATATATTATTCTATGATCTCTGCTCTAAAAATCTTCTGACTTTAGCCATCTCATTTCTGATATTCCAAGAATATCGATTTTCAGCTTGTCAATTTCTATTTTCAGATTCTCTAGTTTCCTACATTGTAATAAAGTCCATACATTCAAAGTTGCTATTTGTTTTTATTCCTTCACATCCTTAACACTTCTTACCTCTCCTCTAGTCCTCACCCGGAGATCTGATCAGGGGACTATTTTAACTCCAGAATTGTTTACTTGAGAAGAAGACATGTTGATTGCTGTTATTTGGGATATTAATACGGTGGTTTCCCGTTGCCTTCCGTATCGCAGTGCAGCCACCAGTCATACAGTTTCCCTTATCTGTTGGCTGCTGCCTGGCGTGTAGCTAATGAACCTACACCCAATATTGTAGTAGCTGTTGCCCTACTACAAGTCCCTTTTAGTCGCCTTTTATGACAGGCAGGAACAACCGATGGTTTATTCTAACCCCGACCAACAGGGGTAATTAATCATCTAGCATATCATTTTACTGATTTCCATGAAATTTATATTTTTTCATTCTGTGTCAGAAAAAGTAGGTTCACTAAAACGTAATAAATCTAAATAAAATTATTTATTTAAATTTTCATAATAAATAGGTTATAATTTATATTTTATAGATACTTTATAATTTATATGGATTAAATTTGTATTGTAAGAAGGTATTTATTTTTATTTTTATTTTGTATGAATAGTGACTTTTGTTATTTAATTTATACTTTAGAATCAAATAAGTAATTTTTTTTTTTTTTCAGAAAATTAAAAAATAATGTTACAAAGTTTGATGAACATTCGAAAAAAAAGAAAAAACTATCTGAACAAATTTTTAAAGTTACCAATTCTCTAAATAATATTGTAAAGGAGACTAAACAATATGAAAATTCTATTGCACTGGAAAAAAAAAAGGTAAGATTAAAAATACAGTATTATTTATAATATTATATTTTTTGATGTATTCATTTTAACATTACAAACTCACAACTAGTACTTCTAAATCTTCTAAATCTCAAATAAAAGTTTTTTTTATTAACTTTTTTGAATCATATTATTGGTTTTGAAATTTAAATAAATCTCTTCATCTTAATCTCTGATCTTTGATAATAATAATTATCAAATGTCATTGAAATTTTTTGGTATCATCTTAGTGGAAATTTTTTGATATAAATAACTGTTTAAAAATAAAATTAACCCAAATAATTATGTATTTCTAAAAAAAACATGCTTTTACAAACAAGTCAATAACTATATCTTATCAAATTTATTTTAGATTCTGAACGGAGTGAAGAATGTATTGATTTTACAATGATGTGTGTTTTTTTTTTTTTTTTTTGTGTCTGTCGACACGTTTTGGGGCTGTAAAAATGCTTCGATTGCCTTATGTAGCAACTTTTCTGAAAGGAAAGTGAATCTATTTGGTACTTTGGGGGGTCAAAAGTTAAAAATTTCCAATATTTTTTAAATGCGACATAAAAAAATTTGGGAAAAACGGGAGTTTTTACGCAAAACCAGTTTTCGACATAATCAAATTTTTTATTTTGCTATAACTCAAAAACTAATCGATGTAAATACTTGAAATTTTCACCAAATGTTTGGATTAGCGTTCTCTATACACCATTAAATGCTCAAAGTATTTTGACTTTTATTAAGCTATTTATAGACAATTGAAATTTTAAATTTTTTTAAGTATTTTTTTTTTAAATAACGATAAAACTTTTTTGGCTGCCTAGAAAATCTTGAAAATTTAATACAAGGTTTCTTATAAGTTGTTCCTTAACTGATAAAAAAAAATCTAAAATCGTCAGTCACAATTTTTTTTTATAAGTGCTCAAAGTTCCAATTTATACGAAATATGTAAAAATCACGATAATTTGCAAGTTATTTTGTAGATAAAAATTCATAAAATTTTTTCTGTTCATACTTAAGGTTCAAAATTTTAACACGAGGTTATCTATAAGCTACTCTTCAAAAATCTTTAAAAAAATTTCTACCGGAATTAGAGGAAAAAATTTTATGACTGTTTGAAATTTAAATATTTACGAAATTGCATAAAATAGCGATTTATTCTCAAACGATTTTAAATATTTTTTATAATTCAAAAAGTATAAGTCGCAGATTTTTGAAATTTCTACCAGTTGTTAAGATTGGTATTTCCTTTATGTCATATTTTTTTAAAAATATTATATTGATTTTTAAGCCACTTATAGGCATTTAAAATATTCGATTTTTTTACATTTTTTTTTTATAATCGGTGATAAAAAAAATTTGGCTCGTACAAAATACTTGAAAATTTAATAGAAGATTCCACAGAAGTAGTTCTTAAAGTCATTCAAAAATTATTAAAATCCATAGGCACAATTTTTTTTTATAAGCGTTTGAACAGCGAATATTGACAAAAAATTACATGTAAAATATAATATAATGTATAATATTCTAGACTGACAAAGATATTGGTTTTTTTTTAAAATGCTCTAACTCAAAAATGAAAAACCGCAACAACTTAAAATTTTCACCAAATCTTTATATTGACGTTCTCTATACATGGTTAAGATTTTAAAGTATTTTGACATATTTTGACTTATTTATAGACAATTTAAATTTTTGATTTTTGTTAAATTTTTGTTTTTAAACATCTATAAAATTTAATTGGTTGAGCGAAAACTCTTGAAAATTTTATACTAGGTTTATAGTAAGTTAAACTTATCGTAACTAAAAAATATCGGTGATCGGTTAACTCAATTTTTTTTTATAAGCCCTTAATGCTCAGATTTGTATAAAATGTGTAAAAATCACGATAATTTGCAAGTTATTTTGTAGATAAAAATTCATAAAATTTTTTTTGTTCATACTTAAGGTTCAAAATTTTAACACTAGGTTATCTATGAGCTACTCTTCAAAAATCTTTAAAAAAATTTCTACCGGACTAAGAGGAAAAAATTGTATGACTGTTTGAAATTTAAATATTTACGAAATTGCATAAAATAGCGATTTATTCTCAGACGATTTTAAATATTTGTTATAATTCAAAAAGTATAAGTCGCAGATTTTTGAAATTTCTACTAGATGTTAAGATTGGTATTTCTTTTATGCAATATTTTTTTCAAAATATTATATTGATTTTTAAGCCACTTATAGTCATTTAAAATATTCGATTTTTTTAAATTTTATTTTTATAATCGGTGATAAAAAAAATTTGGCTTATACAAAATACTTGAAAATTTAATCGAAGATTCCACTGAAGTAGTTATTAACGTCATTCAAAAATTATTAAAATACATAGGCACAATTTTTTTTTATAAGCGTTTGAACATCGAATATTGACATAAAATTACATGTAAAATATAATATAATGTAGAATGTTCTAGACTGACAAATGATATCGGTTTTTTTAAAATGCCCTAACTCAAAAACGAAAAACCGCAACAACTTGAAATTTTCACCAATTCTTTATATTGACGTTCTCTATACATGGTTAAGATTTCAAAGTATTTTGACATATTTTGACTTATTTATAGACAATTTAAATTTTTGATTTTTGTTAAATTTTTGTTTTTAAACATCTATAAAATTTAATTGGTTGAGCGAAAACTCTTGAAAATTTTATACTAGGTTTATAGTAAGTTAAACTTATCGTAACTAAAAAATATCGGTGATCGGTTAACTCAATTTTTTTTTATAAGCCCTTAATGCTCAGATTTGTATAAAATGTGTAAAAATCACGATAATTTGCAAGTTATTTTGTAGATAAAAATTCATAAAATTTTTTTTGTTCATACTTAAGGTTCAAAATTTTAACACTAGGTTATCTATGAGCTACTCTTCAAAAATCTTTAAAAAAATTTCTACCGGACTAAGAGGAAAAAATTGTATGACTGTTTGAAATTTAAATATTTACGAAATTGCATAAAATAGCGATTTATTCTCAGACGATTTTAAATATTTGTTATAATTCAAAAAGTATAAGTCGCAGATTTTTGAAATTTCTACTAGATGTTAAGATTGGTATTTCTTTTATGCAATATTTTTTTCAAAATATTATATTGATTTTTAAGCCACTTATAGTCATTTAAAATATTCGATTTTTTTAAATTTTATTTTTATAATCGGTGATAAAAAAAATTTGGCTTATACAAAATACTTGAAAATTTAATCGAAGATTCCACTGAAGTAGTTATTAACGTCATTCAAAAATTATTAAAATACATAGGCACAATTTTTTTTTATAAGCGTTTGAACATCGAATATTGACATAAAATTACATGTAAAATATAATATAATGTAGAATGTTCTAGACTGACAAATGATATCGGTTTTTTTAAAATGCCCTAACTCAAAAACGAAAAACCGCAACAACTTGAAATTTTCACCAATTCTTTATATTGACGTTCTCTATACATGGTTAAGATTTCAAAGTATTTTGACATATTTTGACTTATTTATAGACAATTTAAATTTTTGATTTTTGTTAAATTTTTGTTTTTAAACATCTATAAAATTTAATTGGTTGAGCGAAAACTCTTGAAAATTTTATACTAGGTTTATAGTAAGTTAAACTTATCGTAACTAAAAAATATCGGTGATCGGTTAACTCAATTTTTTTTTATAAGCCCTTAATGCTCAGATTTGTATAAAATGTGTAAAAATCACGATAATTTGCAAGTTATTTTGTAGATAAAAATTCATAAAATTTTTTTTGTTCATACTTAAGGTTCAAAATTTTAACACTAGGTTATCTATGAGCTACTCTTCAAAAATCTTTAAAAAAATTTCTACCGGACTAAGAGGAAAAAATTGTATGACTGTTTGAAATTTAAATATTTACGAAATTGCATAAAATAGCGATTTATTCTCAGACGATTTTAAATATTTGTTATAATTCAAAAAGTATAAGTCGCAGATTTTTGAAATTTCTACTAGATGTTAAGATTGGTATTTCTTTTATGCAATATTTTTTTCAAAATATTATATTGATTTTTAAGCCACTTATAGTCATTTAAAATATTCGATTTTTTTAAATTTTATTTTTATAATCGGTGATAAAAAAAATTTGGCTTATACAAAATACTTGAAAATTTAATCGAAGATTCCACTGAAGTAGTTATTAACGTCATTCAAAAATTATTAAAATACATAGGCACAATTTTTTTTTATAAGCGTTTGAACATCGAATATTGACATAAAATTACATGTAAAATATAATATAATGTAGAATGTTCTAGACTGACAAATGATATCGGTTTTTTTAAAATGCCCTAACTCAAAAACGAAAAACCGCAACAACTTGAAATTTTCACCAATTCTTTATATTGACGTTCTCTATACATGGTTAAGATTTCAAAGTATTTTGACATATTTTGACTTATTTATAGACAATTTAAATTTTTGATTTTTGTTAAATTTTTGTTTTTAAACATCTATAAAATTTAATTGGTTGAGCGAAAACTCTTGAAAATTTTATACTAGGTTTATAGTAAGTTAAACTTATCGTAACTAAAAAATATCGGTGATCGGTTAACTCAATTTTTTTTTATAAGCCCTTAATGCTCAGATTTGTATAAAATGTGTAAAAATCACGATAATTTGCAAGTTATTTTGTAGATAAAAATTCATAAAATTTTTTTTGTTCATACTTAAGGTTCAAAATTTTAACACTAGGTTATCTATGAGCTACTCTTCAAAAATCTTTAAAAAAATTTCTACCGGACTAAGAGGAAAAAATTGTATGACTGTTTGAAATTTAAATATTTACGAAATTGTATAAAATAGCGATTTATTCTCAGACGATTTTAAATATTTGTTATAATTCAAAAAGTATAAGTCGCAGATTTTTGAAATTTCTACCAGATGTTAAGATTGGTATTTCTTTTATGCAATATTTTTTTCAAAATATTATATTGATTTTTAAGCCACTTATAGTCATTTAAAATATTCGATTTTTTTAAATTTTATTTTTATAATCGGTGATAAAAAAAATTTGGCTTATACAAAATACTTGAAAATTTAATCGAAGATTCCACTGAAGTAGTTATTAACGTCATTCAAAAATTATTAAAATACATAGGCACAATTTTTTTTTATAAGCGTTTGAACATCGAATATTGACATAAAATTACATGTAAAATATAATATAATGTAGAATGTTCTAGACTGACAAATGATATCGGTTTTTTTAAAATGCCCTAACTCAAAAACGAAAAACCGCAACAACTTGAAATTATCATTAAATCTTTATATTGACGTTTTCTATACATGGTTAAAATTTCAAAGTATTTTGACATATTTTGACTTATTTATAGATAATTTAAACTTTCGGTTTTTCTAAATTTTTCGTTTAAAAATAAAATATACTTATATAATATTTATAAATAACATTGTATTATATTCTAGACTAACATATCATCTCCGTTCAGAATCGTTTTTCGTATACAATGATACCTATCATTGAATTCAAATTTAACAAATCCATTATAATGACCTATCCTATGAAGAGTCGCACTCCACCCCCAAGTGTACAGCAGAGCGAGGCCCATCCGGTTCTTTTTTATTTTTTATTTAACAATATTTTGGTCGTTTAGATGAAATATTGAAAAAAATAAAAAAAAATTTATTGTTGAGTGATATTTTAACTAATATTAATTTTACTTTCATATACCGTTTATAGTTAATGTTAACATTTTGTCTAATTTCTTGATTGCTGATACAAAAAATGTGTTTAGTGGATGTAAATATTTTACAATTAATGGATGTATTACCTTAAATAAAATTATAGAAACCAGAATTTTTATTTCTTCTTCTTCTGCCTCGCCTTCCTCCCAACTATTTGGGGTCGGCCACCCTTGTCCTACACCTCCACTTCACTCGGTCAACCAAATCTCCACTGCACACACTGACAGCCCTCATGTTATTCTCTAAAGTTTCCAACCATCTCTTTTTTGGTCTTCCTCTTCCTCTTTTCCCTTCAACGTCCATCTTCATAACCACTCTTACTGCATTCGTTTCCTCTTGCCTCATCACATGCCCAAAAAAACCAGAATTTTTATTTGTGATCCTAAATAAAATTTTCTGTTTCTTGTAAAAATAAATAAAAAAATATATTCTTTATTTTTTTTTCTAAAAATAAATTTGTTTCTTCTCAATTTTGAATCTAACCGAGCCTAATATATAACTTCTATTTATAAAATAAAATCTTGAATTTCTTATGTTTTAATTATATATGATGTAAAAGTTTGTGTAAATTATTTAAAAATAATTTTGTTTAGATTATTAAATCTGAAGACTTACCAATAGTTAAAGAAGCTGAACTTAAAAAATTGCAGTCTCAATTAGTACCTTTAGAGGAAGAATGCTCAAGACTAGAAGCAAATTATACAAAAATAAATTCTAGTGGATTTGAAAAATCAAAAAAAATCAGAGAAGAAAAAGATGCATTAACACCAGAAGAGTTAAAGTTGCAAAAACTTGTTGGTAGTAAAAAAAATCATGTAAGTTCTAAATTTTAAATAACTATAGTGTTACGTTTATCAAAATATTTCAATATGTTGTCAGTTATCGACGTATAATTTTTCAATTATGGGTTGTTATTTTCTTAAAAAAATATTAAGTTTATTTTAATTTATACAATCAATTCTAAAATTAAAATAATTTAAAAATGTCTGATATCAGATTTATTAATTGTTGGCATTCAGAAAAAATAAATATAAAAAATGAACTTCACATATTAACCACTTTTAAAGTATATAGTAAATAACAAATTTATAATTTTATTTATATCTTATTCTAAACTAAAATCTAAAAATCAATATTAGTTAAACTTAAGTTGCAACAAATTAATCATATATTATTCTCAAGGTTTGCTTTAAATAATTTTAAGATTGTAATTGCTTTGAACATGAGTTGAAGTTATTGCTTAGTGCAAAAATACTATGTTGACACTGATCAAATTCTTAGTCAATAAAAGTATTTAAATTTTACAACATTCATATAAATACATTTTTATAGTTCTATGCACTAGTTCTAATTTTATTATTCATCTATACTTTGTATGATTTTTTTATTATACTTAAACTGCCTATTAATTATATTTCAATTTCTAATCAGTGTATATGTTACTGTGAATGTCTGCAATTGGTGAGTGCTGGCTGTCACCTAGTGAATGAACACCTACTAAATTGGTGAATGTTGAAAAATTAAAAGAATATAGACATGTACTAGTGGATGTTGACATTTGCATTAGGATTTTGATGAATGTTGACATGGACAACAAAGTTTTGGTTAATGTTTACATAGGTTACGTATTCGTACATAATATTATAGTATACTATTAATAGTACTATAAACAATAATTAAAAATAGAAATTATATGTGTAGTTATAAATATTAATAATTACTTTTATTAATTATAATAATTATTAAACAATATTATACCTGTATTATTTTTAGATTCTGAACGGAGTGATGGAATCTATTGGTATTACAATGATGTGTGTGTTTTTTTTTTAATTTTTTTAGATTCTGAACTCAAAAACTAATCGATGTAAATACTTGAAATTTTCACAAAATGTTTAGATTAGCATTCTCTATACACCATTAAATTTTCAAAGTATTTTGACTTTTATTAAGCTATTTATAGACAATTGAAATTTTAAATTTTTTTAAGTATTTTTTTTTTAAATAACGATAAAACTTTTTTGGCTGCCTAGAAAATCTTGAAAATTTAATACAAGGTTTCTTATAAGTTGTTCCTTAACTGATAAAAAAAAATCTAAAATCGTCAGTCACAATTTTTTTTTATAAGTGCTCAAAGTTCCAATTTATACGAAATATGTAAAAATCACGATAATTTGCAAGTTATTTTGTAGATAAAAATTCATAAAATTTTTTCTGTTCATACTTAAGGTTCAAAATTTTAACACGAGGTTATCTATAAGCTACTCTTCAAAAATCTTTAAAAAAATTTCTACCGGAATTAGAGGAAAAAATTTTATGACTGTTTGAAATTTAAATATTTACGAAATTGCATAAAATAGCGATTTATTCTCAAACGATTTTAAATATTTTTTATAATTCAAAAAGTATAAGTCGCAGATTTTTGAAATTTCTACCAGTTGTTAAGATTGGTATTTCCTTTATGTCATATTTTTTTAAAAATATTATATTGATTTTTAAGCCACTTATAGGCATTTAAAATATTCGATTTTTTTATATTTTTTTTTTATAATCGGTGATAAAAAAAATTTGGCTCGTACAAAATACTTGAAAATTTAATAGAAGATTCCACAGAAGTAGTTCTTAAAGTCATTCAAAAATTATTAAAATCCATAGGCACAATTTTTTTTTATAAGCGTTTGAACAGCGAATATTGACAAAAAATTACATGTAAAATATAATATAATGTATAATATTCTAGACTGACAAAGATATTGGTTTTTTTTTAAAATGCTCTAACTCAAAAATGAAAAACCGCAACAACTTAAAATTTTCACCAAATCTTTATATTGACGTTCTCTATACATGGTTAAGATTTTAAAGTATTTTGACATATTTTGACTTATTTATAGACAATTTAAATTTTTGATTTTTGTTAAATTTTTGTTTTTAAACATCTATAAAATTTAATTGGTTGAGCGAAAACTCTTGAAAATTTTATACTAGGTTTATAGTAAGTTAAACTTATCGTAACTAAAAAATATCGGTGATCGGTTAACTCAATTTTTTTTTATAAGCCCTTAATGCTCAGATTTGTATAAAATGTGTAAAAATCACGATAATTTGCAAGTTATTTTGTAGATAAAAATTCATAAAATTTTTTTTGTTCATACTTAAGGTTCAAAATTTTAACACTAGGTTATCTATGAGCTACTCTTCAAAAATCTTTAAAAAAATTTCTACCGGACTAAGAGGAAAAAATTGTATGACTGTTTGAAATTTAAATATTTACGAAATTGCATAAAATAGCGATTTATTCTCAGACGATTTTAAATATTTGTTATAATTCAAAAAGTATAAGTCGCAGATTTTTGAAATTTCTACTAGATGTTAAGATTGGTATTTCTTTTATGCAATATTTTTTTCAAAATATTATATTGATTTTTAAGCCACTTATAGTCATTTAAAATATTCGATTTTTTTAAATTTTATTTTTATAATCGGTGATAAAAAAAATTTGGCTTATACAAAATACTTGAAAATTTAATCGAAGATTCCACTGAAGTAGTTATTAACGTCATTCAAAAATTATTAAAATACATAGGCACAATTTTTTTTTATAAGCGTTTGAACATCGAATATTGACATAAAATTACATGTAAAATATAATATAATGTAGAATGTTCTAGACTGACAAATGATATCGGTTTTTTTAAAATGCACTAACTCAAAAACGAAAAACCGCAACAACTTGAAATTTTCACCAATTCTTTATATTGACGTTCTCTATACATGGTTAAGATTTCAAAGTATTTTGACATATTTTGACTTATTTATAGACAATTTAAATTTTCGATTTTTCTAAATTTTTCGTTTCAAAATTAAATATACTTATTACTATATTTATAAATAACATTGTATTATATTCTAGACAAACATATCATCTCCGTTCAGAATCGTTTTTCGTATACAATGATACTTATCATTGAATTCAAATTTAAAAAATCCATTATCATGACCTATCCTATGAAGAGTCGCACTTCACCCCCAAGTGTACAGCAGAGTGAGGCTCATCCGGTTCTTTTTATTATTAATTATGATTATTTTGCAATACAAAAATTATTATTTAAAAAAAAAATGCGAAAATGATTTTACTTATTAAAACATGACAAACTGTTATGACATTTTGAACTACATAAAATCTCAACTGTTTTGTGGTGCACTTTGTTTTGCATTTGTGTCATTTATACCTTTACCCACCAGTTGATGAATTTGATGTAGAAGCTTGCCTTAAGGAAATTTGTTGATCCATTTGTACATTAGTGATTTGTATTAAATTTTCTTTACTTACTAAAAACTGGTTTCTGGTGTATAATTGATTTATAACATCATTTTTGGTAGCTTATTTATAATAATTATTGTCTACTACATCTAATACTACAGCTATAATATTTTGGGGATTCATTTTACTACGATCAACGTCTGGAATTCGAATACGGACAGTTTCTCCTACATTAGCTGGAAAAAACTTTTGTTTTGAAGTTCTCAACATTTTTACGGCTTGTACTTAGAGACTTGTGATTGTTACTTCCCTATTTAAAATTTTTTTACATTAAATAATATCGGAATTACCAACATCCACCAATTCACTAGTAAATGTCTATAAACAATACAAATTTAATTAATATGCCAACATTTACCAATGACTTAATAACTAACCAATGTCAGCACTCAACAGTTACGAACATCCACAGTAACATATATTATTATAAAAATTTTCACTCATCTTTTTTTTGATATTTTAAAATTTAGCTTCAAACTTTAAATACAGAGTTTGAAGTACTTTTAGATACGGAAAAATCTGAAAATGAAAAACTACTTAAATTGGAAGAAGACTTTAATAAAGGAGTTAGTGAATTTCAAGAAAATAAAAGGTAACATATACTTAATTGTTAAATTAAATGAAAAATATTTAAATTTTTTCTGGATGTTTTTCCAAAAGGAATAAAGAAAATTCAGAAGCAGCTATATTAAATTGTAGAAGTTCAATTAAGGACTTGGAAAGAAATATTGAAGAGTTGAAGAGTAACGAAGAACAAATGAAATCTAAATTACAAACTATACGACAAAGTTTAACAGAAAAAAAAACAGCTTATGCAGAAACAACTGGTCGAAGTCGACCAATTCTATACACTTTAAAATTAAAAGATGAAGGGAAAATCAGTGGAATTCTTGGTAGATGTGTAAGTAGTTTTTAGTAATATATTACAATTTCAATACTATTTAAAATTATTTCTATTTGTAGGGAGATTATGGTCAAGTAGAAGGTAAATATGATATTCCTGCCTGTACAGCTTGTGGATCTACAGATCAGATTGTTGTTGAAACAACAGATGCTGCTCAAGCATGTATTAAAATGTTAAAAGCAAATAATATTGGTCGACTGACATTTTCAGTTTTGCCTCAAATTCAAAAATTAAAACCTCTTGCTGATGCAAATAATAATTAGTAAGTAAATTAATTAAATTTTGAAGTATTTAAATATTTATTGTTTAAAAAATGTATTTCATTTAAAACTACAATTGAAACCATTCAAAATAATATAAATAATTAACATTTTGTGATAATGAAAGTTAAATAAAAATCTGATCCTCTATAAACAATGTCTTAAAATATAATTTATTAAAATAGATTATAACTGCACAATTTTATTGGTCCATAACAAATATAAAGTTGTTGCCAAATATGACCAGTTCTATACATATGCATATAATTAAAAATCATACATATAAATATCTCTATGTTTAAGGTAAAATATTTTTTAGATTATTTAACCCAGTCATTTAATGTAATAAAAATATATAATTTTTTATTAATTATTAATTTTTTGAACAATTAGTATGTTTTATTATTGATTAAATTATCAATTATACATACCCCTTCAATGGTGTGTTTAATAACAATAACAATTTGAATTTAATACTAAATATTAATTTAAATGATAATAGCTTATTTTATTGTTTAATTTTTATTAGTCCAGAGAATTCAAAAAGAATTTTTGATTACATTCAAATATTGGATCAACGTTTTAGACTGACATTTTACTCTGGTGTGTATGATACATTGCTTGCTGAAGATTTAGAACAAGCAAGAAGACTAGCTTTTGGTACTCAAACTCGATACAGAGTTGTTACTTATAAAGGCGATTTAATTGATCAATCAGGTATATGATAATTAAACATTTGAAAATAATTAATTACATTTTAATTTTAATTAGGTATTATGTCTGGTGGAGGTAGACCCAATAAAGGTAAGATTGGGCCTCAAGAAACTAAATCAAGACTTGCTGGTGGAAATACACATTTAGTTAGTCAAAATGAAGTAGAAAAATTAGACAAGGCTATTGAAGATTTGGAGGGTAATTTGAGAGAAACACAATCCAAAATTTTTGATTTACAAGTTAATGTTCAGAACTATCATAGACAAATTGATGAATTTAATAAAGTTGTTAAACAGTGTTCTTCACGTTTGAATGTAAGGAATTTTAACTTAGATAAAATAATATAGAAGAGTTTAAAATTTTTTAAATTACAGGCATGGAAAGAAAAAGAAATTCAAATGAAAAACTTAATTGAAACTCAAAAAAAAGTTGTAATTGAAAAAAAAACCAATCCAATTGCTGTTGCTAACAAAAAAGCTGATATTAAAAAAGCTGAAGAAGGTAAAATATTTATTATAATTTTGTAGTGGGCTGTTGTTTATTTGAAGGTGACACAATAATGTTTAAGTTGGATTATATTTCTAAGTGTCGGATGAGATAATAATAATTAACTAATGAAGAATACTTTGAAAAGTATTTGGTATTTTATTTCAACACTTAGAAAAAATCAACAGAACAATAGCAATATTAAAATGACAATCCTAAGTGGGGTGTTCATACTAAATGGCTGGACACATCTGAAATCAGTATTGATTCGGAGCCCTTTTATATGCTAGTGGATGGCGTCTTCGGTGGCTGCTCCCACAAGGTGTGTCGTGTCATTTAGCGTGTGTTTTATATATATGGTTAAATGTGAATTATTTGCTAAATTAAAACTCGGTTTAAGAGTGACTCACATGTTGTACAATACGTTTCTTAATCTATTAATCATTAATTTAATTATGCGAAACGCCACAAATGCGTCTTCCCATTTACATTATAATTTTATACTATTAGCATCTGGCATATTATACATCGTCCAATTCTTATGTGTTACATTTATTATTTTACATGTTACATTTGATTTCTATGTATTAAATTTATTATTTTAAGTAGTTACATGTGGTATATTATAATTTAAACCTTTTTTTTTTTTTTTTTATTTAAAAACAATTTATATTTACAATCTATATTTACATGTTATACAATAAGTAAATTAGATGATTTTTACGATAACGGGAAGGGGAAGTCGCCCATTGGCGGCACCCCAGAGGAAAATGGTTTAGAGAGAGAATAGGTCTCTACACCAGTTCCTTTTGAGGTGCCTAGGTGGGTTTCCTGGAATTTGTTTTGATGGTTAGTGATTATAGGATTTATGTGAGCATTGAAAGTTTTTTTTTTTTTTTTGTGAGTGTAAGTTTTATGTGTTTTTTTTAAGTGAGTGTAAATTTAAACCTATACTGTAAGGCTGTAAAATGTTTGATTTTTTATTAAATGTTTTATATAAATGTTAATATAACAAATGTTCGATTTACTTACAAGTTAAACAAATTGTGTCAAAATGCACAGTTTTTTGTTCAGAGAGAAGAAATCATCACTATTCCTTTCATCCATCAAATTCCACTTTTATTTTACAAAGTCTACTTATCTATTGTGACACGTGTGTAAGACTAATGGTATTAATTGTCAAAGCTCTCTAATTTGAAAGTGTATCAATATAAAAAAAAATATTGATTTATATTAATTTATATATGTACATACAGTAGTCGCATCTTATAGTAATTATGTTTGATCAAGAGTGTTTTTGATTATTATAACCAAAAATCACTTTTAGTGGCAACTCAGAAAGTATTAATTCCTAATTAATTACTAATTGAATTAATAATTCCTACTATTAAAGTAGGATTAAAAAATGTTATAAAAAATTTTTTTTCTAAAACAATTTATTTTATACGTCTGTATCAAACATTTAATTTGATTAATGTTTATTGTTTTACTCAAAATATTTACTAATAAAATATTAAAGTATTTATCTAAATAGTTTAAAACTTGGATTATTTAAAAAAAAGTCTATAATGAGCTATATGTTTTTGGTATAGAGTCTGACATCATCTGTATTTTCCATATTATAATATGTATAATATATTTTCTTTTTTAATCAAATTATAGAGATAATTTTCATCTTATAATCTAAAAATTTTAAACATTCTATTATATTATTTATAGATGTATATAGATGTATATGTATAATATACATTGTATATAAAATATTAAAATATAAATTAATGTGTAATAATATAATATATAAGTACTGTGTATTAATTAAGCAATATATTTGTAATCTAAAACAAAGTATGAAAATAATAAATATTTTTTAAAATAATTTTGATATTTTAGAATTAAATGTGGCGAATGAAGAATATAATGTAGTAAAATCTAAAGTAGATGCTCTAAAGAAAAAAATTGAATTAATAACTGAAGGTGAACCTAGAGAAGCTAAACTTTTGCTTGATGAAGCAACTGACAAGTTAGATAAGACTCGTTGTGCGATTAATCAAATCAATGTTAATATACAAGCTGCTCATAGGTGAATATTTTATTTTTACATTTTTAAAAAGTTATTAAAATATTTAAAATGTGTAATAATACTGGTTTACAGTATATAATCAAGTGAATCACTGTAAGTGAAATATATGGATAGGAGTATTATTTTTAAATTTCAATGATTATGATCTTTTTCAAAAACAGTTCTTAGCTAATTAATTTCTAATTAACCCTTTGTTTTTATTTTTGATTGTATATGGTAAAAAATTTGCAAAATATTACATAAACTATAATTTTATTGAATTATTGTGGTTTTCTTACTTGTTTGTATTTAATAAGTGCTAATTTATTTGTTTGCCATGCACAACCAGTAAAATGTTTATTATTATAAAAAAAAAATTATAATACAAATTTTTTTTTAAACATATCTTAATACCAACAAATATTTAACCAATTTATTTATATTAAGTTGAATATTAGAAAAATAAGCTCAAAAGTAAGTGACATAAATTATGTGAATATTAAATAATACAAGTCTATGAACATTGAAATATAACAAAATGAAATTGTACACACTACCACTGAATATATTTAACATTATTTTAATAATTAATTTCTATAAAATAATTAGCATCATCTAGTGATTTCATTAATTGGTAATTTTATCTGGCTATAGTATAATGTAAACCATTTGATTTTTCTTGATTGATATTTAATCAGTTAATTAAAAATCAAATTTAAATTATAAAATATTACATTTTTAGTAGGTTGCTTCTAGAAAAAAAAATTACTGAGTTTTAAGTTCTATGTTATATTAATTTAAATTTATTATTTTAGGCTTTTTTTTTTTTGTAATTTGTATTTTATTACAGGCAAGTAAAAATTTCAAAAAATCAAATTGAAACTTTAAAGGAGCGTATTAATCAAGCTAAAAATCAAAAACAAACTATTGAAAACCAATTAAAAGAATTAAATGAAAAATTAACACAAGATAATGAATTACATGATGAAATGAAGGTTAGTAAAATATTGGAATTAATATTTGTTGTATAATATAATATAAATTATTTAAAAAAAATTTTATATTATAATATACCTTTTTTAATTTGTGGAATTTTATGACATTGCAAATATTTCACTATACACATCAATTTAACTGAATGGTATATATGACAAGAAGTGCTCTTGTAAATCTACTAAGGATTGTATTTTTGGACACCAGGAATTTATTTTTATTTATATTTTTTGTGAACTCAGTAAAAATATTAAAATGCATGAGCTTTTGAGTCCTAATTATTATTAATGTATAATTCATTTAAATTAATTTTTCATTTAAATTGTTTTATTTATTAAAGGTTGAATTTAGACTGTAACATTAATATTTTGTAGTAATTTAGCTGGATATATATTCGTATGTGTATTAATTATTGAAATTAAATATAATTATAAAAATATTAAAGTATCATAATAACTTTATTTATAATCAGTTTTTCTTTTTTTTATATATTTAGGAAAATTTAGATAAACAAAAAAAAGATATTGAGGATTTACAAAAAGAAATTGATTATGAAATTAATAGAAATACTGATTTACGTATGGCTAAAGTAAAGGTTACAAAATCATTGGATGAAAATAAGATAGAAATTCATGATATTCAAAAAGATATTAAAAAAATGCAAGAAACGGTAAAAATAATGTTTAATTTTATCACTAAGTCTTTATGATATGTGATATGTGATATTATCATAAATATAATAAATGTAATTATTTACTTTTTTAGGTGTCGAAATTGAAACTACATACAATTCCTAAAATTGATAACAACCATCGTGATCCTGTTACAGAATCCTATCAGAATCATGAATTGAAAAATATAAGTATAAAATCAAATACTTTAGATGTATCAGTTGATGAAGATCATTCTGAAAATAATGACAAACCTCAGAAAACAAATGACACAGATGAAATTAATGATGATATTAATCAAAATGTTGATGATAATGATATAGATATTAAAGAATTACCTCGTTATACTGTAGAACAATTAGAAAGTATTGATGAGACTGCTTTAAAAAATTTCAAAGTATCTGAAAAAAATATAGAAAAACCTAATTTTAATATTCTTGATGAATATGATAAAAGGGTATGTATTTTACGTAAAAAATTATTCATAATTAAATGTTTAGTTTTATTTATGTTTATATTTTTGCTTAAAAGAATAAACAGTATCATGAAAAAGCAAATGAAGTGACCGAAATTTTGAAATTGTATAATGATCATGTTGATATGACAAATAAAGTAAAACAACGAAGACGAGATGAATTTATGGCATCATTTAAGAAAATCACAATCAAATTAAAAGAAATGTATCAAATGATAACACTTGGTGGTGATGCTGAACTTGAACTAGTCGATTCATTAGATCCATTTAGTGAAGGAGTTAATTTTAGGTTTGTTTGTTTAAACTTACAAATATTCAGTGTTTAATAAAGAAAACATATAAATATTAATTTGTTATTAATACTATATAGCGTAAGACCGCCAAAGAAAACCTGGAAAATAATTACTAATCTGTCTGGTGGTGAAAAAACACTGTCATCATTGGCCTTAGTGTTTGCTCTTCACTATTACAAACCATCACCATTGTATGTTATGGATGAAATTGATGCTGCATTAGATTTCAAAAATGTATCTATCATTGGTTATTATATAAAGGTAATTAAATATTTCATAACTATTTTGTTTATTTTTGGATATTTGCTAATTGTATTTAATCAATTTTGAGTTGTAATATGAGTTTGTTTATTTATAAATAAGGGTAATTAAGTTTTGAAAATAAAATTTACATTTTATATTTTGATCTCAGGTATCTTAGTATAAAATATGTAAGTATTTGTTTGCTTTCAATCAAACATTTTGTTATTGTATTAAACATAATTTCATATTTTTTAGAATTTATTATTTAATGTAATTTTAACTTAGAATTAGGGGCAAACAAAATTCTAGAATTAGATGAAAAAAGAAATCAGAAAATTTTCAAAATTATGTAAATTTGTTAATATTTTACCTTGACCTATATTCATTGTTCACTATTATTAATCAATTTGTTTTGATTAATGTTAAAGGTATCAACTATTTCAGGGTTTTAATGTTTTTATGTAATCAAACTTGTATCCAATACATTTATTGTTTATTATTTTCCCTATTCATTTTTAAAAATGCAATTATTTAATCAGAAGTTGAAAATTGCCATTGTTACTAATAGTAATTTTGTTGTTTGTTTTGGTACTTTTGAATTGGGTTTGAATATCTCTCCAATCATTTTTATAATTTTAGATTATTTTTTCCCTATTCCTGCATGTAATCTATAATATATCTTCCTACTCATCATTACTTTTATTCCAATTAAATGTTAATAAAATAACCATATATGAGTAATACCAAAACATAAAAAATTAATTATCTATGACACTGAACAAATAATAAAGATAAAAATATTCCATTAACTGATAACTATAGTAGAACCTCATGATAATGTCAAATTAACAGATTATATTCAGCTGGATGGACTGTTAAATTGCCATATTAAGAGTTGGCTTACATATTTGTTATGTTTTCCATTTTTTGCCTTATATATTTGAATTTTAATCTAGAAATAAAAAAAAATATTAATATTTTAAAATTAAATTTTTGTTTTAGGAACGTACAAAAAATTCCCAATTTATAATTATTTCATTGCGATCAAATATGTTTGAAAAAGCTAATGTTTTAGTTGGCATCTACAAAACAAATGACTGTACTGCAACAACATCAGTTACAACTAGTGAATTTTCAAATTTGTGTCCAGGAAAGGCTCTTACTCAATATCGTCATAAAAAAATGAATTCTTAAAATTTAAATAATTCTATTTTTTATTTGTTAGTTAAGTATGCATTTATTTTTTGATTGATCCAAATATTTTGTGTTGCTACAAAAATGAATTCTTAAAATTTAAATTATTTACTCTATTATTTTATTTTTTATTTATTATATTAAGTGTGCATTTATCATTTGATTGATCCAAATATTTTATACATTGAAAAAGATTTTATAAAAATTATATAAGATTATTGATCAGGAGTTTTAATTTAAAACGATTCATTTGTTTTTAATTAAAACTAAATTTATTAAAATCATTAATCTAATAATTATATGTATTAAAACTAAGAATTTTTCTTTTTTATGAAATATAGTTTTTAAATTGTACTATGATTTTTAATTTTTGTAATTTTTTATGTGTGTAAACTTTTGTTTAATTTAATTTAATTTAATTTTTAAATTCCTTGCTTATCTTTTTGAAAACATTTTTCAGTGTAGTGAATCTCCATCTGGTTTTATGTATATTTGGAAATTATATATACGAGTCAGAGGTGGCCAACAAGTTGATAGTGATATGAGTGAGTCAATCGAGACTCACTTTTAATTTTTATTCAAATTCTTTCAGAAAATAGTTAAACATTTAATTTAATTTTTGTAAACTTTTATATCTTTGTTCAACGCACAAGCATAAAAATTAAAATAATAAAAATGAATTAAGAATATATTTTGTAATAATATATAGTAACAAATAACTATAATAAAACGAAATTATACATTGAGATAGAATAGTTATGTAGGTATGTTGTACATATTCTATTGTATATTTCGTATTAAATAATGGTATTTTAATAAATTGACAAAATATGTGTTATGTAAAATTATAAAATTAAAGTTATTATTTCTTATTGATATTGTAAAGAGAATAAATAAAGGAAGTGTAACATGTAAGCTTATAAAATATATTTTTGCTCAGTTACCATTTTTTTTTTTTTTTTTGGTCAATCATGACAACCTAGAAAAATTCAGAAGTCAATCAATTACAAGCCTTTAAAAGTTGGCCATCTCTGATGTATACATATTATGAGATTGAAAATTCCAATCAAGTGGTACTTCAGTGAGTTAAATCTAAATTTTTAATGTTATCCATGTTAAAATTCAAAATACATTTTATCAATCTTCAATAATTCATTTGTATAAAAAAAATATTGTGGATCAAAATTTACTTAAATTTTATCATTAGAAAGAAAGGTGCAACAAATTATCCGTATAAATTTGTAATTTCTTGTTGTATGTTTCATATACAGATACAAGTACTCGCGTATTGTTTTTTTTAGTTTTGAGAAAGGCAACTATTTTGACTTAAGTTTTATTTCTTCTATTCTCTACGTTTAAACTATTATAAAAAAATGTATTCTATGTATAACAATAATTATTACTCCGTTCCAAATTGACTTGTAGTGGATCTTGCTATTGAAAAAATTCAACGATTCTAATTTTAGGGATAACATTTCAATGGGTACATACATAAACGTAATTTGTAAAGTGCATCGTTTTTGCTTACACTTCCACAACACACACTTTCACTAACATAAAATAGTATCCATTTAATAATAATGAAAACAAAAGATTAAGCTTATAAGGAAAAATAATCAATTTATATTATTTTAACAATATCACTTCAATTTTAGGTTTATACGTCATTCATACATAATACAATTTATATATATATATAAATAGTACACCATTTTAAAATAAAAATGGTTCCATTTTGAAACCATGAAATTTTAGGTACATTAAAAAAAAAAAAAAAAAAAATAGAGTGGATATACTAACAACAACAATACACCAACATTTTATCAAAATTTAAAATTTAAAATAAGATTAAATATAATGTAGAGATTATCATAATGAGCTAAAAATAGACTAAATATGTAAGTAAATAATATAATATAACATGATATGCAAGTAAATAATTGGTTCACATCATATGATTAAACTGGACCCTTTAAAGAATTTCAGAAACCTAAGTTTCTTAAGGAACATTGTTAAAAATACCAATAAAAAAATCTTAAAAATACCTTAAAAATATATAAAATCTGTCAATTTGATAAGTAAAAAAAAGGTATTTTTGGTTCATTCGAACTTATCAGGAACTATAAAAAAATTAAAATTTTTGTTTATTATACAGAGAGAAAAAAAAATACTAAACATATTCCACCATGAGACTAAAAAATCTCAAATGGTAATTTTTTTTTAAGAACATAAAAATATAGATATTTAACAAACACAACGATTATAAAAGTGCTAATACTAATTATAAAAATAGGCAATTTCGCCTAAATTTGAAACACTATCCTTTGGCATTGGCAGCAACAGGTCTGGATCTTTGGACAATTCTTTTTCGCAGGGATTCGGTGGGTGCGTGCTGAGTTGGTCTTAATAATTGTCTGAAGTCAAATCCTTCTGGTAGTCTATTAATGTCTGGAGGTGTTAATCTAAGTGTAACAAATAAATAAACTAATTTAGATATTTATGTTTAATTATAGTTTATTACGTATATTGTTTGAATTTTTTAAATCCAGGTGTTTTATGTTTACTCATCACTATAAACAACTAACTACAAACTCACCTTAATGGGGACACCCATTCTGGTTTATTCACTGGTTGTACATTATTTGTTTTCATAGTTATTGTATTTAACCTACAAGATAATATGATTTAAGCATAAAAAATTTGTGTTTTGTATTTACTTCACACCATGTCTTACTTGTTATTATTATCCGAATCATATTTACAATAATTTTCTGTCACGAGTTTTTTTATGGCATTGTGTACCAATCCTTTCTATATAACATAAAAAAATGAAACAAAAATTAATTTACTATGTATTCTATTATTTTTGTCAGGTAGACAAACTATATTATTAAAAATGTCTGTAAATCTAAAATTTGTTTAATGGTCAGGTAATAAAGATTTTAAAATGTACTATTGTTATATATATATATATATATATATATATATATATGCTATATAGTTAACTAACCAATAGGTATATATATTATAATTGTAAATAAGTTCTTTCATATACATACCCGTGGGTAACTACTATATATATTTTATTGAAATTTCATTTATATACCAGTCTATTAAATAAAATTGTACTACATACAAATAATGTATTTGATATTATCATTTAAAATAATAAAATCATTAATAAGCAGTGCTGGATTTCAAAAAATTGACACTGGGGCTAATAAAAATGCAGTGACATTACATAAGATCAAGTATGGGATATGATCATGACTTCTTTTATTTTATATAAACCTAAGAGATCCCTTACCAACAGCGCTTGGGACAAGCATATCACTCCCCCTGCCCTAGATATGGCACTGTTTGTAAATCAGTACAATCAAATTTCATTTGTTTTTGAAATTTAAATAAAAATATTGAATTACATAATATTAATGAAATATTTAATACAAATGTCTTTTGTGTGCCTTTTTCTTGCAATAAAAGATATAGTGGTCGTAAGCTGTAATTTGTTTTCATACAAGCAGTAGGTAGTACTGATAGTAGGAATCTGTATAGGATATTATAGGTAATAATCAATTGTACTCATTACAACAGGTCCAGAATGAAATTGGAAAGAGTAAAATAATTTTACATTTTAGCTATAGTTTACTTGAACTACGATTATTAATCAAGTATTTATTTACTTCATACACGTACACAATTGCCATGAGCTTTTGGCTGAATAATACAATCTGTGATTATCGTTTGTACTGTATAAAAAATATTGCTTAAGATGTTGGACAATGTGGGCTCCTTTTACCCAAAAGCTCATGGATATTGCATTGGTGTATGAAGCACTATTGATCTTAAAGCAAATTATCTGAATAAAAAAATAAAATAACTAAAATGTATCATAGTATTCAAAAACACTAGTCAAACATATGAATTGGGTACCTACCCAACCAATTTTTGATATTGCATAGTATTCTTTGAGAAAAAAAAAAAAATTATACGATTACAAAGGGTAGTAAGATTCTCTAGTCATGCGCATATTATACAACATGCATCACCAACACTAATGGAGTAATCAAATTGTTACAAAGGCGTACCTGACCAGTTGTTTTAATGTCTTTCAAACAAACTGTAATGTTTGTTTTCTTAATGACCTTGTAGAATTCTTTGTTGCGATTGTAAACCTTTTTTTATATTATTCACGAAATATTTTATAGAAAAATAATGAATACTATAATAAAACTGTAATCATTACAAGATTTATTAAAAATAACTTACATTTTTTGCAAAGTCGATCAAATGCTTCTCCCTTTCTACTTTTTGCTGCATTTTACATGGCAATACCTTAACACCATTTTGCTAAAAAGAGATGTTTTCATTATAAATTAAATCCATAGTTTGCAATATTTCCATTATATACTTGGATATAAGTCTTCTTGTTTTCTGCCACAACAACAGGACTAACTTTGTTTTGACTTTTGACGGGAATAATGTTCTCTTTTGGTTCCTGCCTATATATTGGTGCCACTTCTCCAACAGGAATTTCTCCTTTTGACTTTTTTTTCTTTTGTCTAGCAAGCCATCCTCTTGCATGCTTCTGCAATGTTAATGCTCCCCATGACAATTGCTTAGCTAACACAGCTTCTCGGTAATGCTTTAATGCCAACCAACGTCGAACACAACTTTGTACAATTACTATTTGACGCAGCTAAAAAGAAAGAATCAATTTATATAATAGTGTAATAATTAATCTGAAAATATAAAAAAATTTACAGTTTTTTGTTCATACTTGTTTTTCGTGTAATTTAGTCAAGTGTTCAATATGGTAGTACTTCAAGAATACTTTGGTTTTTCCAATAGCCCAACCATCCAGTTTTAATTTGACTAACAAATGTCGACAATTGTCCCTGGTTGGAGGAACTTTCTCATACAATCGGAATCCTAAAATTGCATACCTGAAATTGAACAAAATATTATTTTAGTAATACTTCAACATAATCATTGTACTATTAATAATATAATAATACAATATCAAGTGAACAAGGAATCAAAAACATGTATTAAATCATATACAATGTGATATAATTGTATTGATAAAAAGCATTATTTAAATTAGAGGTATACTGTTATAAAGGGAATATTGTACCGGTTTATAAAATCTTTGAATAACAGTCTATGCGAGTAACCATTTCGTCTAATTCTAATAGTTTCCATAACTCCACTGCAGCGTAATTGTGCAACAACTTTAAGAGGATCAAATTGTTTCGGTTGCCGTTGATCGTTAGGTTTAATGCAACGCACAAATCTAGGCAAACTTATACCCGAATTGTTACAGCCCATACGATTCAACAACTCGGCCAGTGAATGCCTAAAGTATGTTGCTGCAGTTTGCTGACCACGAGATTGTGAAGCCAACCCAATTAAACCTGTAGACGAGTCCTAAAAACAAATATATTATTATTATTATTATTATTAGTACTATTTGAACTAACAACTAAAAAGTGAAGAACTATTTAACATTATTATACAAACTTGAGAGTATAAGTTGCCAGTTTTTGTTACTGGACTCTGGAACAATGCTCGAACAGTTTTGTTACTGGACTTCCTTAAAACCTGAATAGCTTCTATAGCTAATAGATGTCTATTTTTCTCAAGCATTCCAGAAGCCTGATAAGTGACATTGCCAGCAAAATGTTTTACTTCAAATTGTAAAGCATTGGATTTTGGCCGTACATAGTAATTACATTTAATGTTGCAATGGAATTTTTCTATAAATCAAAAATTATGTTTTGATTGAAACAAACAAACCTAGTAAATAAAACTTACCAACAAGTGACCGATCAGTGGCTCTGGGAAAACGACTTTCTTCATCGAGTAATGCCAGTAGACCCATTGGTCTACTAACAAGCATATCTAACACAGGTCTGTTGTCACAAAAACCAACATGTTGTACAGGGACACCTTCCGATTCATATTCCTAATAACATATAATATGGTATTGTAAAAATGTTTGTAATAACATTTTTATTATTCTTTGATTTTGCTTACAGCTTGTTCTAAAGCAAAAACATGCTGGTTGAAAAAATATTGAAGTTGTTCATTTGCAATATTTATGCATAGTTGTTCAAAGGAATTGTATGTGAAATTTTCAAAACCAAAAATATCGAGTATTCCAATAACATTGTAATCACCACTGAAAAAGTATAATAATTTACTTAATTTAATGTTGTTAATAATAATAATAATGAGATGATTGATGATTTATTACCGGGCATTGTAGAAAGACAATAAGCTGTTGATAGAGTTAACCAACCAATCAAATAATCGGCTGTACAAAGCCCGGGCAATAGCATCTCTGGTGGCAACAGCTTCCGATACAGAATTATTTCTTTGAATAATTTCACCTCTTGTCACTACACTATTGACGCTTAAACATTCTAATAGATCAGAACTTTCAATGTCTAATAAACATGAGGCTGTAAAGTAATACAACATGTTAGAAAAAATTATAATGTAAAACAAAAAAGTTAAATATTGATTACTTCGATGAATTGGAGTCAGATCGATGACTGTACTCTTATTATCTGTATTATTGTCAGTTATGATTTCTCCAAATTCTATATCACCCAGATGTAATATGGCTGCTAAAATGCAGTATATAGAATTAACTTCATCGTCTTTGAAGCCGACTTGTTCAAAAGCATTTTTGAGTTGAGCAAACTTATCGATATTGTTCTAAAAAAATTTAAAAATATATTTTATAAATAATACACACAAACCTCAGTACCAAAATCAAAAGTTATGCAGAGAAAAATATGAGTGTCTCTAAATCTTTACTTGTTTTGTTTTGCTGTCCTGACGGTCGGATGGAAGATAACTATGGATTTGCCGTAGTTCACGATCTAAATGAAACTCTTTTAGTCTTTTGTCATGTTCAAGTCCATCGTAAACATAGTAAAATGCATGGAAATTACTCTCCCCGCTGGTAAACAAATCATAACGGGTTAAGAACAATATTTGTGTTGGAGTATGCATGAAAAACGAAAATAAAATGAAATATTTACTTGGCTTGCTGAATAACTCTAGACTGTTCAAGTAAGTAAACCGACACCCTGGCACCTGTCAATTGTCCGCTTTTGGTCATACTCAATTCTAAAAATTTTCCAAATCTCGAAGAATTGTTATTGATGCCGGTTCTCGCGTTTCCGAATGCTTCCATGATCGGGTTCATCTGAAGTATTCGCTGTTCCAGATTTCTGTTCGGCGCCTGTAGATTGATAAAATATTAGAAACTCAATTTTATTTAAGCGATGTCATAAACCGAAAATTAAAATTAATAGACGCGTGTGAACAGTATGCGATTAAAATTTACCGGAATTAAAAATTATCATGGTTTTTGACTTTAAAGAGCTAATATAATATATATAATATCGGTGAACACGAAAAACAACTAACAAATCTAGATAAGTGACTTTTTTACACTCGAATTATCTACAGGTGTTTGAAATAATTTAATTATATGTTTTCAAATCAATAAGTGTTTTACTAAAATGTAAATTGCAAAGGATTAAAATCTATGGGAAGTATTAAGTACATATAAATGTACATTTTGGGATTTTGAGAATAAATAAATATTTGAATCAGTATATTATAAGACAGTTATAATTAGTATTATGCGAGGGTGGTGCAAGGTGTGCACTTGCACCCTTTGGTTATTTAAAAAAAAAGAATAAAATTTAAAAAAATAGGACAGAGGCTACTATTATCATTATTCAATTTTCTAGTACCTAGCTCACATTACTTTTTAACTATTGAAAAAAATTTAAATTACTTTTCATTTTTATACAATTTTAAAAAATATTCCTACGTATGTAACATAATTAAAACATTATTTAGGAATCAACGTAAATATTATGCACAATGCACTTTGAAAAAATTCCTGGCGATGCCTTTATTAAAATGTAAAATAAATTGCATCAAATTTCAACCGTGACGTGTACAAAAATATGTGTACCTATTGAAAATTAAAAACCCCTTCACCATTGCAACGCAATATAATTATACTGTTTATTGAATATTGACCTACCTTGCCCAGGTATACGAGTTGTTTCAGCAACAGGTTACCGGATTCGGTTTTGCCAGCACCACTTTCGCCACTAATCACTATGGATTGATTGGCCTTTTCATGTAACATGAACTGATATGCAGAATCTGCAATTGCAAATATGTGTGGGGGACATGCGGCTCTCATTTGATTGCAATATTTCTTTTGCTCCTGCAAAGGTCACGTTTTATTATTATTATTATTATTATTATTATTATTATTATTATTATTATTATCATCATCATCATCATCATTATCATCATCATCATTATCAGTATCGCTACGGAACACGCGATATTGTTATGATGATTATCGTTATTACTCGTATGATAACAACTTACCGCTGACGTGTATAAGGGAAGCGACGTAAACGGATTAATGGCCAAAAGAATATCCCCAATGTAAGTATAAATCAAGTTCATTTGATATCTTTTTTTCAGTTGGTTCACTATTCTCTCCTAAACGATGTACATAATAAATGATAAATGAGCATATAATTTGTTAAGCGAAAAAATAAAATAAAACACAAACAGTTAATGGCTTGTGGACATTGTGTATATACCTCCGAAAGACTATCAAGTGCGGCCAAATCGTCGACGTATATGGTAGTGGGTGGATTTTTCCGTTTACTTTTGAGTTTACCATGTTTGGTGGTCACGTCAGGATGCTTTTGCACTCTACCGCTGACTTCTCTTTGGTAGCGTATTTCGGATTTCAGTTCTTCGCGTACCTGAACAATTTGCCGATAAAATGCCAAGAATTTATTGGTCGGAAAGAAATATTTATCAGAAGATATATATATAGAAACAGTATTAGTCCGTTAATAAAAAAGTTAGCACAAGTTAGGGTTTACGAATAAACAATTGGCACAAACGAGACATTTATGATTAAGTTTTTTTTTTTTTTTTTTATAAGTATCTTTCATCTCTTTCACGGGCATTAAGTATTTTGAGTCTTTAAAAAAATATTTTCATTTTATTTATTTTTAAATCGATAAAAATGTTAGTTTTACCCCCACAACATTCAGGGGATATAATACCGGGGCTAATGATAAGTATTTAAATACAATTTTAAAATGATTAAAATACGAACTTTCACCGAATTCAGTTTTAGATATAATAATTATCATAATATGTTGTACGTCAAGGCGATGAACATATATTAGCAGTAGAGGATTAAACAGGTGATAGAAAGAAATCGGTTTACTTTCAATGTGTCACACCCATATTAAAATGTGACGTGCACAGTATACCGGGTATAAATGAGATATATAATATACGCACCCTGTGGATACACTTGGATCCGTGGACGATGAACGGGTCGTGTATTAGTATAGCAGTGGTCGGCCGCTGTTCGAAATCTTTTACAAGACATCTTGCTACGAAATGCGTCAGTTTGGGTGCATCCGGTCGAGCCGACAATGGCAAGACAGGTGGCGGTTCCCGAGGTATTTGAAATAAAGCCCTCATTGGATGCAATCCACTAAGTGGAGGATCTCCGGTAGCTAATTCAATGGCCGTTATGCCTAACGACCATACATCACATCGACTGTCGTAAGATGAATCTCGCTGTTGTTCACATGCGATTACCTGGAGAAAATAACCGCACAATATAATATTATTAACGATTACATAATAATTAACATTATATATAAAATATATTTTTACATTTATCAAACAAATTATACGATTATCCTCCCACTCTCAACTCCCAGAGTTAAAGATTTATTTTATAAATATACGGAATCGGTACACAGAATTTGACTGTTTAGGCCGATAATTCAAAGATAAGGTAAGATATAGAATAAGTATAGTTTTTTGATGTAATAAAATTATGACGCAGTTGAATTTATCTAATATCTAATGGTGTATGTTGGGAAAAATGTTATGAAAAATGATAAAAGATTAAATTTCACAATTTTAAGCTTGAAGAAAAACAAATATGAAGATCAGTTTTACTAGTTGTAAAAGAGTGATCACATTAATATAAAGAAAATGCAATGTTTAAAATAGTTTCGTTAGAAAGGTGATACAATAAGTACGATTGGCAATCATAATAAATCAAAACTTTATCCTTATTCGAGATATCTAAAAAAATATAAAAAAACCGTATGAAAATCAAGCTAGAAACCAGTACTTTGAAATATTATCTCGAACGAAATAAAATAATAATGTAAAGATAATGGAATAATACAAAATAAAGATAAAAAAATAACCGGATGGGCCTCGCTCTGCTGTACACTTGGGGGTGAAGTGCGACTCTTCATAGGATAGGTCATTATAATGGATTTGTTAAATTTGAATTCAATGATAGGTATCATTGTATACGAAAAACGATTCTGAACGGAGATGATATGTTTGACTAGAATATAATACAATGTTATTTATAAATATTGTAATAAGTATATTTTATTTTGAAACGAAAAATTTAGAAAAATCGAAAATTTAAATTGTCTATAAATAAGTCAAAATACATCAAAATACTTTGAAAACTTAACCATGTATAGAGAACGTCAATATAAAGATTTGGTGAAAATTTCAAGTTGTTGCGGTTTTTCGTTTTTGAGTTAGTGCATTTTAAAAAAACCGATATCATTTGTCAGTCTAGAATATTATACATTATATTATATTTTACATGTAATTTTATGTCAATATTCGATGTTCAAACGCTTATAAAAAAAAATTGTGCCTATGGATTTTAATAATTTTTGAATGACAATAAGAACTACTTTAGTGGAATCTTCTATTAAATTTTTAAGTATTTTGTAGGAGCCAAATTTTTTTTATCACCGATTATAAAAATAAAATGTAAAAAATCGAATATTTTAAATGCCTATAAGTGGCTTAAAAGTCAACATAATATTTTGAAAAAAATATGACATAAAGGAAATACCAATATTAACAGCTGGTAGAAATTTCAAAAATCTGCGACTTATACTTTTTGAATTATAACAAATATTAAAAATCGTTTGAGAATAAATCGCTAGTTTATGTAATTTCGTAAATATTTCAATTTCAAACAGTCATAAAATTTTTTCCTCTTAGTACGGTATAAATTTTTTTAAAGATTTTTGAAGAGTAGCTTATAGATAACCTAGTGTAAAAATTTTGAACCTTAAGTATGAACAAAAAATTTTTTATGAATTTTTATCTACAAAATAACTTGCAAATTTTCGCAATTTTTACATATTTCTTATAAATTGGAACTTTGAGCACTTATAAAAAAAATTGTGATTTACGATTTTAGATTTTTTTTTATCAGTTAAGGAACAACTTATAAGAAACCTTGTATTAAATTTTCAAGATTTTCTGGCCGGCCAAAAAAATTTTATCTTTATTTTAAAAAAAAAAAATTAAAAAAATTGAAAATTTCAATTGTCTATAAATAGCTCAATAAAAGTCAAAATACTTTGAAAATTTAACGGTGTATAGAGAACGCTAATCTTAACATTTGGTGAAAGTATTTACATCGATTAGTTTTTGAGTTATAGCAAAATAAAAAATTTTATTTTGTCGAAAACTGGTTTTGCGTAAAAACTCCCGTTTTTCCCTTATTTTTTTAGGGGTTTTCCCGTCGCATTTAAAATATATTGAAAATTTTTTACTTTTGACCCCCCAAAGTACTAACTAAATTCACTTTCCTTTCAGAAAAGTTGCTACATAAGCAAATCGAAGCATTTTTACTGCCAAAAAAGGTGTCGTCAGACACAAAAAAAACAAAAAAAAAAAAAAAAAAATAAAAAAAAAAAAAACACACACATCATTGTAAAATCAATACATTTTTCACTCCGTTCAGAATCTAAAAACTTATTTTCAACTTAATATTTTAAGTTATAATTCTAACCACCAGAGCCGTTAAGGTTATTATTGTTTAATATTAATAATACATCTTAAGGTTATATAAAAGTACATAAATTAGGTGTATGAATTTGCATTTAGTAATATTTTCATGATATAGTAATATATGTTATATTTAAATCATTATACAAGTTAAATATTTTACGGCAGTATTTATATAATGTAGAATGAGATATTCAATAATGTATATTAAGTACCCCGTGTGTTTTACAATTTTTTAAGTATTCTTATGTAAATAAAATTTAATTATTCATAGTATCGTTTAATTAAAAACAAATTATGAACTGAAATATTTTTAAATGGTAAATACGTTAGTGGGTAAATGCATTAAAGTGGAATTTGATTAAATATTTTTTGTCTAAAATGTTTTAAATCAAGTTTAAAATATTAAAATATTTGTAATTATTAATGCTTGTCAGTGTACTAATACTTGAGTCGTACCGTAGAAAATGGTATTAATATAAATAATAATTAATATGTTATAGAATAGAACTAACTAAAATAGTGTTCAACTTAATTATTTGAAATACTGGATAAAAAAATTAAATTTGAATAGTGATTATAGTAAATAATGAAGACAATGATAATGCTTAATAATATGACTTTATAGCGAAACAAAAAAGGAAGGAAATCCTCTGTATAATAGTATTTATACAAAAGAAAAATAATATATAACGTATAATAAAATATTGGAGATCGTTACAAAAATAAAAACATTACAAAAAAAAAAAAAAAATACCACTAGAATATAGTTGAAAATGCATCTTATCAAATTAGTTGATTTAAAAAACGAATACACGAATAAAAAATACTTTCTATCCTGCAATACTTAATCAATGTAACGTATTATTAATTTAATCTATAACTGATCTACATTCCTACAAGAAAAGAATCAGAATTTAATAGCTATAATATAGTACACATAGTTACTATTAAAGTCCGATGATATAGAAAATAAATCAACGAGATATATGGTTTAATTATTAATATCACTCTTTATTTTTACAAGTATACGATGTAAAGAAGAAAATCATATTACCTTAGAAATATAATAATAGAAATATATAGATCAAAACAGAGATAAAAAGAGTGACATTGTGTTGATGGCGAAAATATTTAGTTATAAAATCCTGATTAAGATGTATAATAAATATACATAAGAATTACGACACAGCGACTCTACAGGTGTTTTTTCGAACGATGAGATCTAAAGGTTCATTGACATATTACGATTTAGTCACCTGAGAGCACCGGAAATTTATGACATTTCTCCTAAATGAGCAGAGTCATGCAATTTTCCGACTGGTCGAATATCAAAACAAGTTTTTAGGGAATATTAAAATTCAAACACATGTTGTAGAAAGTGCAACTTACGGGACAGTACTTTGAACTTATACTTAACTTATAATTAACTACGCATTATATAGATAGAATATCACTAACACCATATAGAGAATCAGTAGAAAAGCTCGTTTTAACTATATGGCGCAGAGTGAAAAATCCATTCAACAGCGAATAAATGTATTTTCATAAATTTAGATACATTTTAAAATTTAATATGAAAAGCAATTATAGAATACTACATGTAGGTACACATATATATATAAATGGTATAAATCAAAGTAATTAATAATTTTAAAGGTTTTGCGAACATAAATTTCTAACTATTGGATCAACTGGAAAAAAAAAAAAACTATATAATCTTATAATATTGGATAATAAGGGATTGTAAATGGTGATTATGGTTATTTACCTAGGTATACTTTATATGCCGTTTAAACGTTTGGCGATGTATATGGTATTTAATTTTAATTAATATATAAAAAAAAAACATCATATACTAGCTGTATATTTTAAAACCGGTCAGGGCAACATTGTAAGTAGTGTTCGCATACGAGAGTTTCTTCGAGAAGTATCATCTAAATGATGACCACGTTTGACGGTATCGGGTCATCGACGCGACATCACAGCGCGTGACCAACTCTCGTTTAATATTTGTTTAGATATTTAGAGGATAAGAGAAACTTAAAAACGTTAAAATAAAAGTTATGAAAGAAAAAAAAAATGAATAGTTATGAAATAAACGAAGACTTGCAATACATTATTATAGTGTAATTAAAAAAATTAATAATTAGATAAAAGTTATAAAAATAACAATCATTTTAAGCTATTATTGTCACAAATGTATCGTTCAAGACAAAATTCAATTTTATGTAGAAAGTGTACGTCCCTAAATACTTTTTCAATATTTGGTGCTTAAATAAGATAAAGTTATCTTGAAAATAACTTGAGGCAAAACTTTTTTTCAATCAGATATTTTGATGTTTGAAAAAATGTTTTTCGGTTGAAGGGATAACAACAGAAAAAGAGAAAATATTAGAACCAAGAATAGCTCGATTTAGACGTCTGTGTAAAGGAAATGTTAAAAATCAAAAATAACATCAAAACATGTAAACTTTAACCTATTCATATTAAAGCAAGTATTACATTACCTTCAAGGAATATTAATTAAAAATATCCCAGAGTGAAAGAAATATAAATAATAAACAATATTTATAAAAATAACCATAGCTGGTTATGTATTAACTGTTAAGAATTTAAAATTAAAGTAATAGTTTCATATCACTCTTCCTCGAATGGATTATAATAACAAAAATCGTAGAGGGCAAGGACAATAACTATTTTTATTAATTCGCATAGATTTTACTTAAAATATTTTTCCAAACAGTCAAGACTTAATATTTTATATTCGAATAATTTTGATATAAAAGTATATATACTTGAACAGTGTATCAATTAGTATTTTTAACAATAATTTTATAAAAACAATATGCGTATAAAGTAAACCGTTAATCTCTCAAAGCTTAGTACCACACACATACCTATCATAACGACTAATCATAAATTATTAATAATCATTTTTCCCTCGATTTTCCAAATTTTACGGGGATCAGATCACGTCGGATCATACGTCCGTGGTGTGAACAGACAGTTGATCAAACATAGATTTACGTGTGTTGCATTGTTACAGATCGGTTATTACGTTTATTACGGATCGGCGTGAAAGTGATGATCAATTTTCACTCAATTATCTAATCAAATGGGTGCGAGTGAGTATAATCTTTTAAACCGACGTAATCATACACCGCACGTACTATAAATTATAAATATTTTGTGAGGCACAGCGCGGCGGAGCGTTTGTGATCGATTAACGAAGAAAATAATAATGATGCGTGGTAGAAGCTAACGTCATTCGACGATCTGTGTTTTTCATATGTGCCCCTTCACAAACATACGTCGATATATTCATACGTTTAACCGGTAAAGTAGTAAATATCCCCGAAAAATGCAGCGCATGGACGTGTGATATAATACGAGTGAGAAGCCCATTTTCGAAAGCAACAAGGCCTTACACAGGAGAAAAAATAATTTACATAATTTTAAATATTATTCATCGACAGTTTTGTATAGCACCGGGTCCTCTATTGGGGAGAGCGTATTATAATTTATTATCACCAATGAAACTAGTCGGGTTCCATACGTATATAAGTTATACGCCTATATGCATATAAATAATGCGAATGAAACGAACAACATATAGTATAGAAATCATAAGTGTATTTACGGGAGGAGCTGAAAGGATATTGCCTCCTTCGGCGAGCTGTGCTTCCAACAAAATCATGCCCAGATAAAAAAAAATGTGTTTCTACTTAGTACCAGTAGAATACAGTACATTAGTATTACGTACGTGTTTTATTTTAGTTTTAAATGTATCTATTTTTATTGTTTTGAACCGCCAAACTTTTTGGTTCTGACTAAAAAAAAATTCCTATCTGTTGCGAATTTTTTAACATAAAAAATAATTATTTCTTCGTGTCTTAAAAAAAAAAAAAATAATAGGTTTCATGATTTAAAAAATTTGTTATGCCCCCTCATTCATCAAAGTCTGAACACGCCTATGATAGAAATACCGTCGCTGTACAATTCATACATATATTACTAATTATCCGTGCGATAGCCTCTCACTCGACTACACATATATGCACGCGACTGGCACGAATCGGAAGAAAATAAACAATTTTGGCATTCCAATTAAGTTTCGGGCGACCGATGGGTTTCTAATATTTTTTCTCGCTCATATAATCTCAAACCGCTGCTGAATTTGACTTTTTATATATTAATATTACGATTTGCGTAACACAATAACAATATATGTGTAGTATATCCGATGATGCATTGTAATTGCACTGTTCGTATTGAGTTTAGATAAATATATAACCGAGGAAAACTAAATGTCTAATTAATATATTTATATTGTTAACCAAGAGGTCGGTGAAAATAACGTCGATGACCTCAACCAAACGTCGCCGCAGCCAAATGGAATGGAAAACGTAACCACCGAGCGCGTAATTTTCTTTGCGAACGCGTATTTGATCGCAAGTCAAGCAATTAATGACAATTGAAGAAATATCAGGAAGCGTATAATCAATTTTTTTATTATTATATTTATACTTAATTAGTAATTATAAAGAAGAGAAAGATATAATCTGGTAAGCCATTCTATCTTAACACATTATGTGCAATGTAAACTGCAAACGTGAAAATGTACACGTAAACGTGTACCTTTACTGAATACATTATAAAAAGTTTTATTGTGCTCGTATTTGTAATTCGAATAAAATAAAATTAAAATAATAGTACGAATGAAATGTATTAATTCTAATGTTGAAAGTATGTCGTCGTAACTATATAACTATTTTATAACTACATTTCCGTAAAAAGTTCAAAGAACAAAGAATCACAACATTTTTTATGGTCACGGATTTTTATGTCAATATTTAGAGATCGCGTTAATAATAAAAAATATGTATATGGTATGACAATATATCAAATACGTAGAGAATTTACGTGAGATTGATAAATATTTTTTATAGATGACAAATTGTTATAACCCTGTACAAGAAAAACTAAACAATTTCTATGTATATTTTTCAAGGATAATTCGACTTTCACTGATTAAATCAATCTCGAGAAATCGTCGTTCACCTTTTGTGAATACTTAATGATGACTAATAGAGAATAATTCAATTGAAAAACGTAAACAATTATCATTCGGTTCACTAGCAGTACGAAAACTACAAGTGTAAAATCAGGGATATTTAAATTTTAGTTTATAAAGAGAGAAGTTTTTGAATTATCATCCAATAACATTTTTTCGTTACATACACAACAGAGTCACACAAACTCACAAATTATTGTAGTAAATAAATATTTCAGATTCATTTTTACCGAAATGAGGACGACCGTTAAAATGATTTATTTTTTATTAAACACTATCAATAGATAGGTATGGGTATAGGTACTTTAAATATTATTCGACAATCAAATTTGTCACACATCAAATTTATTTATTCTATTCCTTTAAAGAAGTTTTATTGACCAGAAAATTAGATTTTTTTTTTATATTGTCAGTTTACTGTAAATATTTACTTACACATACACGATAACTAAATAAATTCAATGAGATTATCATTATAAATACACTTCCTTCATATTTAACGTGTTTTCAGAATCACGTAGTTGTTCATGAGAAGAAATCGTTAATAGTAGTATTAAATATTATTATAACTATATATAATGGTAAAAAATATAAAAAACAAATTACTAGCATACATTTATAATTTAAATGGTTTTAAACTACTCAATGTTAAATACTTCCAACGTAATTCTTAAAATATTACATTTTCTTTAAAACACATTTTTGAGAAGAAATTGTAATTATTGTGGTATTGAAACTACTGCAGAGACATACAATTGTGAACGATTTCTACTTATAATTACTTATAACAATTTATATATAAAAAAAAAAAAAATTAACAACTCTATAAAAAATGGATATTTATCTGGTTTTTTTCATCTTCAAAAAATATAGTTTATAATGCAATATTTATAAAAATTATACGACGACTGTCGTCAAAAAATATTCGTCTTATAATAAACATTGAAGACTACAAAATAGTTTACTTTAGTGTTTATATAATAACTATTTAATTGTTATATGTCTTATTTTTATTAAAAAAGCTAAGAAATTCAAAGAATAATTTTCTTCTAAAAACTTTTCATTAATTTTTTTAATTTTAGAGAAATTGTTTATTTCAAATTTTTAATTTTTCATAATATTTAAGAGAAAAATCATATTAGAAAAATAAACAAAATAGTATTACAATTTATCATTGTATAGCATTTCAATGTATATTAAATTTACGAAAATAAATCATTAAATAATCAAAAAATAATATAAATATATTGTACAACTAATATTTTCTATATTGTTAAATAAAGATAACTCTGAAAGTTTATATAAAGTAAACGAAAAAATTAAAATTTGGAATTATATATAAACTATTTTACACTAACTAGTAAAACGAGTTTTTTGCAAACATCACCCTGTTACTATTAAACAGTTTGACAACACGTTTATAAAATTATTTTTTTATTTTAATCCGTTTTTAATAATAATTAGTATATTATTAATTATATTTCTTGAAAGGTGATTCAAGATTAGTAAATTATATATTTTTTTGTTACTAGCATTTTATAAATCAGGTCAACTACAATTTACATATCTATTTTGAATTTTATATTTATAAATTAATTTGTATATTATTAACTTGGTTCTGGATTTGAACACAGTAACCAGAGAAAGTTTTAATTCTTAGTTTTTCCGGCGAATTTTAGCATACTTAGAAATTAAATGGTCCGTCACTATACTGACTGACAATAATGTCTTAGTAACCTAAATAATTTGTAAACAATTCTGAAGTTCATTACAAGTAAAACAGAAAAATATTGAACACAATTAATAAATAGTAATAAATAAAAATATACACATAAACTTGTACAGTAAAAATTTGATAAAGTTTCATTGTATGCTTAATGATTTAACATTATTTGTAAAATAAAGCACCTAATTAAGATTTATAGTTTAGTCTTAACTTAATACAAAGCTATTCAATAAGTGTTTTTTTATTATTATAATAATTGAGTTAGATAATATAAAAAAGTTAAATGACGAAGTTCGGTCTATAAAATAAACTTCCAAAATTATATTACTATTATTTATCGAAGTAGCTCAAACAAATATATTATTCGTTATTATAGGGACTGGGATTAGGCAGTACATAATAAAATTTGTTTTTCTTTATTCTTTCTTTTAGTTATTCTACAATTAATGAAATTGTTTCAAAATATATTCAGTAGCAACACGAAATTATGTTCATCAATTATATAATAAGCAACTATTTGATACTTGAAATACATAATTATTCGAATCGTAATTATTCTCACAATCTTGGGTTATAATAAATGTTCGAATACAGTTTAAGTTTATGACATATTAATTAATGGTAATATTTTTTTGAAAAAAAGACGACTTATCAAATTAATAAATATATTAGAAGGAAAATAAGATAAGGATATAGAAATAAAGGCACTTGACAGTAGAACTTAACGCCTCCTCCTTTGTTCCAAACAACTAATTGAGTTGTGAAGAAAAACAATAAAAATAAATAGTAATGCATTATCTTTCAGTACACTATTACCTTTCTGAGTATTAGTTATAAACTAGTAACTAATAAGATGGTACATAGGTATATTAGTAGTAAATATGTGGACATTTACATTTCAAAGATGTTTGGACCACTTATTTTAAAAAGTATTATAACTCCTTTTTTAGGATAACGTTCCTACTCTTATATATTCATTACATTTATTTAAAATAACAATGGTGTCTTGATCATAATAATAAATGATGCTAAAAATGATATAGATACTAAAAATAACCTTAACATTAAAATTTATAAAGTAAAATAAAAAAACAATATGAAGATATACTTGTATATGGGCATATAAATTAAGACTGATTTTCATCATGCAGTTTATAGTTTTTATTATATTATTGGATAAAAAAATTCCATTGATTATCACGCCCAGCAGAGCATAATAATAATAATAATAAAAAAAAAAATGTAAAGTAAAATAAAAGTACTTTTTAAAATAAAGAAATTATATATTACTCAACTTAAGATCATAAGATTGGAAAAAAATATGTTAAAATATTCGTAAAAATATATTAATAATTTATTAACAAAGGTGAACTTTCGTAACATGGCAAATTAATTAAATTATAAGTAATTAAAAAAATTGCATTTACATTATTCTAATATTTTGATAAATATCTATCAATGATTTTTTTTTTAGAAAATGTTTAAAAATAATTATGAATTAATGTTTTGTATTGAAGTACAGTATCTGTAAGGTTCAATAACTACGGAGAAAAATTGTTATACGTGTTTATTTTTTTAAGAATTTATCTTTGACAATTAGATTAAAATGTAATAAGATATATACAATTACGAAAAATCATCAAAACTATAAACCATGAAAACTGTCTGAATAATCTAACAAATCATCTTATCAGATAGAATAATAAAATAGCCTGTTAAATTTTATCTCAACTATAATAGCTATAATTGACCATTTTTAGATTATGAACAAATAAGTTTTACAATATTTTTGTTGTATCTATTTTTTTTCCTCTATTAGTTCCCTACTTAAAAATTGTCATACTGAAAAGCTTTGAATTAAAATACCAATGTTTTAATGATTATATTTATCTGGTA
The DNA here is from genome assembly GCA_034509805.1 of Sipha maydis. NCBI lineage: Eukaryota > Metazoa > Arthropoda > Insecta > Hemiptera > Aphididae > Sipha > Sipha maydis. The sequence goes on from JASXSY010000504.1 coordinate 483,801, forward strand.
TATATTTAAGAGATATCATATTTTAGATTAACTAATAAAAAAATTTAAAAAAAAATCTAAATACTGCATAAAAATGACGAGGAAAAATGGTAACAATTAAAGTTTTTAAAAGAAAGTTTTATTTTTATTTATAAAACGTTAGAATCGAACTAAGCTTATCGTTATCACACACCACCCTAAAAATAAATTGAAAACTATAAAAATCAAATTATATTTTGAGTTTAAGTTTAAACTTTTAACATTTAAATTTTAATAACATAAAAATATGTCAAAATTCTTAAATAGGGAGGAGGATAATTCTTTTACAAAAAATAATCAAATTTAACTAAAAAATGTAAAACATTTAGAGTTTAGACAATTAAAATATTAAAATTTTAATGTTTACTCATTTTTAAATGTGAACATGTATGCATTTAAAGTCAATCAATATAATAACAATGTATATTGTGTAACATTACACTAACATACTTGGTACATTATACCTATAATTTGTGCATAGTAATAGTATACACATTATACATATATTTTATACATTTTTAATAACATAATTGGTTACTTTCTAAAAGTATATTTCTTATTTGGAAAAAATAATTATTAGTATAATTTGTTGGTTATAATGATTAGATTTTTGATATACTGAATACACCTCTTAATAGACATAAGCGTGTTTACATACAGGTCACTCCTACTATGCACAGACATGACCGGAAATATATTTGGCTAAAAACTTTAATTTAATGTTGTACAATAATCAGGGGATGAGCAGTTTTCTTGTATCTTTTAACATTTGTGTGTTGTATTCATATAATTTTTTGTGGCTGTGTATCTTGTACATTTTAATTTTATTTGCGTATAGATGCAAGATACAAATTAAAATCATAAAAGTCTATTTTAAAGTTGCTTATACTATGTACGTAGTTGACTGATATAAACATTAAATTTATTGAAAAACATGTTTCATGAAACAAGTTTTAAAACAAGTAGAGACCTACTTTAGAGTAAATCAGGCTAAATTATTTGTTCGCTACTGCATAAGATTGTGTTTTTCAGCGCTAGTTGAAAAAATGTTTTTCGCAACTGGATTATATTCGTCAACATATGTTATAGATTATGTGATACAACGGTCGAAAATTTAAATATTTCTTAAAAATAGTTCGTCATTTTTTAAAATAAATTAACAAGTAATAAATTAATTTAAATTGATTTTATCTGTATTATATATATTATTTTTTTAATTCTAAAAAACGATAATGGGGCCTATTACTGCATCCTTTACTAAATGTTCGTGGGTTTTAATTTAATTGAAAAATAAACAATATTAAAATACAATGAATTGTAATACTTTCACCAACTTGAATAGAAGTTTAAAAAAAAAAATTTAATAGTATATTTTTAAAAATTTCAAATGCATAATGTATCGTCGTAAGAAAATTGATGTACCTAGTATCTAGATACTTTTTTTTTAAATATCTTGCTCATCCTTGACAATTAAAACCTAATTTTCATATTTTTATCACTATGTAACATGCAACTTAAAATAATATATTAAATTAAGTTTAAACTTAACATATATTTTTTATAATTAATCAGGGTTTAAAAATTATTTAATGGGCGGATGTAAATAAATTAGGACCTAAAACGAACAGTGTCAGATATTTTTCCATATTTTTTTTGTTCTGATGAGAACAAAGTAAAATAAGATACTAATTATCAAGTTAGATGTATTAAAAAATGAATACTTACCCATAAATGTATAGGTAGTAAAAAAAAAAAATATTATTGCAACTGTTTAATTTGAAATCAAATGAGGTTTCTTGTTTAAATTAATACTCTTTGTTTGTACAAAATTAATTTATATAAAAAACGTCAATGACGATTTAATTTAGGAATAAATAACTATAAATAGGAAGTAGAGAACTTACAGAAGCTAAAATATCACATAGTTTAAATGTAATTTAATCTATTTGTCAAAAACAGTAAATACGATATAAATTTATCTATATTAAGTACAAAATTCATTTTTTTGTTTTAAAATTATATTGACCGATTTTTAATATTTCTAATTTAAATTTAAATTTATAATAAAAATAATAATAACTATTTTCCTTTGGTAAGGGATATTTTGGTACAATAATCTACTAAAGTAGAACGAGTTTCAATACATAAGTATTTATATATGATTCAATTTTGCTTATTGGTAAACTAAGGTAACTTAAGAATTAAATAATTTTGAATTTTCAAGAGATCGAGATTATTACTGGCTAGTATGTATAATATGGTTTAGTACATTTTATTTTATTAACCATTGTTAACAGTCGTTCAAATAAATAATTTGTATTGTCAGAATTATCATTATAAAGCGGATTAAAGAGAAAAACAAAACCGTTATAGTATCCTAAATAGATATTAACCGTGACGAGAAATCGATATCGAAAAGAATAATACTTAATGTTGGTGTCGATAACATGCATTTGGCGATTCAAGCGCATATTAACTACATAACTATTCTTATATAATATTTACTAACTAACGTGGACGTTAACATACATTAGATACTTAAGTAGTATGAGTGGATACAAAATTGGATTGTTAATAAATTTTGGCCCGCGAATTTAAATAAATCAAAGCGGCTCATTATTATTACTTTTTTTTTTTTAATAAAAATTAGTATTTCGCATGAAAAAGAAGTTAAAAATATAAATCAAATGGCCTACATGCGAAGACCAGCCCATCGGAAAATGTCCCGATTCCCCGAAATGCCAATCCACCCCCCGAGTACATACTACAGTAGTTTCGCAGACATAGAACATGACGAAAGTTCGTTTTAAATCGTGACAACGGGCTGAACGGGAGTGGTGCGCAACAAGTATTTACAAACGTGGGGTCACGCGCAAAGGGTTCAACAAGAGACCGATAACGTCGAAAGCGCGGCATAATTTTTTATGAAATAATGAGTTCCATACCAGAAGAGAGGAAATAATCTGACGGAAATTCAACGGTGATGATGACGTATAATCCACACGAAATGCACTTTGGCACGCACACCACCCGAAATCAACGACGTTACACGTGTGCGACGTGCGCGCGAAAACAAACTGTGGACAAACGACTTCGGATGACCGTTTGAAAAATACGATCGCGCGAGGGAAACGCGTTTTGCGGTAATGGCGTTTGCGATGATCGGACAAGTGCACGCGACGGACGGTGGTGCAGTATCTGCAGCGGCGGTGTGCGGTCGGAATTGTCGGATGCGTCGCGTGGTAGAAAAAGAAACGCGGGGCGGCGGCGGGAAACCAGTCGTCTGGAGGCGATGCTCCGTACCGATTTCTCAACGAAATGGAATTATTATTATTATTATTATTGTACATGCGCGCGCTTACCTACTACGCGATATTATTATTATGTTTTTTTCTTCGTCTTCGTTTCCTCATTTTCCCGCAGTCGGAACAGACGTCTAATATTTCTCTACTCGATTCGACCTGTTTCGATCGCAAAAAACCCGGTTGCCGACGCGACGTTTCCGGCCGTTCGTTACCGGTGTAGAGTAAGTATCCTACTGTCCTTACCACCGCCACGCGAGTTTTTCGCAATTATTCCCGGTAACCGGTACACCGATACACAGGTACAATATACACATTTACCCGTCGGCCCTACGTTATTTTACTATTATTTATACTATTATCACCATTACTACTGCTACTGATGTGTGGAACGTAATAAATTATACGTGCACACTCGTACACATTACTTTATACAGCACTAAAAATATTATTATAAACCTGCACGTGTTGTTAGTAGAGCGAAAACGCAAACGACCGAGTACACCGTCAAGTACCTTATGGGTTTGACCAAAATCACTAATCACACCGCACTCCAACGCGCGTCGTGTTCCGTTTAGTGGACCAACGAGTATATAATGGTAATAACATTCAGGTACTTTATAAATCATAAAATATGTTAAATGTATTTCATATTCAACAAACGTGTTTATGAATTTATGGCCGATCCGTTAGCTTTTATTACGACGGCGGTTTGGTAAAAACACGCACAGCAAGTTGTCGACCTTCTTGACCTGTGAGAGTCAAATATTTTTTAACCGTTCAACACGTACACGAATTAGTATAACCATTGATTATAAATAGCATTCATAATCAATGGTATAATATTAATCCTAATTATTACGTATGAAAATTAATAGATACATATTATAACATAACCGATGGAAAGGGAAAGAAAACTTATCACATTAAACTTCAAATTGTTATGTTATCTTGGTGCTAAACACTGTATACTTATCTTATAGTTCAGTCCCTACAGCATTTCACAACAATCTAAATTAGACTTAATATAAAATCAAATATTATAGTTTTCATGAATCCCCATTAAGCCATAATTCACCATACTGAAATTAGATGTTATCATCTAATTTATGCGTATACATTACGTATTAATGGATGAAGCATTTTGATATTGAGTATAATTAGTTTGTTAAAATCCATAAAATAAAATTACTGATATTTTTTAAAGTAAAACTGGTTAAGTAAAACAGCTTAAATGGCTTGAATAATATTTGAAAACTATGTAACACACAGATTCTTGTTTACCATAGTAATAGGAAAAGGCTATAGCACAAAATTTAACATTATTTTCAATTTTTCTTTACATTAATGATATATAATAAAAACCCATCTTATGAGCAATCTAAATTTAATTTTCAATCTACATGTACATTCTTCACATAAAATACCTATTAAATAAAATCGAAATGAAAGTTTTATAGTACTTTTCTGGTTTAATTTTTGATTTAAAAATATATTGTTAAAGATTTTTAGGTGAATTTACCATCTGAGAGTTAGACTACAGAATAAAATAATCGTAATTAGCCATGAAACTAGCAACCATTTGGTCCAAAACCTTAGTACAAAAAACTTGACAAGGCTAAATCATCCAATTTTTTAAAATCAAGTAAAAAAGTTTAAGAAGCTTAACCTTGTATAAAATTTGCAATGATACCAAACAACACTACATTATACATTTGCCAAAAAAATTTCGAACGGTACTTAAAATATTTTATATTATTTTCCGCATTATTTTTCAGTTTTTTTTTTAGCTTGGAATAAAATTAGTGAAAGAAATCAAAAAACTGTGTTTAATATCTACATACATTTTTCTTATAAAAAAGTACTTTCGTTATAAGCCATTAAAATCAATACATTCATCCAACACTAACTTATAAAAAAAAATAAGTAAGAAAATAAAGAATAAATCATTGTATTTGAATAAGGGCATTAAAATGGCTATAAATTGTACAAATCGGATAATTTTATGATTCATAACATACCTTGAAAATGTATTATAAATATCAAAAGGATCTGTATATAGAGTTTATTTTTCAGCGTGTAAAATAAAATAAATAAGTACCTCAATAGTTATAACAACCAATTTTTCAACCAAATATTTTCAGTAATATTCTAAATAATATACTAAGAGTATTATGAAATTGTACGTACAAAAATGATATGTCTACAATACAATTTCCTCAACAACATTAAATCTCTGTATACATTTATGATTACAGAGATACGTACCTATTGAGCTTTGAAAATAAAATATATACCATAACAGAAGATAACAAATTCTATTATCATAATTTCATATTTTATTATAATTGAGAGGGGGAGGTGGTGTCAAAATCTGTCATCAAAAACTCCAAGATTATTATATAAACATGATATTCTTAAAATATAAAAACTAAGGTTCAGACGACTAATCTCCTTAACGACTAAGTCAGTCAGAACTAACCAAGTTTTGACTAGGTCAGTCAAGTTTCTATTAAAATTTGACAGGAAAAATGCTCACCTTGTTTTCCCCTCAAAATATGTCACTGACCAGTTCTATAATTATAAATTACAATATCATATTAAACATACATTAATCAACCTAACAATAAAGTATGGTCGAAAAATAAAGTACAACATAAATTATTATTTAAAATAACATTGCAAACAATCAAATTAATTAATTTTTAGAATACTTGGTATTTTAATATAGTTTCAAATAATTTATTATTATTTTTTTTAAAACGTCCATTAGTTAGCTTTAATATTTGAATTTTATAAAATATAAATCATAAAAAACTGATTTTAATAATTATAATTTTTTAATAAACATAATATTTAATAAAATAATGTATCTCAAAAAATCTTAGGCTAAATTAAGATTTTTAAAAGAATTTAAATATTTATTTTGTGGAAATTAAGTTTAAAAGGAATATAGGTAACTATTAATTAAATCATTATATTTTTAATTGGTAAAAAATATGATTTTTAGTCAATGTAAATTAATTCATTTTTAAGATGTAAATGTGACCTATTAATTTATTTAAAATATTTTAGCGTTAACTTGAATTTACCGTAATCTTAAGTGCAGAATTGCAGAACACTTCCGCTCATAATAAATTCTAAGTTACTAATGAGTAATGATTTATTCCATGCGTCCATACTTATAAGTATATATTAAAATGAAAATATGTATCATACTTAGGCATAAACGTATGTAACTATTGATCAATAAATTAAACTGTCAACGTAAATGTAATAATGTAACATTTATTATTTGATTAAAATGTATTTTTAAATAAAAAATACTAAATAATTTGTCCAACATACTCGTATTATGTTATATTATAAGACAGACCTATGAAAATCAGTAGTTTTGTTATGCGTATGTGCGGGTTTAACTAGCTAAATGTAATCTTAATATTTTTTTTTAGTAAAAATCAAAAATACTAAACAAACTTGTTCAGATCTCAGATTTAGAACATATTTAACCACCTATTTATAAACATTTGGACAATCATTTTCACAACGGAATCCAAGAGATCATGTCAAAACGTAGCTGTTCCAATACAGGCGCAGAAAAGTTGTCCCTCTATTTTTTTGGGGGGAGGCGAAGTGACAGTTAAAAACACCAGTTGCGTAATGATTTTTTCGAAAATGTTGTAATACATAAACTGTGTAAAATTAAGTTTTAATTTTTCTTTAATTACTAAAAAGTAGTGATATTTAACAAGATACCGTTAGGTGTATTTTTGAGATTGTATACATTGATTGAAAAAATTAGGAATTTTGAATGACCAAAAAAAAAAAATAAAAAATTAGAACCTATCCAACCTTCCCCGTTTATCTTGCGCGAGTAGGCACGAGCGCGCGCCGTGCGACGAACTAGCTTAGCACGTATGCGTGGTGTTGACTTTTTCGGCCGTACTCAAAGAAGCAAACGGCAAACATTTGCGCAACCCATGTGGACGGTAAATTTTTATTTCTGTGCGTCGAATATCCACGCATGAGATGCGTGCGCCACGTACGACGTCCACTCAAACAAATAAATTTTTTCCGCATGCTCGGCTTATCTGTCGCACAGCGTGCGTTCGGCGTGTACATGACTCGCACGACCCGTTCCCTCCGTAAAATAATAGCGTAGATATTTCGCCGGGTACCTATGCTGGTAACTTGTCCGGAACACAATTTTTCTTGGATCTCTCGACAATCTCCCCCTCCGTTTTCTCTGTTTAAAAATGCTCTACGGAGCTATGGAGTGCATGCATTAAAACTCGTGTAACGTATACGGTTGATTTCAAATTGAACGTAAACAATTGAAACAACTCAAATAGAAAGAATTACGTTGTTACATTAAGTAATCGAATTAAATTTAAATAAAGCGCCTCAACTTAACCAAAAACACAATGGAACTTCAATAGAAATAACTATACGGTGCTCAAGATCGAACTGGCTAGGGAGGTAAAGGGACAGTGCCTCCCGGGTCTTCGATAGTATTATATTAATAAGAATTAACCTAATATTTAATTTTAATTTTTCTGTTTTAATTTGTATATATGTATCAAACATTATCATACAAAACGTACAAAAAAGATAAACTGAGCACTTAAAATATTTATTAGTTGAAATGTGATAATAATAGATCCAGTAGATTAACTCCCCGGGCCCTTCGATACCCAGTCCACTCCTGACGGTGCTGAAAATTGATTGTGTTTTACAATCTTAGATTACAACACATACGTTATTAATCCGATCCACTACACTAAAACAATCATTCGAGAGCTGGCTCACAAAAAAATAAAAAATCTTCAGAAATCTAACAGAACGAAACAAGAAACGACTACTTACTTTTGGATTCTAGAATGAAGAGTATTATTTGTATTATTATTATTAAATGATATTAATGTTGATTTTTTCTTTAGTGAACATTATCAAAAATAAAATGTATAATTTAGTCAAAAATAAATACAGCATCAAAAATGTTATAAGAAGAATAATGTTTGTTCTCAACAGCTATAATCTTGTAGAATGATAATTTCATATTTTAAAAATATAATGAAAAAATCACTCGATTTTTCCCCAGAACGTACTATTTTTGACAATAGTGCATTTTGCTGTAAAATATATAATTTTAATACCATATACATAAGTATGTGTATATGTATATTAGCTATAAGTATATCATATATTTAATAAATATTAGCATAGTCATTAAAATTATAACTATCGATTTAGGAATCGAAAAGATATAGTCTGTATGAGGAATATTAAAATGTCAGTTACTTTGGTAATTCAAAGGGTATGATTAAAATTACGAAAATGTTTACAATGGTTCTAATTATTTGTAAAATATATTAAGGGGGCTGTAGACGATGCAAAAAATCACGTAAAATAGGCGATAAGCTAGACAAAACTGTGGGACTTTGGCTTGATGGATTTTAATTTTGAAAACAAATTGAAAATATTCAACACCTTAACTAAAGCTTGATCGAAGGAATTTTCATTATTACAAAAATTAATGGTGTACTTAAACATATAAAATACATAAATTATTGTTTTCTTAAATTGTCAATATCGTATAGCTTGATTAAAGTATAGAAAATTCCTTCGGTCATTCCCTAGTTAACACGGGGACTAAATTAAATCTTTTTTCAAAACTAAAATCCGTCAATCCCAAGTCTCCCAATTTTGTATAGCTTTTTAGCATTTTTGACATTTTATTAGCGTGGCGTAAATTCGATCAAATCGTTTTCTTGCCTGCGCGTGTGTAAATATATAATTACTCGTTCAAAGATACTAGGGTAACATTCGATTCTAAGAAATTTTGGATAAGAAAATAATTATTATACTGCGGGCGCTATGAGAACGGAAGTTGGCGGCGAACATAATACGTATATATAATTTGTATTTGCAAGACAAATAAAAATACAATAATACAAAATAATAAATTTAGGGATACGTCAGTCATAGTCCGCGCATTTTCGAAGTGTCATTAGTCATTTCACATTGATTACGTGGTTGTGCGATTGTGTATTTTGAATAAGTGTTGTCTGGATTTTGAATTAAAAATTATTTTTTACAATTTTTGCATTGTTATCCGTATGGATAGTATGGATACAAAAAAAGACAAGCATTATGGGAAAAAACCAAACCTTTATTAAGTAAAAGGAAAACAAAAAAAGGATAAGTAATTTGTATACAGATTTAATGTATGAAAAAATTGAAAAAGACGATGACTTCTGGAATAAAAATATGAAGTCTCAACTAACAAGTTTTTTAAAGATTACTTTTTATCCGATTATCTTTATTGCTCTGAATGTATATGTTCAAATCCTTAGGACAGTTTGGCCATAAAACGAAATGTGGCTCGTTTACTAAAAACCACATGATTAAAATCACAACAAAATTATAAATTATGAATCCACCGTCAACATTTTTTTTTGTCTGATGAAAAAATTGTCATAATATTCTAAACTTTCATATTGATTTCCTGAACATTTGATTTTTTTGAGTTGTGGCCTTATTGTACTGACAGTAAGAAATATTAAATAATAATAAAAAAAATGATTACGTATTTGAGTATTTATATAAAGATATATATTATGGCCGTGGCGACTTGTCATATTATCCGGTTTATGCAGTTATTAAAATATTGAGCGTCGTTATCATTACTTTTATTTGAAATTTCGAATTTTAAATTTTGATTTGTCTGTTGTTGTTAAAAACTAATGTGTAGCTCCTAGAGAGGGTTTTTTTTATGATATATACTTGTCATCTTTAATACTATGGACAATTAAAAGGATCGGCGTTATGGATCATAATTGATGGCGGATGGCACAATTCTAATAAATATTATATTATTGTAATAATAATTAATATTTATTACCCGATGTATTTGTTTTGGTCCGCCGCCAGTACGTAATTATTCAACAGCGAGTACAAAAATATTCTTATTTTGATTTTCGATTAGTCTGGTGTCTGCCGTTTGAAATTAAATATAATATTAATATGGCTATATTCTCGTCAATAATCAACATTGGGCAAGGCTATTATATTATTCTCAATTATTATTGTAGTTCCAGGAATCATAATGTGGGGCCGATAAACGATTAGTAGCACGATAATGGGTTACTCACACTAATGTTCATTTACTTCTCGCACACTGACACGGCGAAAATATAAAAGTGTATAAAATGCCTAATTAATACTCCTTAAAACATAACACGCTCCAGCCACCTTAATATATTATTATCATACAGCTTATCTACTACATCGCATAAATGTGTTGCCTAATTTCACATTTCAAGGCGTTAATCTACTTTACTCATTCAACTAAAATAGTAGTACAGAGAGATAAACTTGTTTAACGAAGTTAAAATAAAATCTGTTACATACACAAACCACGTTTGAAATTTTACCTAATGTTAATGTACGGGTTGAAATACTAGTATTGTGTGAATTAACTTTAATGTATATAAGGCTTAATAAATAAGAATCGTCAATTTTATTATTTAATGACTTTTTTAAAAACATAATATAAGAATCTTTCCTACGATCTTTTAAAGTTCTGAGATTTGAAAATTTACTTACGTTATCATAATCAGAATAAGGGGTTCTCGTTATATTAAATCTGAAACTGATAAAACGTAAAAATTTGTTTTGAACTGACTCAAAGAAATTGGAAATACCAATAGCATTAGAGTTCCAATTAACAGTAGCATATTCTAAATGAGACCTGACAAAGGAAGTGTAGACATTTTAAGGTAAAAAGATCAATGAAAAAAAAAAAAAATTGAGTACCTATAATAAGACCAAACATAAATAATATTTAATTATTGGTAGAGATGATATGAGGGAAAAATGACAGTTTAGTAACAAAAATAAAGTCAAGATCTTTTATAAGATTTGTTTGATTGATAATAATATCATTCAAATTATAGTTAAAAACCAAGTAAATGGGTTTTTTAGAAAAAGTAATTATTTGGCATTTATTAATATTTAAGGAGACCATAAAGTAAACACAAAAAAAAAAAAAAAAATTAAAGCTTATTAAATCATTCTGGAGATTAACTACATCAAATAACCAATTGATGACTTAAACAATTTTTGCATTGTCGGCAAAAAGTAAGAAATTAGAGTAGTTAATAGAATAAATAATATCATTAATAAATAAGTTAAATAGAAAAGAAGAAAGGTAATCCCCTTGAGGAACACCTGAGGTGACAACAATTTAATTAGATATATAGTTTTTTATTTTAACATATTGTAATCGTTGAGAAATAAAGGACGAACCAAGACAATAAAAGATTAGAAATATCAATTTTTTTAATCTTATTATTAGTAAACTATGATCAATACTATCAAAAGACTTATCAAAATCAGTAAAAATTGTATCAGTGTGACAGCCCTGAGAAAACGAGTGTAAAATATAATGTTTATTATTATAGATTTTTAAAACTATTATAAAACTATAAACAATAATTATTTATAATTATAAAGAGTAGGTTATTAGAACTATCTCCATCAAATACGAGTAGTACGGCAAATACCATTTATTTGATAACCAGTATATTAGTAAAACCTGAAAACCAAACAATGATTGGGTAACACTCTTAAATTGCAAGTGTTAATAAAACAAATGTTAGTTTATCATTAAATAAAAATATGTGTATAAGTGTGAATAATATACATATTATCAATATTATCAATTTGTCAAATTAAATGGCAAAATAAATTAAACAGAAATTTATTGTTTCATAGTACATGGTACAACTAGAATGTGAAGCGTTATGAAGACATATTACATTAATATAAAATATTTCAGTTTAATTATCTCAAATATTCCAAATGCAATGTTTTTTATTTATTTAATTGTAATCAACTCATGGTAATTGACAGTTTAAGCCTTAAATTAAACAAAAGTTTTATTGGTAAGGTTAGGTTAGATAAAAAATGTAAGGCCATCACTCATTCAGAAACTAGGAATCTCAGACAACTTAACTACAGCATAGAGCGGCTACTAGTGATGGGAATAAAATCCAAATTCTTAGAAAATCTGCCAAATCCAGATTTAAAAATCCGAGATTTGGGTTCATCATTGCAAATTTCTGTATTCTAATCATACAACTTTCATTAAACCACTTTATGGACGCAGGGGCGTTCCGAACGGGGGTTAAGGGGGGTACCTACCCCCCCGTGATGTTTTGTCAGTCGGCAAATTGTAAATTTGGTGAAAAAACTTGACACAGTCGGCAAAATGTCAGGCATATTTCATTATAGCATCGTAATCACGGATTGCGTTGTAATTGTAGATATAGCGTTCAAAATATTATTATATTTTATTACATATTATAAACTATGTAGACCGTAGACACAATAGACGAATAGAGTTGAGCTTAATATAATATACGATATTATACTTTATAATGAGTTGTTTACACTGAATAGCTACTATAAATTTAATTTCTGGTAATACCACTATACGGACTACGGACTACACAGTTTAGATTGATTAGAATGATCGGAAATATTCTCAAAATACCCGTGTTATACTGTTATCGTGAGTCACGACACAAACAATCGACAAAAGCATAACGTGCGAACGCTGTAGACCCTCTGCAGACTTTGTGTGTGTGTGTGTGTTTAGATTTGTGTTATTGCTGATTATTTAATATTCTACGTTGACGATTGCAGGGATAACATAGGTTCCATACTTATTCTTTTTTCGATGAAGATTTCTTGAGTATAACAGTGTAAGCATTTATAATAATTATTATTTACTATTAAACGTGTTTACTATTTTAAGGCAACAAATGTAGGGATACAGTAATTTTTTTACCTTATATTATATTATATAATTGTATATTTGTATATTTGTACTACATTAGCGACTAATTATTCAAGGAAGATTTTGAAACAAGTTTCCTCCTAGAAATCTTTAACTACCTACCAATAAATAATGACAATAATAATAATAAGTAGGTAATATAGAAATGTTTTATATGAATTTCAAAGTATGTACAATAGCTCGTGTTTTATATTATGGCACACAAACACATTATGTATAAATTATTAGGTATTTTGATGGGTTTGTTATTAGTTATTACTAGGGCTCGGAAGTTGTTGCATTTGCATGTTTTTTTTGAACCGTTAGATTTATTGCTAAGTGAGCTTGAAATTTGTTCTAAGACACTACGAAAAACACATCAAAAGTTTATAGTGCATATTTTTGCATATTTAGTGATTTTTTGATTTTAGAGAATATTTCTTAATTTTACAATTTTTTTAGAGCATATTTTATAATTTATGAAGATTTACTATGAAAATTTGTAAATAAAAAAATAAATAAATTATTATTGAGAGATATTATTAGATATTCTTGTATCGCATTTTTTTTTTTTTTTTTTAATTATTATTGAAAATTAAAAATCAGAATTATTTTTATTGTTTTGCTTTTTCATGTTTATAATATTTTATAAAATATTTCTGCAAATAATAATGTTATGTAAAAAAATAAAATATAAGTGCACATTTTTAGAGTATATTTGTACTTTTTTATGCACATAAGTGCATATTTTTAGAGCATATTTGTACTTTTTTAAGCGCATAAGTGCATGCATATTTAGTACTTTTTTAGTGCATTAAGTTCCGAGCCCTAGTTATTACTTTATAACTTAGCCAATAGTATCTTATTTATTAATATTTACTAATATTTATTAATAATTGTCATCAATTTTCTAAATACTAAAATAATTTAATTTTATCAACAATAAGTTAAGATGAAATACGTCAGTGAAACTTTATTTAATAAAAAAAAATGAATGGTTTGACGGGTTTCGTTACAATATAAAAATCTGATACATTCACAATTTGATGAAATTGAATGTTTACACTCTGAAATTCAAATCTTATTAGATGCTTCCAAGGAGTGCAACAATTTTAATGATATTTTCAAAAAAGCATGCATGTTAAGAAATGTTATACCACGAGCATTTCGCATTGTTAAGTTAGTACTAACATCACCAGTGTCATCTGCATCCAGTGAACGTTCTTTTAGTCGTTTGAAATTAGTTTACAACCACTTACGCACGACAATGAGTGACGAGAGACTTGATTCTTTATTGGTACTATTTTCAGCTCGAGATATTGTAGATAAAATAAATATTCAGGAAATCGTTAACAAATGGTCTCTCCCAAACATCGACGTGTGAAAATGTAAGCTACAAACTAGTATTAATAATTAGTAATTACAAATTGTGTGACTTCTGACTAAGTATAATAATATTAATATAAATTGTATATTATATATATATGTTTTGTTTTTAATATAAATTATAATGATGATAACCATATTCCAGTTTAATAAAATATTTGAATACGTATATTTGTTTTGTATTAGCATTTCACTCATACATAAAAACATAAGTGTACAATTACTACATTTTTTTCTCGTCATATTAATGTAGTCGGCAATTTTTCAAACTGATAACCCCCCCAAATAGGGAAGCTTCGGAACGCCCCTGTATGGACGTTCCTTTAATTTTCGGACAAGATTATGGTGGTCTAAATAAAATATTTCAATAATTATTTAACATTTCAAGTCACATGTACCATTATTTTTGGAGATACAACTAAAAATAACTAAAATGTATTTTACGATATCCGTTTTATATACGTAGTAGGATCAAAAAGTTCCCGGAATATATTTATAAAAAAACACTATTTTTCTTATCAAATATCTGATTATTGGAATTAAAAGTAGACATTATTAGCTATCTGTAGATTTTGTCGTTAAAATTACATTAGTCTCATGTGAGGCGTAATCGTGTCCATATGAAACGGAGTTTACGCAAATTTTCAAAATGTCACAATTTGAACAACGCGCTAATTTTGTTTTAAATTTGAAAAAAAACTGCTACAGAAACGCTTGAATGTCTGAAAACAGTTTATAGTGATGAAGCATTAAATGAAAATAGCCGATTATGATTGGTTTAAACGGTTCAAAAATGGTCAAGAGTCACATGAAGACGAAGAGCGGAGTGACCGGCTGTCAACTTCTAAAAATGATGAAACAATCGAAAAAGTTAAAAATTTGGTGCGATCAGATCGTCGTTTACGCATTCAAAATATGTCAAATGCATTAGGAATATAGTATAGATCAGTTCAAAACATTTTGAAAGATGATGTAGGAATGCGTTTGTGCGAAATTTGTTCCACGCATTTTGACAGAAGACCAAATGAAAAACAGAAAACTGATTGCCACTGAACTTTTCGAACGTTCTGTAAATGAAAAATATTTTTTGTCAAAAATCGTTCCAGGCGATAGAACTTGGGTTTTCGCTTATGACCCAGAGACAAAATTGCAGTCATCAGAATGGCACACAACAACGTCACCGAGGCCAAAAAAATCACGTGTTGTCAAATCACAATTGAAAGTCATGTTGATTGTGTTCTTCGACAATGAAGGGTTAGTTCACTAGGAATTTGTACCTAATGGACATGCAGCCAACTCCAGTTTTTATATTGAAGTTATAAAGCGTTTAAGAGATTCAATTCAGCGAAAAAGGCAAAGAAAATGGTTGGTTTTTGCATCATGACAATGCACCGTGCCACTCGTATTTTGCAGTTCGGCAATTTTTAACGGATAAAAAAATTTCTACAATTCCACAACCCCTGTATTCGCCAGACATTGCTCCATGTGAATTCTGGCTGTTTCCAGATCTAAAACTTGGACTCAAAGATGAACGTTTTGTGACGATTGAAGACATTAAATAACGCGACAGCGAATCTCGGGGTAATTCCAATAGAGGGATACCAAAGATGTTTCCAGCAGTTACAAAGTTGTTGGAGTAAGTGTGTCTGTGCTGAAGGACGATATTTTGAAGGAGATTAAGTAGATTTATATTTAAATTATATACATAAAAAGATAGAATTAAATTCCAGGAACTTTTTGATCCTACTACGTATTTAATATTACACAAAAACATGTGTGTGACATTTTTAATTGGGTTCAACAGTTTTATTATTATTAAAATAACTGATATCAACATGTTTTTATATAATATGTTTATTATTATATAATTATTTTCTATATAAATATTTACCATCATATAAAAGAAAACCCCACTTAATATTGGTAAATAAAGCTTGTAGACTTTTATAGTATGCTCCTAAGTTTAAATATTAACTTTAACGATAACATGGTGAACATAAGTAATTATAATTATTTTACTATAATCAAAGAAGGTGTTATTATTAAAATATTTTCTTTGAACTATTAATTTATAACTTCCATTATTCTTATTTCATTCATTATTATTTATTTATTAATTTAAAAATTGTTCTTTTCATAAATTCTTATTCCGGTTATTATTTAAAACTTTCATTATTATTTTTGTAATAAAGTATATATTAAACATTTTGTTTTAGATTCTGAACGGAGTGATGGAATCTATTGGTTTTACAATGATGTGTGTTTTTTTTTTTTTTATTTTTTTATTTTTGTGTCTGACGACACCTTTTTTGGCAGTAAAAATGCTTCGATTTGCTTATGTAGCAACTTTTCTGAAAGGAAAGTGAATCTAGTTGGTACTTAGGGGGGTCAAAAGTAAAAAATTTTCAATATTTTTTAAATGCGACGGGAAAAACCCTAAAAAAATAAGGGAAAAACGGGAGTTTTTACGCAAAACCAGTTTTCGACAAAATCAAATTTTTTATTTTGCTATAACTCAAAAACTAATCGATGTAAATACTTGAAATTTTCACCAAATGTTAAGATTAGCGTTCTTTATACACCGTTAAATTTTCAAAGTATTTTGACTTTTATTGAGCTATTTATTGACAATTGAAATTTTCAATTTTTTTAATTTTTTTTTTTTTAAACAACGATAAAATTTTTTTGGCCGGCCAGAAAATCTTGGAAATTTAATACAAGGTTTCTCATAAGTTGTTTCTTAACTGATAAGAAAAAATCTAAAATCGTAAGTCACAATTTTTTTTTATAAGTGTTCAAAGTTCCAATTTATACGAAATATGTAAAAATTGCGAAAATTTGCAAATTATTTTGTAGATAAAAATTCATAAAATTTTTTCTGTCCATACTTAAGGTTCAAAATTTTAACACTAGGTTATCTATAAGCTACTCTTCAAATATCTTTAAAAAAATTTATAGCGTACTTAGGGGAAAAAATGTTATGACTGTTTGAAATTTAAATATTTACGAAATTGCATAAAATAACGATTTATTCTCAAACGATTTTTAATATTTGTTATAATTCAAAAAGTATAAGTCGCAGATTTTTGAAATTTCTACCAGCTGTTAAGATTTGCATTTCCTTTATGTCATATTTTTTCAAAATATTATATTGATTTTTAAGCCACTTATAGGCATTATAAATATTCGATTTTTTTACATTTTATTTTTATAATCGGTGATAAAAAAAATTTGGCTCCTACAAAATACTTGAAAATTTAATAGAAGATTCCACAGAAGTAGTTCTTATTGTCATTCAAAAATTATTAAAATCCATAGGCACAATTTTTTTTTATAAGCGTTTGAACAGTGAATATTGACATAAAATTACATGTAAAATATAATGTATAATATTCTAGACTGACAAATGATATCGGTTTTTTTAAAATGCCCTAACTCAAAAATGAAAAACCACAACAACTTGAAATTATCATTAAATCTTTATATTGACGTTTTCTATACATGGTTAAAATTTCTAAGTATTTTAACATATTTTGACTTATTTATAGACAATTTAAATTTTCGGTTTTTCTAAATTTTTCGTTTAAAAATAAAATATACTTATACAATATTTATAAATAACATTGTATTATATTCTAGACAAACATATCATCTCCGTTCAGAATCGTTTTTCGTATACAATGATACCTATCATTGAATTCAAATTTAACAAATCCATTATAATGACCTATCCTATGAAGAGTCGCACTTCACCCCCAAGTGTACAGCAGAGCGAGGCCCATCCGGTTCTTTTTTTATTTTTCTGTTAGTTATACAAAGTACATTAAAGCATTATTTATAGTGTATTTTTGGATAAATTATTCTGATACTTATAAGTATAAATGTTGTTATTCATTTCATATATAAATTAATTTTAGGTCGTAAAATCTACATGTTATTGCGATAATGATTAATGATGTTGTTGTATATTTTGCTTTAATAGTTTTTGAATAAATATATTAAATAGGTAAGTATATTAATTTATTACAAAAATGAATATTTATCAAATCTTTAATATAATTAATACATAAAATAATACTAATTCTATGTTTGAAAATACGAAATTCAGATTTCGAATTTCGAGAATCCGGATTTTCCCACCATTAGCTATGTCACACCATACTCTTAATTTATTTTTTACATAACATTACAAATTGAATACGCAATAAAAAATATGTTTATACACAAGTCCACATTTTGATTATGTTGATTTAATTATTGAAATACATATACATATATTTTCTATAAGTAGAAAATATATTCTCAAATATAGAAAGTAAATATGAATAATAAATTATATCTTCAATGGAAATATACATTTTTATAGTTTACTTTAAATTTAAATTTTAAATTATATGGAAATTAAATAACTAATTTAAAGTTATAATGTATGATTATAATATTAAAGAAAGATATGTATAGTAAATTTTTAACAAACTGTATAAATACATAAAATATGTGTTACTTTAGGAAAAGTAAATGTAAGTATATAGCAGTACAAAATGATAATTTAATTTTGTAATTATTGGTATTATGACAAGAATAAGAGAAACCCTTTTATATTTTTACAAACTTAATTAGAAATTGAAATTGTATTATTCTATTTATATTACTTATTTTAAATTTTAATTTTAGGTTATCAAAAATATTTATTACATTTTTAATTATAATTATAATATACACATTATAAATAATAGACAAACTTCTATTAAATAAAATAGTAATATACAGGAGAGTATATTATGATCCACAATTTGTTTGTCTGTAACATAGTCATTATCTGTATACATCAATAATATATATATATATATATATATATATATATATATATATATATATATATATCAATATAACTATACATTTCACACAATACATAAAATAAATAGTAGTAGGTACATTTTACTAGTATATACTAATGTTATTGTATATAATTGACAGTGATAATGTTCATTCAGAACATAAAAGTTGATTAGTTGAATGTTGATAACTTGAATCTTATATTATTATTTAAAAAACAAAATAACCTATATTACATTTTATATCCCTTTAAATAGATTCAATGTCAATATTTATCTATATTACTAAAATTGTTTATAATTCAAATTCTTTTTCTTGACCTCAGTGTTTAAGTAATTGTGGTTTATAAGTTAATATTATAGATTAAACTTTTAGTAAAAAGTTTAAAAGGGAAAATATTATTGATAAAATATCATGTAATTTTTTGTACAGTATTATCTGACAAAGCTGCAATGAAATAAAAAGAAAAAAAAACATGCAATGCTTTTTTACCTATGTATCACAATTTGAATATAGCTAAATTGACTAATTAACAAACAGATACAATATAGAAGGGTATTTAGTTTCCTTAAGTCATAGATTTAATTGATTGTTAGATAAGATTCTGAGCTATTTAGATTAATGTGTTTATAATTTATACATAAATTATTTAGATTATACAGCTTTAGATTATGACAATCTTAAGTCATAATTAATAGTAAATAATGTATAAAACTTACTTCTGGGGCCATCCAGTAAGGTGTTCCTACAGATGTATCACGTCGTCCCATTGTAGCTCCTAAATGTGAAGAAACTCCAAAGTCAACTAATTTCACTTGTCCGTCTTCAGTTAGTAGTATGTTATGTCCTTTTACATCACGATGCATACAATGATTACGATGTAAGAATGCTAGAGCCTTAATGTAAAATATAAAATAAAATGAAAACAAATTATAAATATAGGTATAAAAAAATTAATCATAAGAAATTGATAAAAATTACCTGTAAAGTTTCATGTAAAATGTATGCAATTTGATCTTCAGTTAATTGTTTTCCTTGTGTTTTTAACCCATGTACCAAATCAGTAACTGATCCTCCTGAGCATAACTGAAAGAAAATATAAATATAATATTTATTTTATAATTAAAAAGAAGTTTAACTATTTAAATAGAATTTTGCAATTTTTAATTTTTAAAATATAATATTTATTTAAATACTTCATATATCAAATATTACAATAGTACTAAATAGATTTGAGCAATAAAAAAATGTATTACTAGTAGATAAAATAGCATAACAATTTGAATTACTAGTTTTTTTTTTTTTTTTATTAATATGGTTTAAATATTATATTATAATATATTTTAATGGCGAGGAAACATTGTAGCCAGGATGGATGAGGCAGCAATATCTAAAGATACTATTGTTATTTTTTTTCCTTTTTGAATGACATGATCATCCCAAAGGAAGGGAGAATTCTCCTAACACTTAATTTCAGTTTTAAATATAATTATGGAGATAATATAGCATTAATGCTGAAAACTCACTAACCCCAATAAAGTTTTTGATAAGTATATAACAAATGGTTTTGCTGTAAATAACCATGATGTACTTATATTAAAATATTTATATAAATATTTTAACGTAATAAATACAAATTACATATTACATTGTTTATATGATTGTATTTACACAGAAATATTAAAAAAAATGTACCTATACATTTAGGATTGATTGAAGATCTCAATAGCTACAATAATATATATAATATAAACTTTAAATAGTTTAATAAACTAATAACAAAGTGAATCAGAAGATTGATAAAAATTAATAAATGTAAAAACTACAACATAACTTTAATTTTTCTAACAGTTTACGAATTTATATATAAAAATAATTGCATTATTGTATTATTTATTTGAAATAGTTGATTTTATTATTGCATATAAATAAATTGTTTGAAAAATATTATTACCAATTGATATATATATATATATATAATATAGTACATTATGTTAGCAGTAAATACATCCTTTTTAAACAGGATATAAAAATGTATAACAATATTTTAGATTTAAAAAGAAATTTTGTTTATAAAATTTGTATTATAAATTATAATAAAAATATACAGAAATTTATTTTTAAACTTAATAAAAATGTAAATTTTACTTTTTTGTTATTTCATTTTGATGACAAAATACTATTTATTAATCTCCTGTCAAAATATCTGCATAATTGATCTAAAGAGTCGGTTATACACATGCACTAAAGATTATTAAGGTGTATAATTACTGTAATTAATGATTGCTAAATTGATAAATGAATGCTATAAAATAAATCAATTTATTAGGTAAATTTTTTTTTTATCGAACAAGTCAAACATATTAAATCCTTATTTATACCATACAGATTAAATACATTTATCAATGATGCAATTCTTTAACAGAATTCAAAATATGAATTAAATTTTGATTTTGAAAAAACATTCAATAAATGTTACCATACAGCAGAGATAAGTAATAATCATGTTAATTAAAACAATTCAAATACAATTAAATTTTTTAAATTCATTAAGTCTTAAACATAAGTGAGTTATAATTTAACACTAAACATAACTGATCAAGCATTTATTGTTATAAATGCAAATTTTTTTTATGAATGACATCGGGGTGTATGAATAAAATGTATTGTTTAAATAATAATACATTTTGAATAAGAAAAATTTACTCAAATATATTAGTTATAAAATATGTCATTCATTTTGTTTTAATACATTGACCATTTTTTATAATGTAATTATTTTTTAACTAGCTAAATAAAAGCTTAATGTGAAAAAATTAAAAAAAAATATTTACTAATATAATATTATAAATACAAACTTATGACTTTTAACATCAGATACGAAAATGTATAATTTAAATTAAAAAAATCCAGTGTTTATTTTTATTACATTGTCTACATTTAATAAGTCATATTTAATTTAAATTAGTAGATTATACAAATTAAACCAAAATGTTTAGAACCTTTTTTTCAAATATTCAATCAATTTATACCTCATAATACTTTATTTTATGGAAGCAATGTATTAAAATTAAAATCAAAATTATTGGATTATATTTTATACTTATAAATACATACAGTTATTATTATTATAATAAGCATTATTATATCTTTCCTTTCGTATAATTTAAATTGTACACATTAAATAATTATCTTGATTAATGTTAATATAGAATCATATTTATACTTCAGAATTTTTCTTCATAATTATAATATAATACTTTTTTTTTTAATTGTATTAGATCACTAATTTTAATTACATTGTAAACAGAATAATAAATTTTAAATAAATTATAAGGCGTATTTTAGTACTTGAAGTTAATTGAATTATCAATTTTACATAGATAACATGTATTTTAAAATATTAATGTTTAATTAAGATGAACTATAAAATAAATGCAACTATTAACAAAGATATCACATAGTATTATTAATGATTTAGATGATAAATTAATACTAATAAAGACTACAACTTACCTCCATAACAAACCATAACTGGTCATTAAGCTGTTTAGAGCCTTTAACAAAATAAATTCCATGAAAGGAAGGAATATTTGGATGCAAGCTGAGATCTCTCAATGCAAGATATTCATCTTCGATTTCTTCCTCATTGCCAGCAATGTCTTCTAGTATTTTTATGGCGACATTCTCTCCTGAAACAAGTAAATAACCTGATCAGTTATCATCGGGAAGAGCACAGTATGTAACAAATCAGACGTTCTAAGCAGTCGGTCAAAAGGAAAACGATGGAAAACATTATGCTATGGTTTACGTGACGGGAACACCGGTGAGTAGAAAAAACTGTAAGCGAAATGCCATCGTGACGGTTTCGATATGTGCTGCAGCAATAATAATTACAAAACAAAATTACCGGTGACAATGTCTTTGGCTCTGAACACCTCGCCGTACGTGCCCTCACCGATGAGTTCGTCGATGGTGAACCGTCCGTCTGGACTGGGCACGGTGTCCAGCCCGAACCGTTGGCACATCCTGTAATAGTCCATCGCGACGTCCGCTACAACAACGGGAGAACGATATCATTTAGAAACATATTGAACGGTTACATGATGGCGGTGACGACGACGGACGGTCGAATACGTGGGTAAACCCGACACCGCGCACAATCGCACTGACTAGCGGGTTGGATGTGCGGAAAAAACTGGTGGCCGAGACCGACGACGTTCACTTATCATAATCGGCGGCGACGAAGAAGAAGTAAAAAAAAAAAAAAACAAAAAATAATTCACTTTCGGTATTATCACACACACACACACACATAGGATTACTGTGGGTGCGCGAGTGCACGTAAATAATCAACAGGAGGTTTGTCGTGAATAATGTAAACAAAAATCACCTGGCCCCGCTCGACGCACGCGGCAGTGCTCGGGACGCGTAACACTATATACCGGGCCACAGAGCAGTGATGCCATTAAACGGCGAACGCACCGGAAGTGCATTGCGCGCGCACGGAACGATCGTTTCACCGTCTGTTGCGCGACGTCACGACTTATTATCGCAACGATTGCGTTGATATTCGATTTCACCCCTCCAAATGATTTTCATTTTATTCAAAAATCTAAAAATTTCTTCGGGTTCTATTCAAATTTACCTTAAGAGGTTTTCCAAACGTTGGGTGAATTTGTTGTCAAGATGTCTTGTCTAATCGGTTAAACTTATTTTTGTGAAAACTAACTAATTACGAAAATCAATAAAACCATAAAAAAATGAACATCTCTACGCTGTTGTCCAAATAAATTCGATCAAATTAGAACCTAATATTGATGTTCTCTGTGAAGAAAAACATTTTATTAGTATTGATACTTTATATGGTTTTCACTTTTATAACGGTTAATATATAATTAACAGTTCAAGTTATCACTCACTATACCCATATTAAGACGTACCTACAACTAAATGTAATGTTCTATTAACATTAAAAAAAAAGTATAAGTCTGGTCCGCTTAGTATTTTTTTTATTTTTTTTCTGACGGCATTTGGGAAAAAAAAATTTGGTCACCACTGCACTAATCCATTGTCAAGCCCATGATCTTTTTTTATTTTTCAGTGACTTCTGTTTATTTTTAAGATTTTTTTGCGAAGCATATTTTAAATTAATAAGTATTCTTTTTTTTTTTTTGTTGTTGAATCCATATTGTTTCGTTAAAAATGCAAAAAAAAACATTACACTTCTACTCGTGATCAGATCACTTTTATAACTAAACAATATTTCAATACAAAGATTCAAATTTTACATGCATAAATTTGCGTATTACTTTGCGTATTTTTGCATGAACATATTGCAAGCAATTTTAGAATGCAAGAAATTTCAATAGTATAAGCCCTGCATAATAGAGTGTTTACGATATTTCTACAAACCTCATCGGGTTGACATAAGCATATCATAATTGCTAAAGACCATAGACATATAAAGATATATATATATGTCTATGCTAAAGACCTATAGGAAATCGACGGCTCTTATTAACTGTATTACGTTTATGATAACATTGATAAAACTATCACTATGAAAGGTTTTCAACTTTTTTTTTTCACTTATTAAAATTATTGTTAAAGTAATTTGATTATTTTGATTTAACACTTATTTAATACAATTATATATCCAGGCTCATTTTAAAACGAAATCATCAAAGATGACAATGTTTATATAATAAATATATATTAAATATTTATTATTATCAATTTTAAGACTGACTATGAACCTCTAAATATGATTTTAATTTGAATTTTAAAAACTCATAATTTAATTTATAATTTTAAAATTGAGTGAAAAAATATATTATAATATTAAAAAAAAAAACAGATTAATTATCATTAAGGTGTATCAATATAAAATTTTTCCAATCCTAACTAACCTTAGAAACAAAAAAAAAATGTTAATACAATTTAATAAAATAATTACAAACAACTTACAAAAGGTGTTTTTATGTTTTATTTTTCTCTTTTTTCAACTTTGCATGTACATCGAAAGACTTTTAAGTATTGTAAATGAGTAAGGAATCATGTATTGGTAAGTATTTTTTATTGTATTTTTAAATTAATTATAACATTTTAGAAAAATAATTTAAAAACGTTGAATATTTTATAATTTTATCACAAACATAATTCAGCCAATGAAAGTCGTCTATTTCCTATGGGTTTTTACAATGTATGTTTCTATGTCATCGGATAGGCTGTCAACGTGATCCAGCTTAGGGGCGTCCTTGGGGGTGAGACAGTATGTCCTCAAAAAAAAAAATAATAACGTTTGACATAAGTGCAATTATTAAGCGGTAAGGACTCAAATCTTGGTTGAAATTTTATGTTTCTGGTAATTTTTTCTCAGTTTTTCTCAATATTCGAAAAAGGTTGAGAAATCAAAAAATCCCCTCTCCCAAGTACCAACAAAACCTATTTTCTATCTTATACTTTTTATTTCCTGATGATCAGAGTACTCCTAGACAGAAAAACCTAGAAAATGTAACAATTAACTCCTCATCCATATTTATTAGAGATTAAAGAAAAATAATTGAACTTTGTTTTAACAATAAAGTTTGTGAACATTTGATTATTAAATTTTAACAAAATAATAAAAATCAATATGTTGATCAATATGGAATATGTTACATTATTATGATTAAAAATTAATTTTCAATTGTCTTACTTAATCCATGACAATTTGATACACTATTTTTCATATAATTTTCTTAGGAGCAAAAAAAAAAAGTAATGGAAAGTCACAAAAATGATTTATAACCGCTTCAAAATTCATATTCTACTAATAACTATAGTTAAAAACACATGCATGAGAAATAATCATAAAAAAAAATTTAAATCTCTGCTACGAGCATGTATCATGGCAATCGTGATAAAACTTAATTTTACATAAGGTTTTTTGTAACGTATCTATGTAAAAAATTCCCATGGCACGGTTTCGTTCTAATGAGCCCTCTAATGACGCGGTTACCGTGATGATCATTGTTTTTTTTTTCGTTTTTTCCCCTTCAACCTACTTCCAAGTGTTTAATATTTATTTTTTTCGACCAAATAAGGTAATCATATGACTATTATGTGTCTTCACGCGTTAGTAAAAATAATTCGGTGCAACCCAAACGGCTCCCATCCATTGTTTGTTTTCTCCCAAACGGCTCCAGTCGAAAAAGGTTTCACGAGTAGGTAAAATTCCAAACGGCTTCTGTATTAAGCATTAAGCGTATATTTATCGTATCAAAAAAGCTCTATTGAATCTATTTTAATACAATTCAATCCAAATAAGCATCAATATAATTTTTACAATTTTCTTAGATTGTAAAATTTAAAAAATAACCAACACATTTTTAACCAAACCTCTTTTGAGACAGTCGTGTCGGTATGAAGTGGGAACGAATTTGTGTTTTAAGAAACCGGAGTCATTTAGGAATTTACCTTTTTGTAAAATTAAAGCCATTTTGGAAATATGGGAGCCAAATGTGCTACGTCCCAAT
Source organism: Sipha maydis (assembly GCA_034509805.1). NCBI lineage: Eukaryota > Metazoa > Arthropoda > Insecta > Hemiptera > Aphididae > Sipha > Sipha maydis. The sequence goes on from JASXSY010000504.1 coordinate 510,707, forward strand.
AATTACTAATTTATGTAGGTAATTGATGTCTGATATGAATGTTTGTATATAAATGCGCCTACGTGAGAACTGTGCGCGCGCAACACAACGCCGCTGAATTTTGTGTCGATATTACAATATTTATGCGCACGTATAAATTAAAAAACCGCGATTTTATTGTTTTATTTTTCTGAAGGTAAATTTAGAATAAAACTGACCGTTGTTAATATGATACACAAATCATTAGAATAATGTTAACGGTAACGAAGTGATTGCGAGAAAACTACCAACAAAAAGCGGGGAAAATAATGATGGCGGTAGTTCGTCATTCGTTTTCGAACTGGATCATTTTAATGGGTGTATTGAGTTTTAAATAAATGAGGACTCATTTCTTTAGTAAAACGTTTCTGAGTAAAGTTTCAGTATACAATTTTATCATTTATGTATATCATCGTTTTTAGTTTAATTGTCGGTAGATTCTTTTTTTATCTGCTAATAAGGTTTTTGTTTCACGAAGGAGACATTTTTTTAACTAAATATTCTAAACATGTTATTCTATCTGTATTTAAAGTATTATTATGACTGGATAGACTAATTTTTTTAAATAAACGTTTAATGTTAATAATTGATCTAAAAACAGTTGATTCCGTAAAAATTGTATAATAATTTATTTAAATGCTTATAAAATAAAATCCTGACCAAAGATTTTTCAAATTTTCAGTATTGTGAGATAAGTACCTATATGAGTAAGATGAGGTTAAATTTTCAATTTTTAATATAAAAAAAAAAAATTATTACATACAAACTATAAAAATATGAGACGTTTTCAAAGTTCTATATTTAAACCAAAATTGCGTATTTTTTTGAAAATATCGTCAAATATTAATGATAATGTATTTGATATAGGTTAAACAACATTTTAAATTTTTAGTCACATTGCTTTTGGAGTTATGACTAAATAATTAAAATCTGAAAAGGGAAAGTCTCGTTTATAGTGCATTTTCACCGTTTTTACTTGTTACACCTGGAAAAACTTTTGAAATTTTGAAAAAAAAACCATCTCTAAACTACCATCACAGGATAGTTTTGAATCTAAGAAATTACTAGATGTAATTTTTGGACCAGTATCCAAAAAATTGTTCACAAAAAAAAAAAATTAAAAAAAAAAAATAAATAATGTGTAAAAAACAAAATAAACATGAATAAAATCATAAGATTCTTCGTTTTACTCAGAATTTTAAATATTAAATACTACAGTTACTATAGTCGAACTTGGTTAACCTGAAATTGAAGGGACCGGGAAAAAAGTTCGAATTATTATAAATTTAATTTAAATTTATTATAAATAAAGTACAACTCGCTAAGTAATATGATTAACTATTTTTAGTATGATATATAATTAACAATTAACTATAAACCAACAAATTAAATTCGAAACTGATTGTACTTTACAAAAATTATAATAGTTCAGGCTAAGCTTTTATTTACTTATTTATTTATATATTGAATATTTCCTACGTATATGATTCGTTTCAAATAATTTGTTAATATAAACTGTAAATGAGTAGCAGTAAAATAAAAATTGCTAAAAATAAAAATGTTAAAATATTGAACTATATAATTTTAATTCTCTTATGTATTTTATGGATACTTTATGGTAAGTTTATTCGTTTCAAAATTGTAATAATGAAATAAATGAATACCGTATATCTAAGAAATAACACTCTTGACTCCTGATTACTATAATTATGAACGAAATATCTATAATGATATTTAATTTGTGGTATGCATGCATATAAGTCAATATTTAACTTATACTGCGACCAAAATTGTATCTATCATGAAAATAATGATTGAGTATTTAATATTTTAGTATGTATGAATATGACCTATATTATTTAGATTAGGACATATATATTCTACTGAGTAATATACCTATAGTACAACTATACAAGCATGTATTCAGAGAGTATTTTATTTAAGATCCTCTGATAAATATCACAGCATTATACTTAAGTATAAATTTATTCGAATATTAAGACTGGTAAAATGAAAGTCATTTAATTTTTAATTTTTCAAATATGCATACATTTAATATATGCATTACTCTGATTATTATAAATACGTTCTTCAATTCTTGGATACCGATTTTGTACATAGTTTAATATAAGTTTAATAGATTTAAAAACTAAGAATCAAGAATACACTAATACACTAATAAGAATCTAGAACGGAATACTTGTGGTATAGAGTTATATAGCATAAAGAGTGTAGAACACATGATATAACGTGATTGGAATATTTATGTAAGTCATTAATTATAAGCACAGTAGCTCCTACAGAAATGTCATACAATTTGCATACAATATAAAACAATGATGAAGTATCACATGTTCAAAAGCAGTTCTGATCAGAACTCAGAATAGTTTTATATCTAGGCTGGCCATGCATCCCGATTTGACTGGGACAGTCCCAGTTTTAACAGCATATACCAGTGTCCCTGTCGGCCATGAATTTTGTCCCGGTTAATGTAAGCCGAGCGTAAATAACTTTAATATTGTATTATTCAATAACGAAATATGGAATAATATTGTATGTAATATCATTACATCATTATATGATTAAATAATTAAATGATATAATTTTTTAAAAGCTTCAGAAACTTTAAACTTGAAACTAAAAACCGAAATTGTAAACTAAGATCAGTTTATTGATGAAGTAGTATTAGCTAAAGAGTTTTGGTTATTTAAAGTTAAAGTATGGAAAGAGGGTATAATAAAATCTAAGAAAAAAATTACAAGTGAAGAAAAATGGGTGCAGCTATTCTGTCATTTCAAAGAAAAGGATATATTAACTCCAAATCTAAAATTAATTTTGCAATATATCTTTTGTATGCCAGGAACTTCTGCTCCAGTAAAAATAATTTTTTCGCTTATGCTTGGTCAAACGAAAGGAGAAGGAGGAATGAAAATACTGTACGAGGTCTAATGGTATGTAAAATAAATTTTGGTCTAATTTGTAATGAATTTTATGAAAAATTAAAAATAATAAAGCTGTATTAAAAAAAATCCATTCTATAGAAAAATATCAAAATTAGCTTATAACTTATAAATGTAAATGAAATGAATGTAGTATATGTAAAAAAAATATATTGGTTTATTAATTTTTTTAAATAAAAAAGGTTATTTAATAATATGATGTCCCAGTTTGGTGATTTTAAAATCTGGCAACCCATTTATATCATGTTTGAATTTTTTATTTTTTATTAAATATAACTTCAGAAATCATCAAATGAAAAATTAGGTATTTATTATAAAACAAAATACTAATAAATCTCATACTTAATCAAATAATTTATTTAAAGAAATTAAAATAAAAGATATTGACATTTTAAATTACAGTTACAACATTATTTAATACGTATTTAGGACAAAATATTTATAAATCTTAATTTGAAAAAATTATAAAAACGATAAACCAGTATTTTAATATTTAGTGAAATTTGTAATAATATATTATTGATGATGTATGATTATTGATTTTTATTGGATTTTTTATTTTGTATTTCTAAGACAAAAATAATTATTTAATTCAAACACCAATAAACAGCAATTGGTCGAAAATATTTAATACTTGTTATTAAATTTCCTTTTATTTTGGATTGGAAAGAAATGAAAAATTATTTCTTTCAACTTTGAAGTAACTATTGCATATCTTTGCTTTTGTTAATATAATTGTACTACCGGAAAAATGTTTACAAAAAGAAAATAATAGGTTCTGCATTCCAATTCGTTGAACAAGATTTAAAACAGAAATAAGGTAAGATGTATATATATATATATATATAAATTAATTTGTTAAAAATGTTTACACTATTCTACTATAGAAATAATTGTAAAATTATAAACCCAAATCATAGATTTTGAAAAATAATTTATTCGTTTTATGATGTTTAAGATCATGAAATATAGATAATTTGTAAATGCATAGTAAATATTATTCATGAGGTCAACAAAACACTGAGAAGAGATTTTTCGTTTTAATTAAAACATACACAGATAATAGCAATGAAATAGGCACATATTAAAAATTATCATAATTTATGTTAATTATTTTATAAAATATGATGTAGATGTATAACTATATTTAGATTTGATGTACGGACAAACCCGTTATCATATATTTATATAAGGGATTCGCCCTATAAACTTTTGAGGTGATCTTTCTCATCACTTAAAAATGATTAGAGAGTACGAGAATTTGATCAAGATATATTGTCATTGCCTCACAAAAATTTTGGCATCATTAAATGTCACTAATAAAATTCCAAAATTGCTACAGAAATTGTATGTTCTTAAAATGTTATAGAAAAAAATCGATTCTATTACAGATCATTGACCTGCATTAGTCATGAATTATTAGTTATTGGAATTATTATACTTGGAAATAAATCATGTAGAATAATTTTAACGAATCAATCTTATTCATTGCTTATTATAACAAAATAATTTTTTTTTTTATATTTTTATCATACTATGTTAAATTATATAAAATATTAGTTCACTAATTTAGATCGTGAAATTGATTTATATATATATATATATATATATAAAAAGAATACAAAGGTATACGTGAAATTAAATTAAATGAAATGTCTGTAATACTAGTATATATATGTATAATATATTTCTTTACGCAGTGATTATGAATTGGAATTTTAATATTATTACAATCCAGAAGTAATAGAGAAAAACTAATATATACAAGAATATGAAGATGTGAATGTACGGTATTGCTGAATACCTAATAACATATGTTGTGATCAAGTGACGTTTAATCAAATACAATAGTACCCACATAAAACTGAAAGTAAATTAGTTGATTATGGAATGATGAAACGAGTTTATTTCATAATAACGAAAGGAAAATCCCATAAACATAAAACATGATGAATATTTAATATGATAGAAAATAAATTACGTTATAGATAGTATGTATAATGCATAGATATAATATAATCAGTCCAAAAATGTGGATTTTTGCTAGATTTTATCACATAAGCATTAGCATATATTACTCTTAATAAAATAAATTGCACAAATTAATTAGTTGTAATTAGTGGTATTTTTATTGGGTATACTACATATATGCCTTATACTCTTGATATTATTATGAAAACTCATGGGTATACTACGTATACTCTCAAGTCTCAAGAACTTTGCGGAGAAGTATTTAACGTTATTAGTTTGACAGATTTTAATTTTGTCCTTATTTTGTAATAGACATTCAGTTTTCGCTCAGATGATTAGTGCATTACTAAGAAATAATTATTGACGGTATACTATGTATATGGTATAAATGTATTTAAATAAATTTAATTTATTTTTCTGTAAAAAATAAAAATGTTAGTATTTAAATTTTTTTAATATTTATAACTATTTCCTACCACCACCAAAGTCTAATTAAAAAAAAATACAAATTCAGATATTCATCGACATAGTATATTTTCAAAAAAATTGATGGGAACATCACTGGTAATCATTTATTTTATATATATTTATTGAAATACAAAATCTTTAGAAATAGCTTTAATTTATTTTATTATATTCCTGAGCGCTTTCAGTTAATCTGTTTGTGGATTACACATAAAGCAGTTTGGGTTCAAATAATAAATTAGATACACACAGCCGTTGTTAAAGTTTCAACTTTAAAGTTATTGGTAAACGTAGCTGAACTCTAAAATGTGCAGAGTGTAATAACAAATATATAATTAAAATTATAATTTACTTTATAAATATATAAATAACAATTATTAATGAATACATACAAGAATAAAATATTTGTAAAAAATGTATCTACTCAAAAATATTAAATACTTACATCTCTGTAGTAGATCAATGTACGACATGGTACTGAAAATGCATTAATTGATAAACATTAATATTCAGAATCCTATAAACTATTTATTTTATTCATTTAAATAGTTCACCGAATAACACACTCGAATTCACTCACGTGATTTAAAATATGTAAAAGATTATTTATGTTTAAATATGTTTATTTTTAAAAAATATTAACGTTATTTTTATCAACTTTTGTTAAAACTGAAAGCAAAAATTTCAAGTAATAAAATTTGATGCTAGTAAAATAGTTGAAATACAACACTACTGTTTACGATAATTGGTGGAATCCAAAATTGTATTATTATGGTTCTGCACGGTTGACGTCCTTTGTCGGTAAACCAACAAATACAAATCATAAATTATACAACCGTCATTATATATTCATTTTGGTATCAATTATTACAGTATAAGGTTAACTTAGTAAAGTTTGTACTGAAAATGTTGTGTTTAGAAAAAAAACACAATCGACCATTGACCGTAGAACTTGTTTATTAAATTATCGTCAGTTGCAAGGCTGCACGTTTAAGAGGCTTATTGTTAATACTGTCACATCAGTAGCGTATAGGAGACATACAAAGATTTAAAATAAAATGAAATCAATGTAATATAATGAATTAAAACGAAGTTTATTAAAATATAACAGTGTTAGTGATTAAATAATTATATAAACTCTACTGTTCAGTGAACGTTGTAACTTGTAGTGTGAAAATACAATCTGAAATCAAATGTCTACATTTAATTGGTAAAATATAAAATTTAAAAATAGTTATTTAGAAATTCAACTTTTTGGAATAATAAACACCACCCGTTTAGCAATGAAAAATGTAAATATTTTATTTATTTTGTTGTATTTCAATTAAAGAATACTTGGTCCTGCTGAGTCTCCGGTGTGGTTAGGTTAGGTAGGAAACAATATAAAAACATTATACTACATATTAGTTAAAAAATTTATTTGTGATGGAGACAAAGTAGTTAGATAGGTTCTATGGACTTGACATTTTAATTTTGAAATTATGATAAATCAAGGTATTTGAAAAATATTCTCAAAAAATGATTAAAAACCACTTTTATTAAACATTAATATAATAATTCAGGTAGTGTTAGTATGAACCTTAAGTTCCAATAATAAATATTTATTATTTTTTATTGTGATAAATTTATTAGCAATAATTTTTGATTATTTTTTAACCAAAACTTTAATATATCATACATATTTAATAACTTATTAAGTGCGAATCAAAATAATGCATGTTTAGTTATTTGGAAACAACAATAAGTTAAAATATTCTAAAAGGCTTATATTAAGATATTATAAATGACTACATTTTTTCATTTTATACTATTTCTTTCTTTTTTTATACAATAAATATCTTTTGTCTAATGCTAGCTCCACACTCTCGCCGAGGCGAAGCGAGGCAGCGCGAGCACGAGAGTGTAGACGGTTCACTCGTGTCGTCTCGTCTCGTCTCGCCTCGCCTCGTGCGCGCTCCACTCCGAGTCGGTATTTTGGTCACGAGTCAAAAGACCACGAGACACGAGGCGAGGCGTACCTACTTCACTCTCGCTTGAGCTCACGTGTCCTCAGTTAAAAAACAAAAATAAATCAAAACGTTTTGTGCAAAAATGGCTGATTGGACGAACGAAATTCGATTAAATTTGTGGAGTTATACCAAACAGAAGAGATTTTATGGAATGCAAAGCATCGTAATCACAAAGATACAGGCAAAAATGAATGACGCATGGTGCAGAATTAGCAAGATTTTGAATATATCCATAGAAGATTTAAAAAATAAAAAAAATTCAATTATGGCTACATTTCGGGGCCATTTGAGAAAAAAAAAAGCGTCCATTAATCAGGAGCCGGCCAACCACGTCCATTTTGAACAACCGCTAAAAACAACTGAGTGATTCACGAGACTACACGAGAGTGTAGACTATGCATTCGTGTGCTGCCTCGCCTCGCGTTAACTCGACTAGACTCTCGACGAGGCGACCTCGCGCGAGAGTGTGGAGCTAGCATAAAATGAATATAAAGGGCAAGTATAAATATCCATATTTTTCGGTAAAACAAAGTTAAAAGAATATTTCCTGGAAGTAAGAACGATAATATTGTATAATAATCTTTGTTAAGAAAAGAGGAAATAAAATACCTACCATAATCTATACCGGCGGTTTTTAATCTTTTTGAGGTCAGCACCCCCTATAATGTTATCAAGATTTTTAGTGACCCTTTAATTATTATAAAATTTAAAAATAGCGATAAATGAATAAATTAGTATGATTAATATAACGTTATTATTAGTAATCATAAAATATATCAATTGTAATTTTCAACTATGATTATCATGGTCTGTGACACAACCAGGGAAGGAGGTGGTAAACCCCCGAAATATGTAGTTAGCTTAACTTTACCCCATTCTCACCATCAAAGACCTCTCGAAATATATATTTTTTTTAATGACTAACTTTCTCCTCTCTCCGACAATAAATCCTGGTTGTACCACAAGTCATGATGAAATGTACATAAAACCCTTACTTGTTATATAATTTAATGATGAACCTAAAAATAATGTGAAGCCCATCTTGAGAATCACTGATCTATATATATATATATATATTTATTTGTAGTCAATGTAATGATGTTACCAATGTTTATAAGATTCGATGTAGCATTCTTTTAAGATTAATTTAATTCTCTTTGGTATTTATTTTATCATTCGATACTGATAAGCAATTAATGATTAGTTTATAAGTGATTTCCACTAATCATTAGTAATTTTCTAATAAATGAGTAGGGGATCCAGCAAGTATAAAAATGAATAATAAAACAGTGTTAAATGATGGACAAAAAAAGTAGTAAATTTGATTTAAACTATTCGAATGTACATAAATTCTAAATGTTATAATCATCAAAATACATTTTAAGTTCATGTAAAACGATGAATAACCTAAACTATAAAGAATAATAATAATATTAATGGTAATAATAATAACATAATTTCGAAAAATCAAATTTTGAATTGATTTAAAATAACATGATAGGTGTAACAATATATATTAGAAATATTAGCTTTTTCACCAAAAAGTCACTAACCAAAAAAAAAAAAATTAAAAAAATCATATGAACGTAATAAACGTACTAAATACGTCCTTAAAGAAATCGATCCCTCTATTTATTAACATAATTTATATTTTTTTACATGCAAATAAACTAGTATTAAAAGCACAGAGTTTATAACTAATAATGTAATACCTGTTTAAAGTAACAAAAATACTTATGTTTCTTTTGTGCAACTAAAGAAAAACTGTATGAAATACAATTGAGTAGCTTTAGAGGCTTCAAAGGATTATATGGAGCTCAAGGTCCCCAAGTTATGGCTATGATTACCATATATAGATATGATATTAAAAATAAAGTGTTAAATTACAAATCATTTTTTTAATTTAATGAAGTATTACTATATTTATCAATATTTTTTTTCATGGAGACGATACATTGAGTATTTTTTCTATTACGATTTCAAGGATCCGTGCACCATCAATTTTACGTCCGAATCCAATCGACATAAAGATTAATGAGCGTGAAAGTAAACCAAAAAGACATTTTTTTTTATCGTTATGTTATTGATCGGGCGTTATATAACATAATATAAACTTACATACTAATTTATTTTATATCAGCCTTTGTAATAATTAATAATATTTAATTACAAATTTAAAAACCTTGTTCTGGTAACTGAACTGTCTGAAATTCTTATCAATTATTATATATATATAAATATATATATATATATATATATATATATATATATATATATATATATATATATATATTATAGTATTATATACCGTTATATCAACTAGTGTTAGTTGCCATTTTCTATATTATATTAACCGGGTTGAATGACATAAGTATATAGTTAACTAGCACGACGTTGTGCCTTGAATCACATATAAATTTAAGAAATTCTTTTAACGATATTTGTTGGTCCATAATGTACAACTAGTTTTCGAAATGATTCTATATACTAGTGGTGCAATTATATCAATTATATGAACTACAATGTGATATATATAGGTATATCCATCTTAGTGATAAACCTAAAATGGAATTCTCACGAGACTAAATTACTGCAAAAGCGAGGAAAACTAGACGAGTGTTAACTACTGGAATAGTTCTTTTCTATATTTATAACGTTTCTTTTGTGATGTTGCAAATTAAGTTTCTATTTCGTTTATTGACTCAGCTAATAATTTTTTATTCGTTTTTCTCTTTTGGTAAATGTATATATTAAATTTATCAACTTTTAACTTATTGATTAAACGTCGTGAGACCAATACATTTTATTTACAAAAATGTTTAGAATATCCTCATTGCATTTCTACTTAATATTCGATACCAAATCAATATTATCCGTGATGATAACTAATCTTAAGTAGGAATTTTGTGGTACTATGTCGAATTTAAATTCTTTCAATATTGATGACATTCCCCAGGAAATATTATGACGAACGGATTCGTCTCGTCAGTTGGACGGAATGAAATGCCTGCGTTAGTAGTGTTAGTTGTGACGTTGCAAAAATGATTGGTTTGTAATCAACATGTTATATATCTAGGTACCATAATTACAACCGTTAACGAAAGCGCGTACGTGCGATACCTATAACTTCCGGCTATTAACTTCCTAAACTAAAATATTATCGACAATCACCAATTCTTTGAATAAAATATTATATCGTTATGATTGGTACCTACTAATAACTGTTTATTGTTTTTGTCATTATTTAACTTTAGTATATTTTATATTTGTTTCAATTTTAGATTCTGAACGGAGTAATTTTTTTTTTATTTTATTTTTTTTTGTGTCTGTCGACACGATTTGGGGCAGTAAAAATGCTTCGATTTCCTTATGTAGCAACTTATCTGAAAGGAAAGTGAATCTAGTTGGTACTTTGGGGGTCAAAAGTAAAAAATTTTCAATATTTTTTAAATGCGACGGGAAAAACTAAAAAATTAAGGGAAAAACGGGAGTTTTTACGCAAAACCAGTTTTCGACATAATCAATTTTTTTATTTTGCTATAACTCAAAAACTAATCGATGTAAATACTTGAAATTTTCACCAAATGTTAAGATCAGCGTTCTCTATATATTTTGACTTTTATTGAGCTATTTATGGACAATTGGAATTTTCAATTTTTTTAAGTATTTTTTTTTAAAATAACGATAAAATTTTTTTGGCCGGCCAGAAAATCTTGAAAATTTAATACAAGGTTTCTTATAAGTTGTTCGTTAACTGATAAAAAAAAAATCTAAAATCGTAAGTCACAATTTTTTTTTATAAGTGCTCAAAGTTCCAATTTATACAAAATATGTAAAAATTGCGAAAATTTGCAAGTTATTTTGTAGATAAAAATTCATAAAATTTTTTTTGTTCATACTTAAGGTTCAAAATTTTAACACTAAGTTATCTATAAGCTACTCTTCAAAAATCTTTAAAAAAATTTACACTGTACTTAGGGGAAAAAATGTTATGACTGTTTGAAATTGAAATATTTACGAAATTGGATAAAATAACGATTTATTCTCAAACAATTTTTAATATTTGTTATAATTCAAAAAGTATAAGTCGCACATTTTTGAAATTTTTACCAGCTGTTAAGATTGGTATTTTCTTTATGTCATATTTTTTCAAAATATAATATTGATTTTTAAGCCACTTATAGGTATTTAAAATATTCGATTATTTTACATTTTATTTTTATAATCGGTGATTATAATTTGGCGATAATTTGGCTCCTACAAAATACTTGAAAATTTAATATAAGATTCCACAGAAGTAGTTCTTAATGTCATTAAAAAATTATTAAAATCCATAGGCACAATTTTTTTTTATAAGCGTTTGAACAGTGAATATTGACATAAAATTACATGTAAAATATAATATAAAAAACCACAACAATTTGAAATATTCACCAAATCTTTATATTGACGTTTTCTATACATGATTAAGTTTTCGAAGTATTTTGACATATTTTGATTTATTTATAGACAATTTAAATTTTCGATTTTTCTAAATTTTTCGTTTCAAAATAAAATATACTTATTAAAATATTTATAAATAACATTGTATTATATTTTAGACAAACATATCATCTCCGTTCAGAATCGTTTTTCGTATACAATGATACCTATCATTGAATTCAAATTTAACAAATTCATTATAATGACCTATCCTATGAAGAGTCGCATTCCACCCCCAAGTGTACAGCAGAGCGAGGCCTATCCGGTTCTTTTTGATATTTTATTTAGTTGTCTAGATTGTATTTAAAAACTAGATTATTTTATGCCGTACGAATAAAAAAAATAAATAAACTTCCTCTCCGTTCCAGTCACCATCTTGTGTTTTCATCTGCTGAACGAAACCGTACCGACATGTTTTCACGCAATGTCTGTGCATCAGAATGTTACTGAACAAGTAAATCTATGAATTCATAAAGTTATTCTTAAGATGTAGTAATTTCGTCACCACGAACGTTACGTATAGTAGGTTTTCAGCCTGTGTGTGTGTGTGTGTGTGTATGCGTATATGTATATGCTGCCGATTGTTTTATAATAAAACCAATTAAATACCTCAACCACGGAATAATTAATTTTAATTATATACATCCGTGATAAAATCATCCGAACGGTACTTGATTTTTTTTTTTTAATTGGACAATGGCATGTACTTTATTCTATGTTTATAAATGTAATATTTGCAAATATATAATATTAATTTGAATTATATCCATTTTACTTCATCATTCTTTTTTGTTATGATATTTATTGAATGAGCACACTTGACCACATTTTCTTGCTGGCTACGGATGATCAATATCGATAGAATGTATACGATTAAATATTGTTTTATACTTACGTCACGTAAACGACCAAGGCTTTAACAGTCCGTTTATTTTTCAACTTTTTCCGTTGAAATTTTCTTCGATACAACTTATTGCTATTTAATCATCGTTCAGAATATTAATTATTAAGATAAAATTACAACGGGTTGTTCGAGCATTTTTTTGTTACGCGCCATGATTAATGATTTGTGTATTGAACGTGCTTTAAGTATTGATGATCGTTGATTTTTTTTTTCTTTTCGAAGTCAGCAGCTTATTTTATTTGCGAGCGTTCAACAATTTCAAGAGTCTGACCGAAAAATATCAGTTAAATTCTAATAACAGTGTGTGATATTAAACAATGATAAATAAATTTAAAATTACAGGTTTTAAAACAATAATTATTAATACTAAAAAAAAAAATTACCAAAAAAAACAAATGAATGTATTGATTGATACTTTTTCTTAAATATTTTGTAAATACAATTTGTTTTTAGATAAATTATACTATAGATAACAAAGTGCACGACATAACATAGGTACCTAATTATTTATTAATTATTTTTAACGAATTCACCGAGACAGTTATTTGAAAATCGTTAACCCTCAGCTCTGATCTGAATAATTGTTTTAATTCCATTCATGTACGCATTACTACCTTTATAATTAATTGTTCTCTAAACCTAACCATGAACAGTAATTACAAAGATTTCTACTGAGTTCTATATGTTCCATTATCATAGAAGCTATAGATTACGTATGGGTCAAATAATCTATTTGAAATAAGTATTCATGAAAAAACATAAAAAAACTCATATTAGGTAATGTTATTTATTTTTTACAGTTTAAGACGTTTAAAAGTACAGTTTTTTGTTGTAGTAGTATATTGTCAATGTATTTTTATTTCTTAATCAACAGCAATCGTTTTATAGTTTAAAGTATAAAGTATAAAGTTTCTTTTATCTGTTAAGTATTGCAATTATTTTTGAGCGAACAAGATTATATTTTTATAAATTGTGCGCATGGAAAATAAAAAAAACAACACGAGGAACACAATAAAAAAAAAACTATTATTTTGAAACTGTTGTTAATTTTGGAAAAGCGATGTATACCATATGCTAAATTTTTGATATAGAGGTATCTATAGATGTAAAGATGTAAATACTACTGAAGTGTGGTATACAAAAACACAATTAATTCTTCACATCATGAACAAATAGAACAATATAAAATCAAATAGAGTAATAAATTATATTAATTAATATACTAAATATCACAATATATTGTAGATAAAACTCTAGATCATAAATATTTGATGTGTGATTCTATATTTGTTCAATTTTTTTCTACACAAGATATACTGGACGAACATTCTAGTAGGAAATTACATGAACATTTTTATAAAAAAACAAATATATATATATATATATACAGTAGAAGCCGCTTATTATGTTTGTTGTAAATAAATAATTGTAAATAAAATGTTTAAGTATCTAAAAATGTCTAAACGTCAAGATTTAAGTTCGAAACAGAAGTACTGAAAATTCAAACTGAAGAAGAGATTTGTAATGCGGTAATGAATTCTCAAACAATTGAACAGGCCAATACTGATGATGAAGAAGATGAGGCAACCTTGGCACCCTCATCATACAAGGAGATTGTTGAAGCTGTAAGTGTCTTCAGGAGAGCTGTCCAGCACCATACAGATGAAGGAGGTTTTGAGAAGCATTATGCATATGAATATATGGTCATGGAGTTGCTCAGCGCAAAAAAAACAAACTTCAATAGATATATATATTTTATATAATATACCTATACAAATGTACATACTTTTTTAAACTATACAATATACATAAATAGTTAAATATACATACATACATATATTTTTCGCGTATTTTTCATTTTATTTTCATAGTACAAATCAAACCAATCGCTTATTAGAAACAATTGGTTAATTTTACCTTGGTCCCAAAGTGTTTCTAATAAGCGGCTTCTACTGTATATTATATTATACATTAATAAAGTAAGTTTTTTATATTACTCTTATTTTATTAATATATAATAGTAAACGGTATAATATGAGATAAATCATTGAATAATTGAATTATTACAATATGTAATCTGCAATAACAACAATGTGTTATCGTCATCTGTCAATGATATATATGAGTGATTTCAAAAGTGTATTAATATTATTGAACATAATCATAACCTATTGTATTACCCGCAAAGAGTCACCATATTATTGTAACTATGTTATATACTATGAGAATTGATTCGGTACTTCAGTACTTTAATAAAATATAAATACGCAATGAAAAATTACATCATTTTGGTTCTTTTTGATCCATAAATCATCTTCTTCTTACTCAGTGTTTCATGTTTTTGCGTTGATTTGAAAATAACACACACATTTTTTTTCTTATAAAATTGTATTTATTAAGTAGAGTTATTTATCAATATGAACATTTATTAAATAAGCTAGCAATAGTAAATAATACAAATTATCATACATTTATATTTTATTTATCCAAATATTAAAAAAAAAGAAAACTAAACCCTTAACAGAAATTGTAAACTTTTAGTTATAAATATATATATATATATATATATATATATATATATATATATATATAATTAAATAATTTATCTTTACGTGTATTAGAATTTTGAGCCTTAAGAAAATATTAGATTATTGCTGACTTCCAAATAATAAAAAATAAATGTAAATCATGTTTATTTTGTATATATTAATTTTGATAAAATAAGTTCGCTTGTTTTTTGGCATGATGAAATTACGTAAAACTAACAAACTGGTTGAACTCGATACATTTATTTATATTTTTATAGGTATTACAATTTGAAATATGACAAAATTGATTAAATTTTATGAGTATTAAAGAGTAATTATTTTTAATCCATAAGATATTCAATACCTCCCTAAATGTGACATTACACTGACCTTCAATCGACATATTGTTTTTCAACGCAATGACTTATCATTGTTTTAAAATTCATTTAAATAAATAATCAATAAGGGTTCATAAAAAACAGCAGTTACCAGCATCTTATATTCATTCAATTTAATAATATTTATTAGGTCTTAACGATTAATTATGTTAAGTGTTACAAAATAATGTATTATTTACTTATGTGCAGAAAAATATTATTATAACCATGTGAATAGGTATATTAAGGTAATGTCAATAAATTGAGAGTCAAGACATCAGTGTTTATGATAATTATATGTGTAACTTAAAAACAATGTGTATTTAAGATGTGTATTTTGGAGATAGTTAGAGAAGATTATTATTTAATTTTATTTAAGTATATCTATATTACTAAGGTCTCTTCCATTAATTGACAGCATAAATACATTTTCAACCCTATTTACACTTCTTATCATCTTTCACTTATGGTAATTTATTAAACGAACAATAAGTACATTTACAAGCAAAGAGTATGACTATGAGTATGCTTTTTTTATATTTTAAAATATCTTGATAATTATCTGAAAAGTTAGAAACTTCGCCAACTTTGTTTCAAATATAATATGAATCAGATAGAATGACAGTGGAACGGACTTCCTTTGTAAGTTTCTATGAACTTTGTCTTATGAATTATCATTTAAATATTTGAACAATAAGCAGACACGTTGAAACATTCGGCAAAATAGTAAACACTTATAAATTGTAATGAAAACACAAACAGTAGTTTATGTGTAATCATGTTAAAATGTTCAATAGACGCTGGATCTCTCATATAATAAACGTCTGAAATTCTAAATACAATACGTTGTACGAAACATTCGTACAATAGAATCAACATATTCTACACCAGAAACCCGTCGAAAACATCAAATAGAATTTAGCCTTTCAATCGTAGTAAATATTACGGGTTTCTTCTAACGGGTATCCGATTAAAATCGACAGCTAGTAAAATTCTACTCTCGTGATGGAGCTTACATAATGTTTAGATCGATTACGCGAGCTGCATAATTGTAATAGTTTTTTTCCTTATACTGAAATTTACAAACTGTAATATATTATGTACTTAAGGAACAAATATGACGAAGGAAATGTTTGCATAGCACAAGTATAATATTGCCTGAAGGAGTATTATGAGAAGGAGGGATAGGACACAGCCCTCGAGGAGTAAAACTACGATGCGGAATTTAATAGATCCTTCACCACCGTCTTTTTAACCGAGCGGGGAATTGTTTTTTGGTATGTTTTCTTAAATTTGAATAGATAATGACAGTAAGTAAATACAGAATGTATATAATATAACAACCCCGTAAATACTTATTAAACTAATTGTATACAACAATTAAAGTTAATTAATCATAAAAATATCACTTGGTCTTAGAATATTACTAAAAAAATATGCTAGGGTTCATTCAATATTTTTTTACTAGAATAAAAAATAAGTGATTTGACATGATTCTGATAACCACTGTGTTAATTTCATGTAAAAAAAATGTTGAATATAAAATACCCCCATTTTACAATTGTGATATTAATTCATAGTCAGGTCTGAATTATAGAAATAATTAACTTAAATATCTGTTAATAATTGATCTTAATTCGGAGATATTAAAACCCTCGATTAAACTATTTTTATGATTAATTCAATAACAAGTATGCACTCCATACAGAATGGAAATATTATAATATTTATAAATTTTACCAAGTTAAGTTCAACTATTGGCAGAAGATTCACATGAATTTGAATCCATAATTTAGACTGATCCAGAATATTATGTTACAGCTTTTATAGCTGGTTTGTTTTCTATACTTAACGGTACTTTTTTAACACGTAGTACGACTGTTTTTCTTGGGATTTAAGATTACGATGAGAATTTAAAAT
This sequence comes from Sipha maydis, assembly GCA_034509805.1. Lineage (NCBI taxonomy): Eukaryota > Metazoa > Arthropoda > Insecta > Hemiptera > Aphididae > Sipha > Sipha maydis. Next base: position 528,341 of record JASXSY010000504.1, read on the forward strand.
AAACGAGTTACTACAATACGTATGTAAACAACTACACAAGCTTGCAAGTTGTTAGAGTTGCCTAACACGTTGATAACGTATTGATTATAGCGATAATAATGACGTCTCGGTAAACGCAGCAGAGTCTTCATGACGTTTCCTAGCCGTTTTTCGTATGGTAGAAGGGGGCCGGCAATTGACTTTTTCGTAGGAAAAGCAATTTTTTTTTTAAATATTTACTAAATCATCATGTCTCCAGAGACATGTTGCACTGATCCGAATAATTTTTTACATTTTACCCCTCTAATCGTACGAACGATACCTGTGTACCCAAAAAAAATTATCGACGTTGAGGGGCGCATCATTCCAGAAGGTCGCAGGTCATCGATCACTTTTTTTGAACATTTTCCGAAATGTTTCCGGAGAGACAGAAAATTTCGCGTTGTCAGTGGATTACGTACACAACAGTAAACGCGCACTGTTGGGGCAACCAGACTTTCTTGATTGCGTGGGCGTTTCGAACGCGGTCCGACGTCATGCGAAAAAGTGTGGCAGTGAGGACGGTGGTGAGAAAAACGATTACTCTTTACCAGAGTTATGCTGTTTTTGATTTGACGCCCTGTGGAAAAATGAAATATTTTGATCATTTTTGGCTCTTATTTAATGTTGTTTAATGTAAATGTTTACATTTTAACTTAAACAGTATTAAATAGTGTGACAATTATTACAAAAAAAATAAATAAAAGTAAAAAAAAAATAACGCAACTAAATATTTATTATAAAAAAATATTAATAATTAATACATGTTAATGAACACCAAAGTATACAAATCTTTCTTTATTAGTTTATAAAATCCAAAAACAAAATTCGAAATTTGTACAATGATTTTGTTCGATCGTAACTTTCGAATATTGCTTATAGATTTTTCTTGGGCACAGAGTGATGGAATTAAGATGAAGAATACAATTTGGTAAAATTGGGTGATAACAAAATAAAGGTCTGTATTGATTATTTATGACATCGATAACGGCCGCTGTTTATCATCTTTTCAGAGATTATTAAGATTATACTCTATTTTATTGTTTAATGATTTGCGTTTAAATTTTTAATTTAACATTACCTAAAGATAAATTGCTAAAATTAACCTTAGATATGTGTGTTTTGAAGGATTTGAATACTTATAAACCTATATAAATGTTGCCCTGTGAATAAATTTGTGGCATCTTGTATCATACTGCTCTTTAGAGCGATCATTTAGTGTATTTAAACAAATCGAAAGTTACTATCGATCGAGAATGACCGACGAACGACTAATCAGTAACTTTATATTAAATATAAAATCAGATATCACAAAAAATTGAAATATGACGACATAGTGGATGAGTATAGTTATTTTAAAATTAGCGAAAAAAATAAGTCATAAATGTTTATTGCTTTGTAATAAATGTATGATAAATAAACTTACTTTATATCTGTGACTTATTTATAAAGACAGCATAAAGCTCCGGAAAAGATAACGATAACGTCGATAATGTACATAATTATTTTAGTGAACCAAGTAATCGTGCAATTTTTACGTGTTCACGATATTCAATACTTTCGACTCTTTCGACGAATTTACGTTTTCATAACAATGGAAAATCATCATTATATACTCAATGAGTTTCGATTAAAACGCCAAGTATTTAATCTTCTGCTTTTCACCTTGATTTGATGTTATAAACATAATTTTACCTGCCATTTTGAATTAAACCCATTGGAACTTTATGATTTTGATGAAATTTGATCCTATTGATATCAATTTAATACAATTTACCTCTATTAATACCCAGTGATTTTTTTTTTTCTTATGGCGTACTGATTTTTGATTATTTTTATTTATTTGTAACACTGAGTGATTGATTTGCTTAAATGCGGGATCGTTATTATTATTATTATTATTTTTTAGTATTATTTATTATATATTATTATTATAATATTATTATTTATTGTAGATACGTATGTATACATAACCAATTTTAAATGCGAATTTAATAATATTATTAGAAAAAATACTATAGTCAAGAAATCGACATAAATATCTAAAATAGAAGCAATAAATACAATAAATAATTTTAAATAAATTCCGGCACAAATGATAACAATCGATGAAGAGAACAATGTTTGGATACAAGAAAACTAATTTAAAATCATTTTTTTTAAATAAATATATTGTATCGTACTTATAATAGGGTTTTGAAAAATAAAATGTATCATGCAGTGTGGCTAGTTAAGTGAAGTTTTACGCTTGTTCTTATAATCTACATTCTTATGTCATAGTAAATAATTTAATTATTTACAATTTTTTATTTCCTTCACAACCCATAGTGGCTACCATAACATCAATGAACATTTACCTGGTCCGGCGGAAGACATAAGCGCCAAAATGAGATAAGAAAAAATAAAGTCATATCGTACAACAACGCCAAAATCCTAGGTACGCACAGTGTGTGCCATGGTTAATAGATATTAAATTTAGAACTATGTCGTTCAAAAACTCCAAACGTTTAATCTTAATCGACAAATTTATTATTTGAGTATCTGGTTATGATAGATTTTCACATATGGTAGACAGTGTGTGAGCACTGAGCAGTTTTGTGTTATAACATATTGTTTTTAAATTTATATTTATTTGTATGTATAATTTATATCACAATTTAAATACTTATATCATAACTACTTACATAAAATAGTAATTTTGGGGCAAATGATATGTCATTTTTGCACCTTTGGCGCTTATGTTATATAGACACCTTGTCCACTGTTAACTTTATTTAAAATTATATTTCTTAGGATTTAATAAAAAAAAACAGATATAATCATTCTTGTTATCTTATTTATAGTAGTTAAAATAATATCATAAATAAGTTTAGATAGTTTTTAATATTATTTTTTTTTTATGTAGCTTATAAAAAGTGTTATGGAAAACATGCTAATTATGGCAGTTACAAACATTTACCAATATAATATATTTAATGTTGATAAATTATCAGTGATAATATTGAACTTCTGATCTATTATAGTGTATAATAATAGTATTAATTATCGTAAAGTATATTTATTTTACCAAAATGAGTAATAATATTATTAATATGACAGTGAGCATATAGTTCAAAACGATTTGAGTAGCATAAAAAAATAAATAAAAAAATAATTTAACATGATTCAACGGTTGGATTGATTTTGTGAAATACTTTATTTATTAGAAAGAAAAGCAATTTAATAATAAACAAAGTCGATCAAATTTGTTAGAAGTATTCTTTGTTAGTGTTATAGTTAGGTATTTGAGATTGTTTTTTCAAAGATTTTATTGCCTTCATTTTAATTTTTGTGACAACGGTTGGAGACTCGGTATTTTTATGTTCATTGTACCATTTGTACATGTAAACAAAGTAAAGAATAATTTGAAAGAGATGTAACTAGAGTAGTTTTTAATAAAGATAACGTAGTATATCATTTAGTCACTATATAAACCAAACATTCTTCAGAAGTTACAATGAAGGTCAGAGTTTGACATCTGCAAATAAACTTTTACGAGGATCAATGGAACTATATAAGACAAAAGAAATAATTCGCTTGAAATCACAGAAAATATTATCGTAGGCCATTTACTTGTATATTTGTTTTTTAAGTTAATGGGCGATAAAAAAATGTAAAATCAATGAAAATATTATGCAAATTAAAATGGTACAAGTACATTAATAGTTACCTAAGTAAGTATTTGTGTTTAGTTAATATTTGTTTTTTATTGTGATATATTTTTTTAAACTTATACACGATATTCAGCTTTAATTAAAAAAGTATTAATTTATATATATAAATATATATATGTAGGCTTAATTTTACGTACTTATGAATAATTTACGTTAGTATTTATATAGGTATAATCGTTTTACTATTCAACCAGAAATATTTAAATATTTATTAAATACATTTCTACAGCCTGTAAAATAATAGTACCATCTCAACCGAAAATATTACAAAAAATAATACGCCACGGATACAATGGGGGTAGTTGCCACCGGTTGCCACCGGTTGTTAAAATACAGTGCACAACGCTATCGTTTGAGCGTTGTTTACTTTCTACTTTTAAGTTGACATCATCGTAATCGTTCTTTTTAATGAAAAAAAGTATATTTAATTTAACTTGAACTTAATTATATGTTTACACTTACTTTATTAAGTCATACAATTCCTAGTATATCGACCGGGTTTCAAAACAAAAGACAAAAATGATGTGGTTTTTTTTTTTATATAAACAATTTAAGAATTTAAATTAAAGTTGAATTTTGTTTTTTATTTTTCATAATTCATTTTATGTTCATTCTTTTTTAAATTTTATTTCGTGACATTATTAATGTTATTTTGAAGATGAGAAATTTTTCGTCGTGCCAAGTTCTTTAATGAATAATATTAAACTTTATATAATGGACTTAGGGAGCGCGATATTTGCCCCCGGGTGGGCTTATACCGTTTTGTTGGTACATGATGAAAAATAATATTACTTGTTTTGCAATACACCAACCGCATCTCAGTCCAGATTTGCACCGTCACGTGTACACTGAATATCAACATTTTGTACGCTGTACCGATAAATGGAGGATATTGTATAGGGTTGTATTATCGGCTTAAGTTTGTCCTGCTCTTGCAGTATTTTTCTATTATTAACCAATGAATACAATTTGATGGCGTGGATGAAAGACGGATCAACGAAAAGGTCATTACCCTGACGCCAAAAAATTGTTGGAAGGGTTGAGTACAACGATTTCATAAATTTTACATTTTTAATTTCTCCACGTTGTACTTTGATTTATTCTGTAATTTCGTAACAAAGCGTAAAAAAGTATTATTCATTTAATTACGAAAATACTTATCATTCTCAGAAGAGGAATAAATCGTTTCCTGACGCATTTTTATTAATTTCATTGTTTTAATCATTGTGCGAGACTTAATTTTTTTATTAAATTTAAAAAGTTTTAACAAAATTTTAAAATATAATATACAACCATATAAATTATGAGTATTTTTGTTATTAATTATATTCGATGAAAACTATATTACGTATAAAAACACAATACTTAACAAAAATCATAATTTTGAAACAGAAGGCTATATAATAATATAAGGTAATATATTTAATTTTGATTCAAAGAAACGTAATTTTATACTTTAATAAATTATATAACAAATTTTATTTGATTTTTAATTTTATTAAAAATGTCTCAGTATGAGTAAGTAATATAATATTTTAATATTCTTAGAATTTAAATTATGTAATTTCAAGTTAAAATTGTTTTATCAAAAAAGAAAAAAATACACATGGTAGAAAAAGTACCAAAAAAGTTAAATATACATTGGAGAGTCATATCCAATTTAAGATAAATGCAACGATCTAAATTTATACACAAATAGAGTTTTCACAAAATAATTTAAGAGGATTTGATATACATTTGATTGAAGCACTTTCTTAGTATTTGATGAAATATTTATACGAGTATTTGACTACAAATTTAAAAAAATAAAATAATTAAAAAATCATGACTATTTAATATTTTCGTATTATTTCAAATAGGCCGATATACACATTATATATATATGCACACATTGTATATATGTGTTGTGTATGAAACAATCCTTTAAAAGTTTACATTAACGATTTTAAAATTACATATATATTGTAAACATCATTAATATTATTTATGTTATATTATTATATTATTTATATAATTGTTGAACTGAACTAATTACATTTTTCCAAATTAATTTGTTATATGTTGTAATTTTTCGTTATTTCTGATAGTTTTAAAATGATAATATTTTGTTCAAATTTATTCATATCATATAATTGGTTAAACGAATTTAAGCAAAAATTATGAATTACATCAAGTTATCCTCTTTTTAATTCTATAAAACATAAAAAATAATGTTTACACAATGAAAACATTGATATTAAAATTCTTCTTAGGTTTCATATAAATTATCATTCGGCTTATAACTCTTTTAACAATAGTTTTAGATAAAATAAAATTTTGATAAACACACTAGTGATACTTTTATATTTATTTAAAAACTTAAGTTTAATAAAAACTATTGTTAACCTAATTTATTAAAATTCTCTACTCTTATCATTAAATTGTAAAATAATTCTTATTATATTTAGTCTTGTAACTTTCTTTTTAACATCAGTTACTTTTGAGGTGTCGTTAGTGAATGGCTCCCTTCTCAAGTCATTCAAGTGTATAAATATTATTCATTTTAGCTAACAAATTTGATTATTGTTTTAACTAACAGATTGTAAATAACTTTTATTGAATAAAAAAAAAAAATAAAGAAAAAAAAAGAACCGGATGGGCCTCGTTCTGCTGTACACTTGGGGGTGAAGTGCGACTCTTCATAGGATAGGTCATTATAATGGATTTGTTAAATTTGAATTCAATGATAGGTATCATTGTATACGAAAAACGATTCTGAACGGAGATGATATGTTTGTCTAGAATATAATACAATGTTATTTATAAATATTGTAATAACTATATTTTATTTTGAAACGAAAAAATTAGAAAAATCGAAAATTTAAATTGTCTATAAATAAATCAAAATATGTCAAAATACTTCGAAAACTTAACCATGTATAGCGAACGTCAATATAAAAATTTGGTAAATATTTCAAATTGTTGTGGTTTTTCGTTTTTGAGTTAGAGCATTTTAAAAAAACCGATATCATTTGTCAGTCTAGAATAGTATACATTATATTATATTTTACATGTAATTTTATGTCAATATTCGCTGTTCAAACACTTATAAAAAAAAATTGTGTCTATGGAATTTTAGGTAGAAATTTTTTTAAAGATTTTTGAAGAATAGCTTATAGATAACCTAGTGTTAAAATTTTGAACTTTAAGTATGAACAGAAAAAATTCTATGAATATTTATCTACAAAATAACTTGCAAATTATCGTGATTTTTACAATTTTATACAAATTTGAGCATTAAGGGCTTATAAAATAAATTTGACTAAACCAATCATCGATATTTTTTAGTTACGATAAGTTTAACTTATTACAAATCTTGTATTAAATTTTCAAGAGTTTTCGGTCTGCCAATTAAATTTTATAGATGTTTAAAAACAAAAATTTTACAAAAATCGAAAATTTAAGTTGTCTATAAATAAGTCAAAATATGTCAAAATACTTGGAAAACTTAACCATGTATAGAGAACGTCATTATTAAGATTTGGTAAAAATTTCAAGTTGTTGCGATTTCTGGTTTTTGAGTTAGAGCATTTAAAAAAAATGTAATTTGTACAAGTGTAATTTTGCGTAAAATTTCCCGTTTTTTCGTAATTTTTTTATCGTTTTTTTCGATTTTTTTAAAAAGTATTGAAAAGTTAGATTTTAGACTAGCCAAAGTACCATCTACATTCACTTTCCTTTCAGAAAAGTTGCTACTTAAGCAAATCGAAGTTTTTTTACTGCCAAAAAAGGTGTCGCCAGACACAAAAAAAAAAAAGAACCGGATGGGCCTCGCTCTGCTGTACAGTTAGGGGTGGAGTGCACCTCGCTTATAGGATAGGTCATTATTATAATGGATTTGTTAAATTTGAATGCAATATATCATTGTATACGAATAACGATTCTGAACGGAGTTCATATGTTTGTCTAGGATATAATACATTGTTCTTTATAGACATTGTAAAAAGTATATTTTATTTTGAAACGATAAATATATTTTTCAAGTAGGATGGGTTGGCAGTTGCATCAGCAATATAGTTTGTCAGTCTAGAACATTCTACATTATATTATGTTTTACTTGTAATTTTATGTCAATATTCGCTGTTCAAACGCTTATAAAAAAAAATTGTGCCTATGGATTTTAATAATTTTTGAATGATATTAAGAAATACTTCTGTGGAATCTTATATTAAATTTTCAAGTATTTTGTAGTAGCCAAATTTTTTTTATCACCGATTATAAAAAAAAAATGTAAAAAAATCGAATATTTTAAATGCCTATAAGTGGCTTAAAAATCAATATAATATTTTGAAAAAAATATGACATAAAGGAAATACCTATCTTAACAGCTGGTAAAAATTTCAAAAACCTGCGACTTACACTTTTTGAATTATAACAAATATTTAAAATCGTTCTAGAATAAATCGCTATTTTATGCAATTTCGTAAATATTTAAATTTCAAACAGTCATAAAACTTTTTCCTCTAATTCCGGTAGAAATTTTTTTAAAGATTTTTGAGGAGTAGCTTATAGTGTTAAAATTTTGAACCTTAAGTATGAACAGAAAAAATTTGATGAATTTTTATCTACAAAATAACTTGCAAATTATCGTGATTTTTACATATTTCGTATAAATTGGAACTTTGAGCACTTATAAAAAAAAGTTGTGACTTACGATTTAAGATTTTTTTTTATCAGTTAAGGAACAACTTATAAGAAACCTTGTATTAAATTTTCAAGATTATTTAAAAAAAAAATACTTAAAAAAATTGAAAATTTCAATTGTCTATAAATAGCTCAATAAAAGTCAAAATACTTTGAAAATTTAATGGTGTATAGAAAACGCTAATCTAAACATTTGGTGAAAATTTCAAGTATTTAAATCGATTAGTTTTTGAGTTATATCAAAATAAAAAATTTGATTATGTTGAATACTGGTTTTGCGTAAAAACTCCCGTTTTTAAGTCGCAGATTTTTGAAATTTCTACCAGCTGTTAAGATTGGTATTTCCTTTATGTCATATTTTTTTCAAAATATTATATTGATTTTTAAGCCACTTATAGGCATTTAAAATATTCGATTTTTTTACATTTTTTTTTTTATAATCGGTGATAAAAAAAATTTGGCTAGTACAAAATACTTGAAAATTTAATATAAGATTCCACAGAAGTAGTTCTTAATGTCATTAAAAAATTATTAAAATCCATAGGCACAATTTTTTTTTATAAGCGTTTGAACAGCGAATATTGACATAAAATTACATGTAAAATATAATATAATGTATAATATTCTAGACTGACAAAGATATAGGTTTTTTTTAAAATGCTCTAACTCAAAACTGAAAAACCGTAACAACTTGAAATTTTCACCAAATCTTTATATTGACGTTCTCTATATATGGTTAAGATTTCAAAGTATTTTGACATATTTTGACTTATTTATAGACAATTTAAATTTTCGATTTTTGTAAAATTTTTGTTTTTAAACATCTATAAAATATAATTGGTTGAGCGAAAACTCTTGAAAATTTTATACTAGGTTTATAATAAGTTAAACTTATCGTAACTAAAACATATCGGTGATCGGTTAACTCAATTTTTTTTTATAAGCCCTTAATGCTCAAATTTGTAAAAAATGTGTAAAAATCACGATAATTTGCAAGTTATTTTGTAGATAAAAATTCATAAAATTTTTTTTGTTCATACTTAAGGTTCAACATTTTAACACTAGGTTATCTATGAGCTACTCTTCAAATATCTTTAAAAAAATTTCTACCGGACTAAGAGGAAAAAAAATGTATGACTATTTGAAATTTAAATATTTACGAAATTGCATAAAATAACGATTTATTCTCAGACGATTTTAAATATTTGTTATAATTCAAAAAGTATAAGTCGCACATTTTTGAAATTTCTACCATCTGTTAAGATTGGTGTTTCTTTTATGCAATATTTTTTTCAAAATATTATATTGATTTTTAAGCCACTTATAGGCATTTAAAATATTCGATTTTTTTAAATTTTATTTTTATAATCGGTGATAAAAAAAATTTGTCTACTACAAAATACTTGAAAATTTAATAGAAGATTCCACAGAAGTAGTTCTTAAAGTCATTCAAAAATTATTAGAATCCATAGGCACAATTTTTTTTTATAAGCGTTTGAACAGCGAATATTGACATAAAATTACATGTAAAATATAATATAATGTAGAATGTTCTAGACTGACAAACTATATCGCTGTATGCAACTGCCAACCCATCCTAATTGAAAAATATATTTATCGTTTCAAAATAAAATATACTTTTTACAATGTTTATAAATTACAATGTATTATATCCTAGACAAACATATGAACTCCGTTCAGAATCGTTATTCGTATACAATGATATCTATCATTGCATTCAAATTTAACAAATCCATTATAATAATGACCTATCCTATAAGCGAGGTGCACTCCACCCCTAACTGTACAGCAGAGCGAGGCCCATCCGGTTCTTTTTATTATTTATTATATAACTTACCAACTGTTGTGCCAACTTGGTAAATGCCATTTAAATGTCTATCATCAACCTATTTATATTTTGATATATCGAGAAGTCTTCGGTTTACTTTTGGAATACTTAATATAGGGTTTCCCATAAAGTGCGCAACTTTTGAATCTGCCGCCATTTTTTAAATATTTTGTTTGGAGCCCTGTTTTTATCGTTTCTAGTATCTACTATTACTCCGATTTAATTATCAGCTGTTGTTTTCTATATATTAAGTCTATATAAGCCGGCGGACCATCAAAAAAGAAGACGATTTTGCAGATGGATTGAAGAGAGACTGGCCGTGGATGAAAAGTTCGCGAAAAACATCATTTTCAGTGACGAGGCCTTGACGAGGCACACTTCCACCTCAGTGGATTTGTTAATAAACAGAACTGCAGGATTTGGGGGAATGAAAATCCACGAGTAACCCACGAAAATCAAATGCACCCTGAAAGAACGACTGTGTGGTTCTACTACTATTTGATACTATATTTATACTATTTGATCACCATAATTTAATTTTTTTTAATTAGTTTTTCATTATTGCCTTATTTCGATGCAATTGCTTGTCGTTCATGAAATTAAATGCGCTTAACTTTTATCGGTTTTTCATCATTTCTAATATTTTTTACTTCAATCAGATAATGTTATGGCATCAATAATAATAGTTTTGAGTTTTGGTTTTGCCTGGTACGATATAGATACAAAAATGCTTCATTTTTTTATTATTTACCTAGCTTGAAATAGACATTTAGATAAACGTGAAGATTATGTCTAGACATTTAATTAAATTACTTGGCATTTAACTTAATATCTTGGTGGATAGTAAAATTGCATAATTATTAAGTTCTTGAATAATTTGGCTGGGCTTTAGTAATACGCCTGATTTGACTATATGCCTACCAACATGTATAAATAATAAGTTAAATCAATTAACAGTTAAGTTTATGTCGTTTAAATATACGTAGATTCAAAATGAAATAAGTAGATTTAATAAGATTTATAAGTGTTCATCAAAAGTGATGAATTAATGTTTATAATAACTATTTATTTATTTAGATAAACACATCTGGGAAATTGTACTAAAATGGGTGTTCAATGTTACACAGTTATACAATGCGGTTGTCTACTCTATTTTACGCACTAATTTATAGTAATTGAGATATAACATAATCGAGATACGAATTGGCTGCACAAAGCATTCTACCATTCATTCACTGCAGGCTATTCAGTCTGTTTCCTCGCAATCAAGCGCCCTTGTACGAACGATCGTTTCCATAAGGGAATCTCTACAAACAGTCGCAATACAAACTTCCTATGGACAAACACAATAGATTCTGCGCATAGCTCTATAACCATAATAATCCATCAATCGGAAACATATCTTTCCACGTCTAAAATGAAACCGATGAGAGATTTGTAAGCTATACATTTAAATATAGAAAGAAAAAATAGTAATATTAAATATAGGTATATTAAATATATTGCCTTAAATCAAAGATTATTTCTGAGCGCTGTGAGAGGGGTTTATACTGGTAGGTATTTTAAAGCCAATAATAATATTACTTCTGTCTTAATTGTAATTATATTTTCTTATTGTTATTCCTACGTAATTGGTTGTTAATAAAAGTTTTTATTTTTTAACAATTATAAGAAAATAAAAAAAAGAAGCATAATACTAAACAATTTCAACATAAATTAGTTGGATCATAATTAATTTACATTTTTATTTTTTATTATTATTCATCAATTAAATTAATTTAAAAACGTATTACCTCAGACGTGTCATTGCGCTTGACACGTAATCGAGTGTACGTTTGTGTTTGTGTATTTTTTAATTTAAAATATATCAATGTTTTGTTCTAACGGGAACAATACAGAAACGAAACAGAATATCAAATTATCATAATAACCACCTTTATTTTATTTTATAAAACAACGCATATTATAGTAGTTTTAATTTGAATCACAATTGCTAGCACGGTATAATGTTTTCGCTTGAATTTCCATTCATCAACAGAGTTTACGCGTATAATATACAGTGTATATACCTATTAATGTCTCAAACTATTTCAAATTAATTTTTCCAATATATTTTTCAACTTATTGCGAATTAAATATTCAACGGAACAGGAAAAAAATAATAACGTAATTTGTCCGAAATGTACTGTTGATTTTTAGGCCAAATTATTTTATAAAAAATCGATGAAACCTATCTAATTGAGACTAGACTAATGATTATATGACCCACGCAATTAATGTTCTAATAAAATAATATAGTGCGTTTGAAATTTGAATACGTACATAATAATGACCTTTCGACTTATGGTATCCGGTTTAGATGCATTACTCCGCTGATTATCTATATTTCGTTATATATTTGATAAATTGGCACGGCACATTATATTCAAGTATTTGACAACATATAAATCTATTTTATACATCGACGTTGGGCCGAAATAACCTCTTATGAGCATAAATGGCAAGAATAACATTTTGATATCAATATTTTCTAGAAAAAATAATCTATAAATTAAAATAACCTATGCTGTGTTATGAATTATAGTTTTTATGGTAAAGGTAAGTTAATAAATATTTTATGTGAATACAAAATTAATAAAAGACATTCTATGTGTTGTTATATGAGGTGTATTAAAAAGGCACATCAGTTCACAAACACCTCTTATGTGGTTTAAATGTTACATCAAAGGTTTAATAAATATAATGGAATTAGTAACATGTAACGCATAAGAGATTTTAATGTAACATAAATGTATGTTAATTTTAATATGATAAATAAAGTGATAATTTTATAGCAATTATGTTTTTTAATATACTACCAATTAAAAAGGTAAAAGTAACGAACATACATTATAATTTAAATGTAATATTTCGTAGTTACATTTGCAATCTTTTTTTTTAACCTTACCTATATACTTTTGAACTCTGATGAGAATTTGAAATTTATTTAAGTTATATTAAAAATAAATTATGGTGAAGTTATACCATAGAAAATTAGTAAATCAGTATCTTATGTGTCTGTTAAAGTTGTAGCTAAAGTAAATTTTATGGTTTAAATACCACTAAAATGTAACAAGAGCCCTAAACATTTTAAATAACTAAAAAAAATATTTTTTATTTATAACTATCCACTATACTATTAGATAAACTATTATAAAAACTAATTTGATGATTTTTTTCATGTCTTAAACATGAGTTGTTAATTTTTTTATCATTTTTATTTTTTTATTTTTAATGTGTGTACTGAAGAATTAGGATTTTACACATATAAGTTTATTCAGTCCAACGAAGATTTGAAATGGTATTACATCGTTTATCAGTATAATATATCTATATATTTTTCCTTTAAAGGCAAATTTCATATTAAGCGTAAATCAAATCGCCTTTAAAGGAAAAACTTTTACATTTCATGTAAGTCGAAAAATACCAATTATCTATTATACCTAATAATATTTTTAAATGTTTTTGGTAAACTTCAATAACTTTTAGACGTTTATCATTTTAGTACTTTTTGAAACTTTTTACTATATTTTTGTTGGTAATTAAATAATTTATGCTTTAGTTGAATGCTGTACTATATTGTGTTGTTCTCATTCGTTCTTGGTATTTACCGACTAAAGACTCTTAAATAAAATATTGAATCGATACTTTTGGTGAATACAAACATTTTATAATACTTAAAAGAATAAAAAATTGCAATAAGTATGGACCCGGGTAAAACGTCTATTTAAGTCTATTTATTCATTGACTCACAATAACTCTTATTGTTTTGGATATTATTTAATCAAATTAATATTATTTTAACAAGCTGGTTCAATTAATTTCAGAACCGGATTCAGATTTTACTTTACACCCAAAGAACATCATAACAATAATTCAATTTAGCAATGTTCACTCTAAAAATATAACAATAATTACTTTATACCTTATAGTTATGTAAATCAAATCAGTTGTAAGGGTAGAAATGTTATGTATCCTCAAGCTTGGTATGCTTTAAGCGTACAGGTTTCTTTTCCTTTTTTTTTTAAAAATTATTTTATTTATTTTGTTAAAACAACACATGCAAGTCAATAACTGCGAGTTTGTAGCGAGAATAAATCGAACATAATAATGCTAATTACTATGTTTCTAGTTCTAACTGCTATGGTCGATGACAAAATAATTGAAAAATATATTACCGAATCTAATCGCCGTTGCAAATCGAGTGCGTACAAATGTGTACTTTAAGTCGATAATTTTTGTTAATAAGTTTTTGGTAAGAGGGTTTTTTTTTTTATTTTAATTTTCGGATTAGGTTTGTATCATGGCAGTGGCAGTGGCATGTTTAGAAATTTCAGGATAGTGACAACCCATGTAAAAATCTTTCATTACTATTATGACTTCTTTTAATAATTTTTGTACCTACAATATATATCAAAGTACAATACATTATATGAAATATATGAAACAATAACGCAAGTAAAAACACAAATAAATTCAAAACTTTTTTTTTCATGATTCAGAAATAGCAAAAGCAATGATAATTTTTTCAAAATCTAATAAAGTGGGTAGTTCAGCTTCCATTGATAATACCGCTAAAGCTAAAGAGCGGTCTTTTGCCACACACGGTCTTGTAACACACATATAAAATATTTATGCGAGTATATATATGAACACTAGTAATATCACATTCTTTTATTAACTGTGACATTTGTATTGTTGTAAGTTTAACTTAAACAATTTTTATATAGCATTGAAATTGTACACACTCCTTTATAAAACTTGTTGCTAAATTATTGAATTGAGTTTTCTGCAATACTTCAGCATCTTCTCTTACTTTTTCTGAAATAATTTAATGTAGTTTAAGAAGAAAAAAAACTTTTTCACCAACTCACTGTAAACAAGTTTCTTTTTTTCAAATCATATGACAACTTGCCAAATATTAGAAATTCCTAAATACGCCTAAACATAATAATAGTGACCTAAAGACATTTTTTTCATCAAACCTCTTTTATTAAAAAGATAAATATTGTCTTAAAAATTTAAAGTTTGGTTGAAGATAAAAAAAAATTATTTTTAATTTCTACAATTATATTGTAATTAACAATAAACAGTCCATTAACAGTTGAAATTCTCTCGACCTTTCGACATCCAATGTGTAACCAACATCAGTACTATGATGGTCGACAATAAGTAGTCCTCAAAGAACATAAATATTTGCCTATTTACATTAATTACTAATACAAAAGCCCATGTAAAATTTCAATGCATTTATTTATCTAGATAATACATTGCTGCTATTACGTATTCAAGTTCCATAATTATAACCGTTATTGTTGTCGCGGAAAAATTATCAAGAAAGTTGGTGCATTATGTTATACCATAATATATTATCGGAAATCGTAGTAAAAAATGTATTTCATTTTTTACCATGTCTTAAGATTTTTAGTTAAAATTATTTTTTTTAAATATTCATCTAACCTACACATACATTAATTATGCAATTAAGTCTACAAATAAAATATATTATTGAAAAGATTCCTTAATCGAGTTTTTTTGTCATTTTTTTATTTATTTCTGTACATTTTTTTTTCTATTTACTTATGTTGTGTTAAAAAAAATAAAACTGATTATATGCTTATCTTCCAATTTTTTAAAAAAATAATAAAAATAAAGTATCTACATAATAAAAATCCACGATTCTTTGATTACTTCATATAATAGTTTTATTATATTAAATAAACAATTACAAATATTTTAAACGTTTTAAAAGGTCCGATTAGAGTTATATTTGTTTTTATCGGTGATAATGCAACTGATTATTTTAATTTTATGAAATTTTACCAATAAGTTTTTTTTTTAATTTTAATATGGTGATGAAAAATTATTTCCAATTGTTAGATTATGAAAGAAATTATTAAACCAACTAATAGGAAAGCATTAAGGGATTATATGTCTTTCATTCCTACGCTAATTAACGACTTTTCAGTTACCCATTTCCTGATAATGTATTGTGGTTTTTTGTGTACCACAATTAGTATTCCCTAACTGTTATATATATATTAGTATTTTTTATGTGAATTCAAACAAAAGATTGAATAAAATATTTTTGCACGGAATTTATTTTCTCTAAAAAAGATTTTTCCAGAACAATAAAGCCGGTTACTTTTGGTCTAGTAACTAGTAATTCTGATAAATCACATTTTTCTCTCTTCATATACATTTTATTTACAAACGCATAACTGTTCATTGAATCAGTGAATAATGCATAGTGACCATTTTTAAATTTTTTCACGCCGTATTTTTAAATAAAAATACTTTGACGTTGGTTTATCTTTCTTTACCGACAGTTTAGATATTTTAGGAAAATTACAAATTTCTATTATTATTTTCAGAGGAAATTAATTGTACATAAAATTAAATTACAACTGTACAAATTACAAATATACCAATACAAATTACAAATTAATTAAATTTTACATTAAATTGTAAAAAAAAAAAACTTTAAATGATAAAATATACAGATAAAATTAAGTTCCTAGCTTTGTTATAAATCTAATAAATAATTAAATTAAATTTACTTTGTTGACATAATGTGCCAATTTTAACAAAAAAAAAATAAAATAAAATATTGATTGAAGTTTTCAATATGAATACCTTATTCGATTCAAAATATATAATTGTTTAATAGACAAGTGTTGAAAATAACATCAAACCAACTATAGCAAACCAAACGTTCATTTGGAATAGTCGTAAAGATTGACAGCAACGATGATCGAGGTTGATGAAAATTAAAAGAAAGGTTGTATAAATATATAAATACATATATCTGTACAATATTATTAAATACTGTAAACTGTATTGAGTTTCTAATTTCCCATACATATTCAGTTATAGTTTGATAAAATAAATAATTCCTGTAGTAACAGTTTAATTTTGTTCTGAAATTACTTTTAATAATAATTTATTATAATTTATCACATTCCAAATTATAATAGCCGAATATTCAATGGTTTCTAATTTTTTGGGATTTTCGCGTTCAGTAATACTGAAAAATCTTTGAATATTAATATTCCAATTACTCTATCCCGTTTTTTATTGGTTTTTTATTTAGATGAATTCGTCGTTTTAATATGCATACTATATGTAAATGAAAACCACGTTACTTTGATAGTAGTTTACTTATACAATTATGTGTAATAGTCATGGATTCAAATAAATACAAAATGTTCCGTAACTTTCTTTTTAGTGGATACAATAAAACATTGGAAAATTAAAGACCATTGTTTATTCCATCCGAAGTATATGTTTTTAAATAATTTATCAGCTCTTCATTGGATTCTTCCATAGCTGTACTATTTGTTTTAATTGTTAAGGCAAAACCACTTACTTAAAATTGTTTTGTCTTTTCGTTTAGTTTTTCTTATTATTAGTTGAATGTTTATTGAGTCCTTGATAAAATGGGTAAAACTAATTAGGGGTAAACTAATTATTTGTGTGGTAGCTTTTGAAAAATAATACGCATTATAAAAATTAGATTGGTTTTTTTTGTTTTACATGTTTTACTAGTTTATAAAAATATAAAAGTTGTATAGTATAAATAAATTTTACAAAATTGATCATTTGTTATATTTACAAATTCTATTTTAATATCATTCAAAAGTCAATTATTTGATAGAAACTTGGGTTTTTAAACAAAACCTTTAGTTTCGTGAAAAATAAATTTCGTTTTATTTTCTGAAGTTGTAAATTATAATACCTAAATTATTACTAATTATCTGTTTTATAAACTTCATAAGTGATTTATATTGTATACTAGCTAATCCCGTGCACTTCGTTGCTCGTTAAATATACTAACTCTATATGACTCAAACTTTGTTCAATTCGTTATTTAATATTCGGTGGATGATGTTCTAGATTTATCTTAAGTTTTCTGTTGCCCGGAATAAAAATTCTGATTCGCAGCAGTGTATTATCAGGTAGGCAATGTATCTGTGGTAGATCGCGGACCTAGTGCTATTTGTACGTAAGTGTATGATTTAACTCTAATAAAGTATCAAAGTTATACCAAGTTTGACATAAAACGGTGGATTAACATAATCCTAACCTTAACGTATTAAATCCGATAAATAAAAAAAACCAAATTTAACCCTTTATCTTTTTCCCACAGATCTGCACACAAACATTCATTTATATATAATATAGCTGATCCTGTGCATTTCGTGGCCCGAAAAAATCACAAAAAAATTATGATTGTTTAACTCCTTTTTGGTGTAACTCACTGCAGTAAGTGCAACTCAGCCATGAGATCCAAGATCATGGGAGCCAATTAATAAATAACAAAACACCAAACATTAATTTTTTTTAATTTATTATAATTTATTCCTCAAAATTAAATATATCATATATTATTATGACAGTAACATTAACAAACAATATCAATTTCTTAATTTTTTAATAGTAAATTAAAAATAATAACAATTCATTGTGCCCAATTTTCACTTTTGTGCTCAAGTTTCAATTTTCAACTTTTTTTTGGTAAAAATGTACGTCTTTAAATAATATACATACACGAATAATGAATAAAAAATGTAATGGCATTGTAAATTGTTCATCTACCAAATCATTATAATTTTAATTGTTCATTAACAAATAGCTCACAAATAATTTATCACCATGGATGATGTCCTTGATCAGTGATTACATTGCCATGGAGACGATCAATATTTTATTATCCATATTATAGTAAGGGCTGTTTTTAGGGTCTTCCCAGCTATTATTCGAATTTTTCTCACTGTAAAAATTATTCTTGGACTTCAACAAACATTAAAAAAAAAATAATTGGCCAAATTGGTCCAGGCGTTGTTGAGTTATGCGCTTACCAACACATTTTGCAATTCATTTTTATACTATAGATTTACACTGAATTATAAAAGACTTTTCTTTTTTTTTTTATTTAAAGTCTCATTTAATTGTATTAAATGTAATTAAAATTTTAAATAAATACAATTTTAATATAACTATTAATATGATATACTATATAGGTACAACCACAATGGCATACAAATAAATGTATAGTTTGTTTTATAAAATGGAGATAATATTTTAAATTATAATTTATAATGTCTTACTTATAATTTTGACACTGTCGGAATATACAAAATAATTAACTTAACATTTTATTTGGTATTTTTTTCTATTTATTAATTTCGAATATTAAGTGTACAAGTAAAATAATAAATAATCATTTAATATGTTATTGACAATGATTTAACTGGTAATTGCAACAAACAACGTCATAGTTATAATTGGTTTTTATTTAATTTACATCACATTTTATACATAGAGATAAATTTAATGATAATTTAGTATTCGATATGTATATTAAAATTCAATTTAATTTTATAATTATAAGTATGAATTCAAAAGAAATATACTTCTTTATTCAATCTGTTATGACAAATATTGATAACAATTTTCAATACCCCAGGTAGTCTGAAAGGATATTGGTTTTTAAAACTTTCTGGATCGTTTTAAAAACCATTGAAAACATTTTCCAACAGTAGTTATCTCATTAAATGCCTACCTTCTTACCATTATTTGAGTCTTCAATTATTTATTTTATAATTTTTTGGTTATTTAGATAATCATTGTAAGTATTTTTTTTTCTTTTAATTAAGTAAAACAAAAAATTATTTTTCTTATATTTTTATTAAAAACTAATATTCTTTGTTGATTTTTGTGATTACAATTTGTACATACTAAAATAATAACATATAATGTTTTATTTTCCGAATTTGATGTTTTATCATACTTAAAAGTTTTATAATTCCCATTTTCCAAAAGTACCAGTTACCACATCGATCATAATTTACCTTTTAGGTTCGAAAGCTGTCCTGTAAATATCTATCAAAAATACGTAACGATCAAAAAGTAAAGAAATATTAAGAAAATATAAGACATTATTTTAGATATGAAGGGGTCTGTGGATATTGAGTTTAAAAGTGATAAAACGTAAAAAAAACTATTTTGAACAAATTTTACCATACAATTTTGTTTTGACGTATTATTTATCCAAATGAGGGAGAAATTTTACCATACAATTTTGTTTTGACGTATTATTTATCCAAATGAGGGAGCAATATTGTAGATTGGATCGAACAGAAGATCAAAAGAGAATTTTTAAAGGAATAACATCTAAAAATACATTTAATAAATCTTTAATTACGAAAGGTTTTATTTTTTAATTATTTCGGTATAAGAAGAAACATATAGAATTAAAAATTTAATCAATATCTTTAAATTAGGGAACAAGCCCAATATTAGAGTTAAAAATAGAGTATTGATAATTAATAGGATTTTTTATGAAATTAATTTATTGTTTAAATTTTTTGATATTTAAAAATAAATTATTACACCCCATAAGTAGATTCTTTATATTTAACTGTATACTAGATGGGTAGTACTGAGTGGTCCTTATCGATAGGTAATAATGGGATAGGCTCGTTAGTGACGGATAATTGAAAATCGGATAAGACACTAAGTACGGTATCAGATTAACCTTTTTTTAAAACGTAACCGATCGGCAATCAAATGCAGCAGCTATAATTACATACCAATCACATACAAAACGCGTTATCGCGACCAGACTAGATAGTCGATTCACGAAAAATTCAATGGAATACCTTCCGAAATCGGTCGAAAACAAAACGTATCTTATTGCGGTTTGATAGCACCGATATGTTTCTGAAGTGCCCAAAATTACATTAGTTTGTACTAAAGATGGGCATTATCTGTCGTTTGAATGATTAGAACCATTTGAGTTGGATCAGTCTAGGGATTCGGTAATTTCAGTGGGTGAATCAGTTTTATTTTGAGTCAGTGACGAAGATTTATTATTTTATAAACTTGAATTTTGTAATGAAACGCGATAGTTGCTAACATAGACTATGATTATAATCATGACCTTAGATTATTATAATACATATATATATATATATATATATATATTTAATAGCATACTCTGGTTATGGGTGAGTTGTGTAGTGTATACTGTATAGTCAGTGGCGGCTCCTGAGGTTCACATAAACTGGTACACAATTAATTTGTATGATACCTATGGAGGCGCTAAAAAAAATATTAATTTTGTTTTAGGTGTAGGTATATTTAATTTTTTAAGCTGTATAAGCTTTTTGTCACGGTAAAATAAAAATAAATTTAAAAAAAATAACTTATTTTGTATGAACATAAACACAACACTTTTATTTTCACGATTGACGAGATACGTAGAACGATAATAAAAGTTCCGTGCACACATTGATTCTGCTCCAAACACTATGCATTACTAACCGACGTGTCTACGCATGTAGCTAATTTTTGGACGTCCGCCCGGAGTACAACGAATTATTTAGCAGCTAATAGATATACTTCTCAACGCGAAAAGCAAGAAAAGCAAAAGCAAGAATTTTATAAAATTGTATATAAATACTTTTGTTAACTACAGACTATGTGCATAATAACCAATAATGAATAAATTATTTAATCATCACTTACTACAGGAGTCCATCAATTTTGTATTTAATTATTTTGGGTGTTCATGTGCTCCTGTGCACCAAGACGACGGTTTTACCGGTTGTGATTTAAAATCGTAATGTGTAGGCTTCCCGATAAAATCCGACGTGTTTATTTAATGCGTGCATATGTCATGCAATATAAAATACATTTTCAATTTTTAACTCAAAGTAAGTATGCTCATCCATATTTAAATAATTAAATTAATCTCTATGATCTAGCTTCAGCTCGTTCAACAAATTGATATAAGAACACTTTTCTCTTTTAAACAATCACTTTTTAGTCCATACCGAACCTTTTCTAGCTTTTCTTTTTTTTTTTTTTTTGATAAAACAGCTCTTGCCACAGACACCGCTATCAATTGCGTCAAACTCGTGGTATGCGAAAAAAAAATTTGCAATACCTCAACTGAAATAAACTTAATAAAAACTAAAACATGACCCGATTTTGCAACACGAAGTGCGTGCAACTGACGATGCAACACGATAAAAACTGACGTGTTTCATCGTAGAGTATGGGCAAAATCGTTCAACGATGAAAACCGACGTGTTTTACCGTGATGATGAAAACCGTCGTATTTCATCGTAGTGTGCGGGGCCCTTTAGTAGTATTAGTATATAGTATATACTATATGTAATATACAATATCTGTATACGTAAAATTTGTAGATTATTCAATATATTTTATATTTTAGTTGTCGATAATGGATATTTGGTGTAATCATCAGCTATAGACATTGTTACCATTCGTACGAAAGATCAACATTTTAATTTGGTTTCAGTCAGTCACAATATACTATCCGGGCTATCAGGACCGAAAGAAAAGTTTAATTAAAAACTGTCAAAAGACCTGAAGATCGATTTGACCGAATATTTTTTGTACTTTATACAGTCGCTTTTCGATCAATCGACAGATTCGTTAATTTTGATTCTTTCAATCGCGACCGACCCAGAAATAATTTGTACATAGCCGACTACACTGTGCGTTTTTTATTCCCCGACTATTTATTTATTTATCTTTTATTTCAAAATTTAAAACAAACTTATGAAAATATATTTTACCGAGAAACTTATATAGAAAGTAAAATTTAGTTATTAAAAAATATTTGAAATCTCATGTTTTTTCTGCTACTATTTACAGAAATAATCTAATACCTATTATGTTTTTGTATTGGTTCTTTGATTTTACCAGTAGCTTCAGCTAGACAAATTATTTCCAGAAAAAAGGAAGAGAAATCATTTCTATTCATATATATGTAGTTATAATTATAATACTCGTAGATTATATACAGAATTTTTATTTTAAAACACTTACCTAAATATAAATATATCTTAAACAAAGTACAATTGTAAAATATTAATTATGGTTGATTATAGTTTTTAGAGACGAGGAAACATGTTGGTAGACTGATCTAGACTGAAATACTTATAGTACGTTAGTTGATTTGATTAGATACGTTTCGTTGATATCAACCAACATTTTACTTTATCAAATATATTTTTAATTAAAAAGGATTCGCGTGCTTTTTAATCAAATTATTTGGATGCTCAGTTAGCCGATAAAACGCATAATACGAATGGTCGTTTTCGGTTGCGGTTTTGTCGGCTGCATTTCATCGGTCACCGAAAAACGCCAGTGGGATACGATACTAAACCTAGAGTGGTATTACTGTTATTATGTATAAAATTATATTGATTAAAAGTAATCTATGATAACATACTAACAACCTAAGAATTTATCGAAGAATTTTAAATTATTGGTAAAGAATAACGTGATCAATTTAAAGTGGGTAAACTATAAACGCCAAATAGGATAAATCTTAGTTTTTGAATTGGGTATGAAAATTTTATTAACAGCTTTAAAGTTAAACTTTTAAGTTACCTATTTCAAATTATTTATAAAAAATACTCGATAGTTTCCTTAAAAAGCATTTATCTTGATTACTAAAGGAATTATTTACGATTCAGTATATTATTGATGGGTTCTTGGATGATTGTACGTATTGAATTTTTATTTTATTTTTTTGAAATAAAGTTTAAAAATAAATTTCAAGTCTTAATTACGTATATAAATACTCATATACTATCATTAATGAGTCATGCGAATAAATAAGAAAATAATTTCAAGTGATTATTAAAAAAAAAAAAATGTAACATACTAGTATTGATGCATTACTTCATTATCCATAAATTACTTATTAGAAATTGGTTAAGTATTAAATTATCAAAAAAGTACTTGTATTTGACTTGTAAAATCGGATATATAATAAGCAATATAAAAATTATGGAATTATTTTACAAAAATAAGTCAGATTTTCATTAAATTTATTATTTTAACCACATTTTTTTTTTTTTTTTTTTATGAAGAGTTTTCTGCATAATTAAATTATATCTCGTAAAATTAATCAAATGTTATTTTAAATAAAATCAATAAAAAATAAACATACAAATATAGAATGTAATATGTTGATAGGTACAATGAATTAAGTATATTGATTTTAACTGTGGGGTAAAACATAAATTGGAGAAAGTAAAGTGGATTACAGATACAAATTTTGAATCGAAATAATATGATGAATATGTATATTATACATGTGCGAGAAGAGAAGATTAAATTAATTACGGGATCTGGGTGTTTATAGATACATATTTATTTATAGCAAACGTTAAAATCAATATTAATAGATTGATAACTGCTTTAAATTCATAGAGAAATTTAGTAATTATTTGATTCTGTGATAATGTGTGACTGGTTGGCCGTGATATCAGCTTAAGTTGGTCCTTGGGAGCTGGATTGCAAAGAGAAAACTTGAGTAGGTGGAATCGGCCAGATCCGTTTTATCGTAATTGGTTTGTGAGTAAGGATGCGAAATATGATTCAGTTAAATTAATCGATTCTTCTAATTCAATTCAATTTATTGAATAGATTTGGCGATTCACATCAATTCATTTATGTATAATTTTAATTGAAAAGAAATAATTATCATACTGATTATACCTGTATTATCATACATACCGATTTAGATTAATTGTTTGTGTAACAACTACGGAGTAGTTTTTAAATTTTTTAACGATGGGTATCAAGCGTATACATATTGTAAACTTCTACATATATATAGATACTATGCATTGTATACAAGCATTTGTCATTCGCACGAATAAAAAACTTACGATTTCAGAGAGCGTAGGACATATTAAATTTCATTGTCGTTTATTATTTATGTAATCAAAAATGAATACATTAAATAAATGAAAGCGTATATAATGAATAATAATACTAGTTACTAGATATAATGAGAAATAAAAAATATTTTTTAATTTTACGTATTACTTAAACGATAACACGATGACAAGAAATAAACAAAATACTAATTCACATTATTTAATACTCTTAGGTGTTCGATATTAAATTAAAAGTATAGTCCAATGTGATGGTCAATATAAATAATTTATATAAAATATTTAAAGTATCATGGGGGTTTCATTTAATATACTACGTATTTAATTTAATCATATAATATGTTATAAAAATTACAGAAAATTATTTAATTTTACAATTCAAATACTAAACATTGGATAGAAAAATTCTACAGTTACTAAAACGATTTAATCACATTATATGAAAAATGAAAATTTATTATTAACACACTTATATTACTTGAATTAAATAGAACTCGCAACCAATAATCACAAAGGTAATGTAATCAGTTATTTTTTAGTATAATGGAACTGTATTAGTTGTTTTTTCAATATTTATAAGGTGATGAACAATTATTTCCAACAATAAGATTATGAAAGAAACAATAAAGCCAACTAATAGGAAAATATAAAGTGATATTACGTCTTTAACACCCACGCTAACTAACGATTCTTCTGTTGTAGTTTTTCCGGCGGCACATTTTGGTTTTTTAGCATACCATATTTGAAGTTCTCTGTCCATAATACCAGTTTCTAATAATAAGTTGCCTCTGAAATATAAATAATAAATTATTCAACAATAATGAAAACCTATACAAATATTTTCAATTTAAATTTTTACGCAATATTTATCAATTTTTTGTATGGAGAATTTTTTTGAACCAAAAAACCGGTTACTTCTGGTCTGGTTATTGATAATTCTGATAAATCACATTTTTCTTTCTCGGTAAAGATGTCATTTACGAACCAATAAGTGGTTGCCGGATCAGTGTAAAACGCATAGTGACCTTTTTTAACTTTTCTCACACCGTCTTTGGCAAAAAGATACTCCGACTTTGGCTTAACTTTCTTGTTAATAATTTTTTTCATGTATGGATTGGTTTCCGCGGCCATCTTATAGTATAATACATACATAAGAAAAACAAATAATTAAAAATTTAAATATAATTATTTCAATAATGTTTGTGTTATAAAACATTTTACATCAGCTAGTTTAGAAACAATGTTATAATCTTCTATACCGATGTCTAACCCACTTTCTTCCAATTTCTGTACAGAATCTATATTGATGATAGTAGGACGCAATAAGCCAGACACTATACTTGAAGAGTAAAACTGGTATACTACCAAACTAAACAGAAACATCAATAGGACAATGAACCTATTACTAAGCTTTGTGGGTTCTATGACTGTGCCTATAAAAAAAATAAAAAATAAATAAGGCCCGTATAATCAATACAACAGGTGTTTTTAAATACGGGAGAAATTATTTAATATTTTTGAGCGTAACATTATTTTTATAATTTTTATTTTAGATATGCCTTGAATTAAAATTTTAACAACATTTGATTAGTGAGCATTTTCATACGTGTTTATTTAAAATAATACAGAAAAGTTGAATAGTATTCTACATTAAGGTATATAATCGAATTAAGCTTCCGTGAAATTAATCGATTTATTTGAAGTTTAAAATTAAAATTTAGAAAATGAAAGAAAATCACAACTTTTGAGTATTATTTTTAAGACGAAATATATTTACATTAAATTGTAAAAACAAAATGTATAAATAAAACTAAGTTTCTATATTATAAATCTAAAATATATAATATATTTCTAAAATGTTATAAATCTATTAAATAATTAAATGGAAATTACCTTGTTGACATAATGTGCCGATTTTTAACAAAAAAATGTCACTCAACGTTTTCAATATAAATATGTCATTCGATTCAAAATATATAATAGTATAATAGACAAGTGTTGAGAGTAACATTAAACCGATTATAGCAAACCAAACGTTCATTTCAAACGGTCGTAAAAATATATTCATCGACGTTGACGATGATCGAGGTTGACGAAAAATAAAAGAAGGACTGTATACAAATAAATATACAATATTATTAATTGCTGTTAATGGTATTGCGTTTCCAATTTCTAGTATATGTATTTTAATTTTTTGATAGAATACATAATTCCTGTGAAAACAGTTTTTTTTTTTTTTGTTCTGAAACTATTTTGAAGTATAATTTATTATATTTTATCACAATATATACCAATGTTTCCAAGTTGTTATAGCCGAATATTCGGCAGCTTCTAATCTTTCGGGTCTCATCGCGTTTATTATGACTGAAAAATCGGCTTCTCCGGATATTAACATTCCAATTACTCCGTCCCATTTGTTATTGGTTTTGTAACCCCATGAATTAGTAGTTTTAATATACATCCTGTTAATGATTACGAAACAACATTTATTTGATGTTAATTAAAATAATATTATATATATGGTGTAATCACGTAAGATTCAAAAGGCTTCTAGTTAGTGGGTACATTATTGCATAAGAAAATTTTTGGCCATAATTCATGCGGTCCAAATTATATGTTCTTAAATACTTGACCAGCTCTTTGTTGGGTGCTTTAATACTGGTGCTATTTGTTTTAGTCGCAGAACCATAAGCATTTCCCTAGAATATTTTAACAAATCTGATTTTAGTATAGTTTTTTCTTTACTTAATTTTTATGAGTAATAATACATTTAAATAAATTTTCGTGGTGACCAAAAACACAAATAAGAGTCTTTATATTTCAAGCCCTCCAAAAATATTTCTAGTTTTTAATTTTATTAAATTGTGAATTGTTCTATAGTAAAATTAATTTACTTTATAACACTCTAGTACAAAGTTATTCAATTAAAATAACACCATTATGTTGTACAGAGTGTAATATGTTATGCCATTAACATAGTCGTGTACAGAAATTTGGTACACACACGGTATAGTTTTTTCTTAGAGGTACTAAGTTTATACAATGATATTTTGTAGCAATGCTATAGTAAAAGTAAACAATTTTACATATTATTGAAAATGTAATAGCATATTATAATATTAAATTCAATAAATGTTGATATAGACAGTGCGTAAATAATAAATAAAAGAATCAGTCACACAAAAACAAATAATTATAAAGTTAATTGACGATTTCCTAGAATTAATACTTTGAGTTTTTTAATTATTTCTCCATAATCAAGTTTCATACATACTTGTTGGTACTCATCAAAAGTAAACTCTTAAAAATGTTGATTCATATCAAACCGAAGTTACAGCTGATGAACGTCTAGATAATTCTTTGTTTGGTATATTTTTTAATAGTTTGATTTTAGATTTTGATTCATCAATACTAATATAAGATGTTTTTGATAAGCAAAAATAATCATTTTCGATGCTTGTGATATTTATAAAATTTTCAACTTCATAAATGATAATAAATATATCTTGATTAAACCGTGAATCTAAACCATTTTTATCTAGTTTTACAAAACAACAAGAATACTTATTTCTTCTTTTTTAGATTCTGTTGTATATTGTGAATTAGGACTAATTATACATGAAATTGACCGTCTTCTAATCTTATGAATTTTTTTATCAAATCCAGCACAAATGTGTATCATGAATATTAATATAACACTTTGAAGTCATTGTATTTGGATTTTAATTCAGAAAAAGTGTTTTTAAATCCTTTTATTTAATCGACAGCAGTTAATAGTTCGAGTTTCTCTGAATCAGAATGTGGTTTATAGCGATGTCATATCATTTGGATGTAAATATTTTTATCAGAATTGAGTTATTGACATGGCAATGTATGTAAATAATAAAGAAAAGGAAATGACAGAAATTTTCGGTAATACCCGAAAGAGCAAATCAACTTTTTTTTTTTGATAACCAAAAAGCGCAAAACGAATTTGCTCTTTTGCACCTTTATAGTAGGATAAAAGAGCAAAAATAAACTATATTTCCTGAAACAATATTTCAGGCCCCTCGTACATACCGAGTACTAACCTTACGTGCAATGCCAGTGGCGTAAATTGGCCTCAATTTCTGGTGGTGCAGAGACATATTTTATTTTCTAACACACCAATACTTATTTCCATTAAAAATCCCCGCCCAATAAACATTTTATTTTTGTAAAACTAATAAATAAGAATTATTTTAACAGTAAAACCTTTATTATTTGTAATTATATAACATTAAAAATTTTAGATTCTGAACGGAGTGATGGAAAAAACTAAAAATCGCAACAACTTGAAATTTTCACCAAATCTTTGTATTGACGTATTCTATACATGGTTAAGTTTTCAAAGTATTTTGACTTATTTATAGACAATTTAAATTTTCGATTTTTGTAAAATTTTTGTTTTTAAACATCTATAAAATTTAATTGGCAGACCGAAAACTCTTGAAAATTTAATACAAGGTTTATAATAAGTTAAACTTATCGTAACTAAAAAATATCGGTGATGGTTTACTCAATTTTTTTTTTATAAGCCCTTAAAGCTTAAATTTGTATAAAATGTGTAACAATCACGATAATTTGCAAGTTATTTTGTAGATAAAAATTCATACAATTTTTTCTGTTCATACTTAAGGTTCAAAAATTTAACACTAGGTTATCTATAAGCTACTCTTCAAAAATCTTTAAAAAAATTTATACCGGACTTAGAGGAAAACATTTTATGACGGTTCGAAATTTAAATATTTATGAAATTGCATAAAATAGCGATTTATTCTCAAACGATTTTAAATATTTGTTATAATTCAAAAAGTATAAGTCGCAGATTTTTTAAATTTCTACCAGCTGTTAAGATTGGTATTTTCTTTATGTCATATTTTTTTCAAAATTTTATATTGATTTTTAAGCCACTTATAGGCATTTAAAATATTCGATTTTTTTACATTTTATTTTTATAATCGGTGATAAAAAAAATTTGGCTACTACAAAATACTGGAAATTTAATAGAAGATTCCACAGAAGTAGTTCTTAATGTCATTCAAAAATTATTAAAATCCATAGGCACAATTTTTTTTTATAAGCGTTTGAACATCGAATATTGACATAAAATTACATGTAAAATATAATATAATGTAGAATGTTCTAGACTGACAAACTATATCGCTGTATGCAACTGCCAACCCATCCTAATTGAAAAATATATTTATCGTTTCAAAATAAAATATACTTTTTACAATGTTTATAAATAACAATGTATTATATCCTAGAAAAACATATGAACTCCGTTCAGAATCGTTATTCGTATACAATGATATCTATCATTGCATTCAAATTTAACAAATCCATTATAATGACCTATCCTATGAAGAGTCGCTCTTCACCCCCAAGTGTACAGCAGAGCGAAGCCCATCCGATTCTTTTTTTATTTTAAACTGAATCGACGTCCTCTTTCAAGACATGTTGCATCAAACTCATCAATTACTTGGTCGAAATCAATGCAATACATTTTTTTCAATTTGTAAATTAGCTCAACTACTTAAACGCTCTTGCCCAATCGTCGTTCTAAGATATATTTTCAACCTGTTTAGATAGGAAAATGAACGTTCGCAACTTGTGTTAGTTGGTATGGTTAAAAATATTTTTAAAGACTCTGTTAACTCTGTTAAAGTCTGGAAAACCTTTTTGAATATCATTTTGCCTTCTATAATCTATTTTTGTTTCCAATTTTTTAGATACTGAAGTATTGTCATATTTTTGGTTAAACATTCTATTAAAAATGTCCAACATTGTCTTCAAGTCATGTGTATTGAAGTTATATGTGTCACTAACTAATTTTAATAGATCTTCAGTTGGTTCTTCTGACATAAATATTTCACTTAGTCCACTTATAATATCCATTTGATTTTCTTTAAATGATGGGATTGAGTGTGTATGGGACAAGATAATAGGTTTTTATATTGATAATATGGATACGAGAATTTGTTTTTGTAAGATATCTCATGAAATAATCGCGAAATAATATGATATTATGAAATATAGGTATAAAACTTCAATGATTTTCTGGTGGTGCAAAAACATACCTTTGCACCACCACATTTTAGATGTGGTGGTGTAAGTGCCACATTTGCACCACCCAGTTTACGCCACTGTGCAACGCTCAACGCTTTTTAATGTATGCATTGCCTTACCGGTCTCACGACAGATTGCAAGGACAGTGTTTGTATTTGTCTGCGTCTTACATTACGATATATATAATGTGTCAACACATTACGATGATGGTAAATTTAAAGTAATATCCAATACACAAGCATGGAATTAGAAAAGAAAAAAAAAAAATTCTAGATTGGAATAATTGAAGATTTTAGGTTTCTAATTTCAAATTTAATTTTTAGGTACTTACTCACGAACAAGGACAAATGGACGTAGTCGTTTGGACGAGGCTGTTTGGGCGCGGGTACATTTGGACGCAAAAATAACATAAATAATAATAATATTTTTTTTTTCGGTTATAGAGAAAATGATATTATAATTAAAATTTTTGTTATGGAATTATATTTAGTAATTTCTTTTTATCTGTTTTTTTTTTTATCAAACGCCTATTAGTCGTACTACTAATCTAATAGTCGTCACGATTACATTTTTAATTATATTTTATGCATTGTAATTTGTATTTGTTTTTATATAATATTTTATTATATACACTTATACACTTATTTTTTATCAAATTTATGTGCACTTATGGGTCGTTAAAAAGGTAATTTTTTTGCACTTATTAGTTATTTATATTTGCGCTTTTGGCTTGTGTTTTGGTCATACTTAGCACTTATGGGCTACAGCCAATATATTTTGAGGCATGTTTTATCACAGATTTCCAACGAGTTTCATATAATTAGAAAAAAATTATACAAATATAATTTTTAAAGAAAATTAGGAGACAGAAGTTTAAGGAATTAAATATTAATAAATATTACAGGTACGGCACATACCGTATAGGTATACATATGTAATCGTGCGCACACCTTTAGCAAGTATCTATATAATTTGTATATACCTGTATAGGGAATGTTTATAGTGGGTCATAAGTCATAACTGGCAATAACTTATAAAAATAAATTAATCTAAAACAGCTCTAGTAACTAATAAGTTTTTTCTGTAGGCCGACAAAAAAAGACAATAGGGGGACATAACCCCTGATCTCCCTAAACATTTTACTAATTATAATAAGTAATATTTTATATCATTGGATTAGAGGTTCTCAATCTTTTTTGACTCATGGCACCATTAGTTATTTTCTAAAAATCTGGAGGCACCCTATAGACTATTTCGGTTAGTACATTTTAGTAGTTTTTAGTGTTTTATTTATTAAGTCATTACTATATATATATATATATTTATATATATTATATATATTTTATTATAATATATTTAGAAAACAAATATTATAATATTATATTTTATAAAACAAATTATTATATTGAATACTAATTATGTATTTTTATTTTTAATTATTATTGCATAATACTATTTGATTATCAAGATTAATTAAAATTTAGGGAACTCGTGGAACTTATGTGACATTTGAACTTTTTTTTACACAAATCTTTTATTTGTGGTCAAATAGTTGTAAGACATACTCTCATTCCTTCTTCAATGAACTCCATTTTTATTCATTTATTTGCTTTTATGTTTACAAGAGGGGAAAATCCTTGTTCACATAAATATGACGTTGAAAATTGCAGTAATATTTTTAGACCTTTCTTGCCAGTTTTAGCGTGAATATTTTCAACATGAATCCAAAATTTATTTAGTGGAATATTTTTGTATTTTGATAAAAAAATTCGATTTCAGCAAGCTCTTCTTTTTCTTCAAGGCTGAATTCAGTTAAATTTGTATTTTTATCAAGTGGGTCATTTATCTAATCATACTCGGAAATATCTGAATCGGGAAAATACTTGTATAAACTTTTTTCTAAGGCAGTTAAAAGCTCCATCACAAATGTCATAACTTCGGTACTATCTTGTGTCACAAATAATGAAGGAAACATTTCAAATTGATTTCTTTGTACACGTTTTTCCAGATTTTTGCTTTATCTTTAAGAGTAAATAACTTATTAAACGACGTTAATATATTTTCATTTTGTCTTTGCATTCTTGAATTGATTTGATTTAAGTGTAAAAATATGTTTGATAAATATGATAATTTTTCCAACCATTTTTCGTTCCTTAATAACTCACAAAATTCGGATACATCTTCAAGAGTAAAAAACACGATAAGTTCATCTTTTAACTCATATACTTTGGACAAAATATTACCACAATATAGCCATCGTACTTCTGTATATATATAATAAGTTTAGTAATTTATGCTTCACATAATAGAGAAAAAAAGTCGTGATTTTAATGGTCTCATTTTAATAAACTTTACCATTTTACCACATCACCAAGAATATTTTTTAACTGAGGACTGATAGTTTTCACTACTAAAACTTCACTATGAAGAAAACAGTGAGTTACAAGTATATTTTTATTACACTTTTTTGTTAACGAAATAAAACCTTTTATAGAACAAACCATACTAGTAGCGCCATCAGTGCAAATACCAAAACAAGATTCCCAAGACAAATTTAATAATTTAAGATAATAATCAATAATATCAAGACCAGTTTTCGTTTCTTTCATTTCTTTATAACAAAAATATTGTTCTATAATATTATCATTATTAGTAAAACGAATAAACTCAATAAAACAACATTTACCACTTGTGTCAGTGGGTTCGTCGATTTGAAGACAAAAACCATTTGAAGTCTAATTTTTTCTCTAACATTTTTTTCTATATCTTCTGACATATCTCGGACGAGCCTGCGAATAGTTTTATTGAAAAAAGGGATTTTTTTATATTTCTGCTTCAGTCACACTACCAAATATAATATGCAATATTTCTGAACAGGCTGGAAGAATTAAATATTCACCTATTGTATGTGATTTTATATTTTTTACTATTAATTCAGCCACTTAATAACTAGCTTCAAGAGCTTTATTAGGAATACATTTTTCTTGGAGATTGCTGATTTTTTATTTTTTGAACTTAATAGTTATTTGGAGTAGTCAACATTTTCATTAGCTAAATGATTATGTTTTGTTATTAAATTACAAGTAATTTATTTGGGGCCATAACCGCGTTAGATAATTTTACTCCACATATAATACATTCTGGTTAAGGACAATTTTCATTTACATCCCAAGTAAATCTCATACCTAATTGATATTATGTAAACGTATTTTAATTAAACCAGTAGAACAAGAACTAGCTCAATTTGATTCACCAAGTGTTGACTCAATGTGAAGGTTAGATATAATTTCGTCTATATTTAACATTAGTTTTTTAATAATAAATTAACCTATTATTTCAACTAAAATATAAATATATAAAATTATAAAATATCTAGAGACGACTGAAATATGTTTCGTAATAATATCTAAGGCCAGACTGAAATGTATTGAAATTGTTAGTATATTATTAAATTACTATTATTGGTACGCCATGTTTTATAAAAATAAAAATAAGATAATGTCACAAGTATTTCACCATAAACAAGTGGTAGATTGATAAATTTATGAAAGTCCACATCGAAGCAATAGCAATCGAATCAGTATGAACAATAAAATAGATTGAATATCGCTATAGTTCTACAAATTATATGAAACACAATAGGTTTCATATTATAGTCGGTTTTATTACTCACACTGGTATATTTTTCATGAAATTGTATTTTATTAAAAAATATTTTTCAAATAATTTCGCGGAACCCTAAATAAAGTTCGCGGCACCCTAGGATGCCGCGGAATCCTGGGTGGGAATCTCTGAATTAGATGGTTGAACATTGAGAGAAAATAATCTGGACCTCTCTTTCGACAAATACTCCAACAAACTTTGTTTTTAGATAATGTTTCAAACGTGCAGAGTAAGACATGGTTCAATAACCTAAATCTACTTATATCAACTATTGTAAAATTTAATCGACTCCGTACAAGTCACACATTTTTACATACCTAAAAACTGAGTTTAAACGACTATACTCAGTACTTTACAATTCACCTTTCATTTGTTTCTGCGATATTTCCCTCTTTACTTTTGAATGTCTTACTCTGTGTTCGAAACGCACATCTTCGTTAAATTCATTAAAATCCCTTAATGTTATCCTCAACATACAGTTCATTCTCATTTCCAACTAGGAACTCGTTATTAATATAATCGCCTTTATACTGGAAGCTGGTTTTCTCATTTAAATGTTATAAATAAGTTATGAATAGTTGTTTAATAATTGTATACCGCACTACCAAATAATCGTTGATCTGATCATAATAATATAAAAAAATTATTGAAAAAAAAAACGTATTCTTAGACAGGGTTAAATATAGTTAATGTCAACATTTAAAAACAATTATTTTTCTTATAGTTTTCGAATTGTATTTTAGGTAGAAAATAATGTTTATCAGTTAATTGTTGATTCAAAAAACAATTATTAAATTCATAATTAAAAAAAGAACCGGATGGGCCTCGCTCTGCTGTACAGTTAGGGGTGGAGTGCACCTCGCTTATAGGATAGGTCATAATTATAATGGATTTGTTAAATTTGAATGCAATGATAGATATTATTGTATACGAATAACGATTCTGAACGGAGTTCATATGTTTGTCTAGGATATAATACATTGTTATTTATAAACATTGTAAAAAGTATATTTTATTTTGAAACGATAAATATATTTTTCAATTAGGATGGGTTGGCAGTTGCATACAGCGATATAGTTTGTCAGTCTAGAATATTCTACATTATATTATATTTTACAAGTAATTTTATGTCAATATTCGATGTTCAAACGCTTATAAAAAAAAATTGTGCCTATGAATTTAATAATTTTGAATGACATTAAAAACTACTTCTGTGGAATCTTCTATTAAATTTTCAAGTATTTTGTAGGAGCCAAATATTTTTTATCACCGATTATAAAAATAAAATGTAAAAACGAATTTATTAAATGCCTATAAGTGGCTTTAAAATCAATATAATATTTTGAAAAAAATATGACATAAAGGAAATACCAATCTTAACAGCTGGTAAAAATTTCAAATATCTGCGACTTATACTTTTTGAATTATAAAAAATATTTAAAATCGTTTGAGAATAAATCGCTATTTTATGCAATTTCGTAAATATTTAAATTTCAAACAGTCATAAAATTTTTTCCTCTAATTCCAGTAGAAATTTTTTTAAAGATTATTGAAGAGTAGCTTATATATAACCTCGTGTTAAAATTTTGAACCTTAAGTATGAACAGAAAAAATTTTATGAATTTTTATCTACAAAATAACTTGCAAATTATCGTGATTTTTACATATTTCGTATAAATTGGAACTTTGAGCACTTATAAAAAAAATTGTGACTTACGATTTTAGATTTTTTTTTATTAGTTAAGGAACAACTTATAAGAAACCTTGTATTAAATTTTCAAGATTTTCTAGGCAGCCAAAAAAATTTTATCGTTATTTAAAAAAAAAAATACTTAAAAAAATTGAAAATTTCAATTGTCTATAAATAGCTTAATAAAAGTCAAAATACTTTGAAAATTTAATGGTGTATAGAGAACGCTAATCTTAACATTTGGTGAAAATTTCAAGTATTTACATCGATTAGTTTTTGAGTTATAGCAAAATAAAAAATTTGATTATGTCGAAAACTGGTTTTGCGTAAAAACTCCCGTTTTTCCCAAATTTTTTTATGGTTTTTCCCATCGCATTTAAAAAATATTGGAAATTTTTAACTTTTGACCCCCCAAAGTACCAAATAGATTCACTTTCCTTTCAGAAAAGTTGCTACATAAGGCATTCGAAGCATTTTTACTGCCCCAAAACGTGTCGACAGATACAAAAAAAAAAAAAAAAAAACACACATCATTGTAAAATCAATACATTCTTCACTCCGTTCAGAATCTAAAAAAAGTTAAAATAATTTTTATAGAATTAGAATTCTGGCATAGTAAACAGAATCACTAAATTCACGGAAAATCTCTTTTTCTTTATGTATTTTCTTTATATACGCAACGCTATAACTATAATCTTATACTCGTAAATTATCAAGGGCATGCATTTAACCATTTCAAATCCCTTATAATTGATTTATAATGTAAATTGTTCGTACAGGATTACATAGTACCACTTTACTCAAACCGCAACCATTGTAAAATCAGTTTATTTTAACTATACAACATTAATGCTATAATGTGCTATATATATAAATACTTAACTAAATTATTTTCTACGATAAAATGTAGACGTACTATAGTAACGACGTCTAATGTTAAATTTTCTAAATTTGATCTTTTGTCATATTTACGAATTCGATTTCCCCATTTTCCAAAAGTTTCATTCACAACATCAATCATGAGTTGTCCTCTAGGCTCGTAAGCTGTCCTATAAATGTCAAGAATGTGCCAATTTTTAAAAATCCCATACCTCGTATTAGCATATGCTAAGAAAACTTCACTCCAGACGGTAAGTCTAATATTTTTTGACGAGAGAAAATTTTGAATATTTTTATTTGAATTGTTTTCCATCATCATAAGCCAGTGATAACTTGAATTCCATAACCAATTATCTGAAAACTAAGTGGAAGCATTCGGATTTTTATAACAAATTGTGTGCATTAACTAATATATATTTTTTATCCATAACTATATATTTTGTGAAATACTGATTACATTTTTTAAAATAAAAAATTACATTTTTTGAAATATTGATGAATAATACAATATTTTAATACCAAACTCATATTTTCAGTATAAATTGATAATTATATTTATGACATTTGTATTAAATTCCTTGAATCCAATACTGTATTAATTTACTTTTTATAACATCTATGATGTAATATAGCTAAAATAATAATGATGATAATAGTTATAATAATAATGTATTATCATTGCTGTTATTAAAAATTAAACGAACAAATTATACGTTTCATCAAAAAATTTGGTAGTATAAATTTCTTTTTTTTTTGTATCAAGAAAATTATTTATTTTGACGGTAAATAATAATTAAAATAATTTAATATATATTAATGAGAATATTAAATTTTGATTTAAATTCATATTATTCAATTCACAATATTCACGTATATATTACTTTACAAACATAAGAAAAAAAAAATGAAAATAAATAAGTAAATTAAATTAAAAACGTATAACAATGAGCAAGTTTTATTGATGATTTCTATAAAAATATCAATTATAATATTCTTAAATTCAAATTTCAAAGTAATTAATGATGTAATAATAGGCTAAATAATAATAATATATACTTAGAATTGTTGCTATGTACAATTATTTATATATTTAATTGTGAATGATTGAATGTACTTTACTAATATTTAAAATTATTCAACTAAATTTGAATTAAAATTAAAATTTTTAAATGTAATTTCACATTTCAATTTTTATATGAATACTTTTATAAGAATAATTTTTGTTTAGTAAATAAAGAATGTTAGTATGAAAATACTATTACATTTGCACTAAATTATACCTCAAATGATATATCTTCATTACAAGACCAATCGACGATTACTCCCAGTAAAGGAGAGTACAGTGATAATGAAAACACTTCTTCCAAATTTAAATTATTATTAAAATCTTTTTTCTCTCGGTACAAGATCATAATATTTTTTTCGTTAGCTTTTTTCATATTTTTTATTCTATCTGTAATGCAAAGTTAATACTTATAAATTATACACATGGTATAATAATGACATAACCCTTTACCTTTAAATGACCAACAAGTGTATAAAATGGCCACGTCTATATTTCTGACTTTTAAAAAATTTTCAATTAATTCATATTGTAAATCAATGTTGACTGGTTGACTTGTTGCTACAAAATTTGCTAAAAATAACAAAATTATGTTGTTAGAATTCATAGTTTTAACCTTTTTACCAATACTAACTAAATATTTTTTCCTTCGTTTTCCTAATAGTGTTTTTATTGTAAAAGCGAAATTTTTTCTAATTGATGTAATTATTTTTGATCGAGGTATGACATGAAATTCACATCAAAAAGATTATTAATGATATAATTATATTTTCTGGGTTATTGTATTTATAGTAATTTTAACCATATGACAACATTGACAACCTTTTTCATTGACATTTTTCGTTGAATTGGCTTGTGACTTTTATATTTTTTTTATAACAAACAACATTTTCCATAAATAATGCAGTTGTATTTTTTATTATACTCTTCTTTATCCTTAAATAGCAACTATTAATAAATTATTTTATACTTGATTTATTAATTATTAACTAAGTGATAAAATTCATTTTGTTTTTCGTTCTACGAAGAGTAGAAGTTATTCATGGAACCTATAGATATTTTAATTTTGGACATAATTAATTTATGTATGTTATATGAAACTGAATTTATATTTTATATAATTATTATTTTAATTATGTTTTGAAGAAAACGAATGTTTAGAAATTGATTTTTGTAAGAAATGTAAATTTTTTAAGTACTTTTAAGAATAAATGTATGGAAAAAAATTAAAACTGAGAACACAACGACTGGTGATTTTATTACCATCCAAAAATTATTATTTTCGCAATTATCTTAAAATCGTTAATTTTTACTCAAAAACCCTTAAAATATAATAATATTTTTACTTATTTTATAGTAATTAACAGAGTTCGGGACTTATAGCACTTGAAAACACAATAATAAGCGCTAAAATATGCACTAAAAAACGGTAAAATATGCATTTAATGTATTTATTATTAATGAGTATTGCCGACGTTACAAATTAAAAAAACATCAAATAATTTTCATTTTTTTTTATAATTACT
This sequence comes from Sipha maydis, assembly GCA_034509805.1. NCBI lineage: Eukaryota > Metazoa > Arthropoda > Insecta > Hemiptera > Aphididae > Sipha > Sipha maydis. The sequence continues at coordinate 568,283 of JASXSY010000504.1, forward strand.
CAATTTTTTGAAATAGGTGCATTCCCAGTTTTTGAATTTTTTTTTTTTCAAAATTATTAAATAACTATTATTAAGCCGCTTAAACTATATTTATTGGAAATCCTTTAGTATCACGCTTTACAATTACAGTGAAACCTCTATATAGTGGACAGCCACGGGGAATTAAAAATTGTCCACTATAGAGAGTTGTCCACTATTGAGAAAACCTATTACGCATACATTTATATGCGCATACATTTTTGCCGGGGAATTTAGAAGTGTCCACTATTGGGAAGGGTCCACTATTGAGAGGTGTCCATTAATAGAGGTTTCACTGTATATCGGACGATACGGCTGTTAATACGGCTGTTAATACGGCCCATCGCAGTTACTAATGTTAGCCATACATCATACATGACCTTGTTTACTGGAGAGGCCGGACTGCGCATATTAACCTGCAGTTTTACACGATTTTCGACGATAATGAAACGACTTCATACACACTCCGGTGTGACTACGCGGTTATACACTATCCGGTAAACAGTTCTTGTGTATTCACATTGATATTACACATATATTAATAGTTTTTTCGCCATTTATTTTAATCAGTTATATTTTTTACTTTATTATCATATTTTAAAATACATATGCAATGACAGCCCTAGATGACGGCGTATGGTAGCTTTGGAAGGTTTTGTAATCGTAGTATTACTTTGATTTTATTTGCTGTAAACGTATATTATCGATTTAAACAAATCGATAAATTCTTTAAAAATCTTACGGTTCATAATTATAATTTATACTAATAATATGTAAATAGAACAAGTATAACTGTTAGCAGAGGCGCTGTCAAACGTTGAGTTAGAGGGTGCATCATACATAGTATATGCATTGATATCTAAATAATATGCTAATATATGCTATAATACGTAGGAATATTTTTTCAAATTGTATGACAAAACAAAATTACTTTCATTTTTTTCGACTACTACTAAGTAACTCAAGCTACAAGAAAATCAGATAGTGATAATTATAGCCTTTATCCTACATTTATAAATTTTATTATTTTTTTCTTTTAATCCTGTTGTTTGGCGCGGCAAGTGCCCAACAACAATATAGGGCTGGCTTGTTCGCCTTAGGGCCGGTTCTATAAATTAATAAATAAATATAAATAAATGTAATATAATTAAAGTATAATAAATTAAATAAATAAATAAAGACTATTAACAAAATTCAAATGGACTGTATGATAAAGATTTAATAAAAGTAAACAATATAACTGATAAATAATCACAATAGGTTGGCCCTACAGCGGCACAACCAAATAAAAATAATAAATAATAATCAATACAAAATAAATTATATCACAATGTGTGGACCATACGGCACACACTAAATAAATATAATATATTAACAATGCTGGCCCTACAGTGGCACAATTACAAACATAAAAATTGCCGGTGACGGCTGGCCCGTCGGCCTTCAAACTAATTAACGAATATGGTCGACCAATACTCACAACGTGTGACTGCGTTGAATGGCGGTAATCTCTGTAGTCTACATAGTCTACGTAGTCAACGTAGTCTCTCGCGCAGGCCAAAAACCTGCATACAAATCTGTCATAACTGCACAGTTTTCGTGTCCATCGCTCAGACCTGACGTCATACGTGATAAACTGCACAGTTAAACTGATCGTGTGTGGGCTCCTTTAAAAGGGACATATGTTCTGAAAAAATTGTGCAGTCCGATCTCTCCGGCAAACCGGAACGTGTATGGCTAGCTTAAGTTATTTTTCAAACATGAAAATTATAACGAACATATATAGGATCGAAAATATATAGGATCCACATTGTAAATATAAGTTTAAAAATAAATAAATAAATATTTTATTTTATTAATCAACTGGAATTTGTATAATTTTAAATTTTTAAATTTGAATCATTCGTCGAAATATATAAAATAAGCACAAAAAAGGTACAGATAAATACTTTTCTGTAGAACCTATGAAATACAGGTTAACCTAACCTGTATGCAAAAATATGCACATTCAAATTTATATTTGAAAATATAGCATTGAGAAATTAATTTAACTTGTACATAGCTATATTTTACAATAAATAACATAAAATATGCAAATGCTATACGTCCCGAACCTTTGGCAATTACGTAGAGTGTCCACTACTATCGTTATTTTTGTTGGAGTCGCGTTTCAAAAAGTATTTACCTCATGATCTAGCAATAAGAAAATATTAAAACATGTTTTTACCTACAAGGATTTCGCGTATGTGAAGTGATAAAATATTCACTAATTTATTTTGGGTGTAAATGATGAAATATCATTTAATATCAAATGTTTATTACATGCACTCACAGTGCACTTGTAAATTAACTTTGCTGCTTCGACGTTCTTAAAAATATGTAGTATAAATAAATGAAACATCAATGTTGTTTTTAGATTTAGTTTGAGTCTTAGTTTATTTTTAACATTTAATGTCGCAAAATGTATTGTATTGTTGTCTTTACAAAATTATCATGTTGTTTATTTTTTCTTTGTTTCATTGCATACT